>ML779375.1:25226-60127 GCA_009831015.1 Picea engelmannii
ACGGCAATGTAAATGAGTGATTGCTCATTCTTTTTCCTACGCCCGAATCATCTCCCTCCCTCTCAATCACAATTGCTTCATATTTTTATTAAAATTGAATTTTTTATTATAAAAAAGATATTTTATGAGGAAAAGAAAAATTATATGTATTTTAGTTAAACATTTTTACAATTTAAATGCAATTTATTTTTAAAATTATTTTAAGATCTTTTTCAAAATTAAAGTTCTAAATCATGCTTAAGGTTATATAACTACTATTCAAAACTTCTAAAACATCCTTAATGTAAATATAGTTGTTTAGAAAAAAAACTCAATAGACTCTATAAACTTCTCAATTCCTTTGGCTTGAATGAGTTTTTAGAGTGATACTCTTCTTACATTCTTACATAGTATAGGTGAATGAAACTTCACATGATTCTCATGCTCAACTTCACCTGTCATCACCTAAGACACATGTATATGATTCATTGTCTATGCACTTCCATCTGCATAACAATCGAATTCAATTTTAATAAAGAAATTGTATATTCTAAGTTTTGGTGCTCTATGTAGGAGATTATTCGATTAATCTCATGTTGATATAATTTCATTTTTTAACTATTTTTTTTAAATTCTCTACTATCTTTATAGGTTATATGTGTTAGAAAATTATCAAATTGTGATAATGCAAGTGGTTGCAACATTCAGTACATATTGAAAAATGAACCCACTTAAGGAGTGCCAAGTTTAAAATGATTTAAGGGCCAACATTTAATGAATACTTTATTAGTATTTTGTGGGGCAATTTAGAAAACTATACGCTACATCCTTTATTATAAAAATTGGTGTAGTGATCTCATCGTATGAGAGAAAGATGGTGTGTACTATTTGAGCTAATTGAGATATATTTTCAGATTGGATATTTCATTTACATATCATAGAGGTTATGCCACTATAAACCTTGGTGTCCTCTTCTTTGTGGCTTTGGCTCTTTATATTTGTTTTTTTTTATGATCTTGGCACATATTGTTCAAATTATTTCACGATATTAGAGCTAGAGAGTATTCATCAAAACCCTTGATGCTTGGTTTGCAGTCTACTTAGCATTTTACTTAAAATCTACAACTTCTTTTTTTATATTTTCACTTTTAAGATGGCCATTCTCCATGTCTACAACTTTCTACTTTAGGTCCATAACTTTAAACTTTAGATATGCAATATTAATCAACCATGTTTTTAGATATGTAACTTTTAGTGTACTATCAACATTTCCAAGTAAAAAGAATTCTATTTCTAACACCCTTTGGGGTGTTTTTGGGGCCAAATTTGGGGGTCAAAATGTGAAGTCATTGAGTTACAAAAACCCTTGATTGAGAATAGAGTGAACCCCTGATCAAGGGCTTGGTCAATGCATCACTCAATAGAGGGTTTTTAACTCGCTAAAGAAAACTAATAAATCATTCAAGTATTTTTTAAAATTTCAATTGAAGATTTATAAACCCTTGCTTGAGCATTTCTAAACACTTAGCTGAGAGTTTAATCTCAAAAGAAGATTTATAAGTAAATTGTGTTTGCACATTTTTCAAGTAGATGAAACTTCTGTAGTATTTCCCTATTTTCATTTTCATAACATATTTTTCATTATATTTTTTCTAAAACTTATATTGCTTGTGGAAAACCTCCATGAAATGGACAATGATAATTCCCCATGCCTTAAGGATTTCCCCTATGAATTTTATAAGGTTGTATGTGATTTTGTCAAGCCATACCTATTATAAGTTTATCATGAAGCTCTCAGGACAAGTTCCCCGGGATTACAGATTAATAATGGGTTGATCAAATAATTATTCAGGTTTGGGGACCTTAGATTGTTCACAAGATAGAGACCCATCACCCTACTCAACACATGCTATTCAATCTTATCCAAATCTCTAACCTTGCACATAAAAAACATATTCTTCCCAAAATCATTTGTCTAGAATGAGTGTTATTTATTCAGTGGTGATATATCCTTAGCACTGTCATTGTTGCATGGGAAGGCATGAAATAATCCTAATCATTTGGTTTGGACACTTTGTTTATAAAGATTGAATTTGATAAATTCTATGATTGAGTGGGGTGGCCCTTCATTCTAGTGATGCTCAAAGTCATAGGACTTGGTCTTAGATTCATAATTAGTGTGGAAACCTTATTTACTAATGCATTGGTGTAACACACCCAATTCCATAAGTGCCTTTTGAGGGATGGGGTGATAAAAAATCACTTATTCCAATTGTCTTAATTCCCTTTTTTAAGCACACCATCATCTTCTACTCATCGAGATATTTCTAACGACTATAAATTTGCTCAAAATTGGGATATGGATCAAAATTTTTAGCCCCTCAAAGTTTCAGAGCCTTCATTGGTCAACAACTAGTTCATTACCACGTGGAATCCACATGTCCTCTTACTACTCGTGTTGTTCGACGGGGCCGATGCCACCGACACATTAGTTTCACGATCCTAACCCCTTGTCCCACATTCATCATCATTAAGATTTATTTTCCCATAATTTTCTCCCACTAACAAAACTCCAACGCTGAAACTCTAATGGGTACTTTCCCTTAATCCAACGACTCTCAACTCTTGATCTCTACAGTTCAAAGTGTATCAGAGATATCAATTGGTGCAGAGGTTAATGCCCAAATTTCCAAAGTTCTTCACGGTGCATGGATGTGACCCACAAGATATATGGTGGAAGTTTAACTTCTTCCCTCTGCCGATCGACAGTCATCGATAGCCTCGACTCCTGTTGTCATTGGATATTATTCCGTCATCGACGACACTTTCGGTCGAACATGACCTTGCTAACCTCCCATACTCTGACAATGATGCATTTGGATCCAATGGTTCATATCTCCTCATCACATCTTCAACGAGTTCAACGACTCTCGACATTTTCAAGCTTGCGTCATCATCAACCAACCAATAGGTGACACCTTTCACCCTAGGGACACTCTGGCTTCCTTGTTGGCATGCCACATCATCCATGATGTCATCATCCTCACTCCTCATTTGAACGAGTCTCATGGAAATCAATGTCAGAGATCCCCTCTCCCAATAGCATATCGACGGATCTCGTCGTCTTACCGATGCCGATGTCATCGACATTCGAGCCTCCTCCCGATTTACCCACCTTCTACCTCGGACGATGATACATCAAGTATCTACGACCCATATTTCTTGAGGATGAACGCCAACAAATATAATGGCCATAATTGAAAACGAAGGTCAAAAGGACCTCTTCATTGAATGAGACCCACCTTCATCCCATTAGACAATCCCTTGGTGACACATGTCACTACTCAACCACAATGGCTATCGTGCTCGCACCCTCACGTCATCATGATGTCCACCTCTCTTGGGAGAAACTCTAGGAAATTAATGAATGAGATATCTCTAGCCCAATATAAGATCAATGGTTCCCATCACATCATCGATGCATTTGTCGTCGTCAGCGTTCTTGTCCAACATACAACCTTGCCAACCCTTCAAATTCCAACGAACGATCCAGATCTCTCGGCAGGTGATCTGCCAGTTCAAAAATGAAAGCGACCATTCAGTGGTTTGTAGCCAATAGGGGCCCACCCTTGACCTTATGATGAAGCAGGTGCCAACACCTGTCATCCTCTGGATGTTTTGGATATCACACTGGAATGATGCATTACACCAGATACCACGCTGACTGTCATTCTTCTCTATATTTTCTCCCATATGGTTCCCATGCCTTTCGATGGCTAGGATCGCTCCTCCACTAGCTGTTGATCTACGATCTGAATTGGCTCTTAAAGACCTCCCATCGGAGTACCTCTATTTTGGCCCTCTAGGATACCCCAACCATTAGGTTCCTTTGTCACTCGCCATAAAGGGACCAACGATCCTGATTTATCCATCTTCACCTTCAATAGATCTTAACAGCTCATGACGGTTTGGAGTTTCTCCCATCTGAGTTATTTATGACTTCATTTTGGGTACTTTCCACATGAACTTGCCATCTTGATTCCATTTCCACTGTGTACCTACCACCTGACACAACACATGGCACACTCGTACCCAAGGGACTCTAACCTAAAGGGGGTCAAGTCTCCATGACACATGGCACAATATTTATGTGACACGTGGCACCACCCACTTCATGACATGTGGGTTGACTTAGACTGTACATGATCACAGGACACTTGTTTCGGCCTCCTAGATGCTGACCACTTGTCCCTTGTGCATTAGTTGGGGTGACATCATCCCCCTTACAACCACTTACCAAAGGCACTGATAGGACATGTTATCGCACAAGTTGTAGGTTGGGAAAATCCTGACCCAACCACCAATTGGAGACAACTAGGAGGGAACCTACCCACTGTCACCTTAGGCAGGTGTCTCCGTCACTTTAGAGGTGAGATAGTCACCTCAAGAGGGGAATCTCGGTGACCCTAGGGGGAAATGAGATGGAAAAGGATGAAGATTAAGAGGATGTCCCTAGAGGTAAATTCTAAGTGGTGTGAGGATCTTGGGAAATATTCTTAGGAAGGTTTAATGGTTTCCAAATGTGTTGAGTGACCTTTCGATAGTGAAGTACCTGCCCGAGACACAAGAAAACCAAGTATATGATGCAATAAAATCAATTGGACAAGCAAGTTAAGATTGATGTCCCTAATATAAGATGATAGTAACAATATATATCAGCAATTAAATGGCACAATAGGTTGCTATCTAATTTCTATAAATCAAGTGAAAGATACAAGAGATAGACTAGCTAAACACTAGAGAAACTCAAGATTTAAAGACCAAGATACTAGCATGAAAAGGTAAGGTTGTTGTAAAAAAATTCTGCAGAAATATATATCAGCCTTATGGCTGTAAAAAATAACTTATTACAGCAAGAAAATCAGCCACTAAAACTCCTCCAAACTTTGCCAAAAACTGCGCTAGACCAAGTAGTATAAGTGTGCAAACTTTGGGAAAATTTCAACGGTTGATTTGAGAGTTATTGAAGCAATTAGATTAGGATTTCTACATCCCTAATGTCTGAAGATGAAAGTTTGTAACAACATCAAGAAATACCCCTTATGAGGGGATGCCCTGGTGGATGAAAGGCGCTCTAAGCACAAGGAACAAAACCCAAGTTGCAAAACGTTAATGCGGCAAGAGATTATGTTTTCCAATGCAATATTGTATTTCTCCAATGCAAGAATATTCATAATACTGCCTTTAAAATTGGGTGATGGGGTATTTAAATCAGAAGTTAGATCAACAACAACTCTAGGGGCATAAACCCTCTTACTCCCTAAGTTATGCCAACCAAACTTAGGGTAAATCCAGGAGGGTATACACACTCACATTTCTCCCAGCAACCCTTTCAAAATAAGAAAGACTTAAAACCTTAAAAAAGAGATGAGGAAATGATGGAGTGTGTATCTATCATACTCCTCCCTAGGGTTTCCACCAACAATAACCAAAATAAGCAAGAAATAAATAACATATGCATATTTTTCCTTACCTAATCCAATAAAATGAGATAACAAACCCTAGTTACCATGCAACATTCATCCAAGAGTCAAGAGAGCAAGCCTTTAGGGGGTGAACATCACTCCTCCTTATCCATTCGCCAAGAGACATTCATCAAGAGACATTTCACAAGAGAGAAACACCAAAATCACCAAGAGTAGCGAAACTTTAAGCCCAATACTTCTCACAATGAGAGAGTTATGTTATGAAATGAGATCTTATGATCTATGTTTATACAAAATGTCTCCAAAATAGTTTGTCCCCATAATATTAGGGTAAATCACAAGACTAGGGGTCAACAACCCTAATATTTCCCATTTTACAAAATAATATTAAACAATTCACTTAAAATTTAATTTTAGACAAAAAGAAACTGTAATTCAAAGTGACATCACCCCTTTAGGGGACGTTTTGACACTAGGAGCAAGTCGTTGGTGTTGGAGGAGTGTATTTAGGCTTCCCAAAGCCAAATGTCGAGAATCCAAGTCACTTCCTTCATGGTTAAAGCCTCATTCTCCTCAAAAATTTCATGTCCCAATGAGTGGTAAACTCACCACCAAACTCGAGCCCCCCTAGGTGATGTCATGCCTCTAAAGGTGAAAATTTTCCTCTCCTAGGAAAAACATTTGGCATGTGAGGGATGTAAATGTGTTGAACCCGCAAAAAAAATATCTAGCTAGCAAATTACATACACAATTTGTAGAGAAAATATGAGAAAAGGGAAACAAGAGAGAAAGAATGGAAGAATTCTCATTAACCAAATGAATGAATGATAATTTACACATGATGTACTCTGTATAACTCAACTAATGCGCACTGGAGGAGAAGCCAATGTTCCATAGTGGTGGTCTAGAGTGATCTGGACACACATTGGTAGTTACGGGAGTAAACTGCCACCTAGTCTATTCTCTCAGGAAGTTACGAGAGTTAACTGCCACCTAGTCTGAGTTGACTAGTTTCTCAGTCTTCAGTTAACTGACTGAAACATAGTGAAGTGAGGAGGAGATCAGGGAATCACGAGTAATGCGCTAGTCTGGTGATAATCCCAAGGACAATGCACATTAGCTGGTGATGATCCCAATGTGGCATCTAGACTCCACTCAACTAATCAAACTGAAGTGTGAACTCAAGAGAATATTCTCCTAGAGGAATATTCCCTCTAGACTATAGGAGACTGAATAATGACTAATAAACATAGGGAAAACCTTAGGAAAAAGAAAACCTAGGTGTGTGTGAAGTATCTCCAACACTCCCCCTAAACATCACTATGATGAAAATAAAGAATGGGTCCCAACAATGAGGCCATGTTAGGTACCCAAATACAAAAGATACACAGAAATAAATGAGAAAAGAGGGAAAACTCATGGGAAACCGCCCCCTCAAAGTACAATGTATGTAAAAAAAGGAACTGACAGTTGCTAGGAAATTGGGTACTTCACTCCAAGACAACTGCGCAGAGAATGAAACTTGTGCTCAGTGAAGGTCTTGGTGAAGATGTCTGAAGTTTGTTATGCTAAAGGCCAGAACTGCAGGTCAATGATCCCCTCAGGTACTAAGTCCTAGATGTAGTGCATGTGGATCTCTATGTTCTTAGTCCGCTTCCTATGAACTGGATCTTTGTAGAACTTCAGAGTGCTCTGGTTGTCACACCAGATGATGATCGACTGATGAAACTAACTGCCAAACTCAGTGAGAAAATGTTGTAGCCACATAGCCTGAATGGTTATGTTAACTACCCCTCTGTACTCTGCCTTGGCTGAAGATAGATAAATATCATCATGCTTCTTGCTTGATCAACATATAGGCCCAGAACCAAGACTAAGTGAGTAACCAGATGTGGACTTGCGATCAATGTTATCGCCAACCTAGTTAGAATCAATGAACCTGATGAGGTCCAATGTATATTATGTTGCATAGTGAATCCCAAAGGTGATGGTGCCTTGTACATATCGAAGAATACACTTTGCAACCTTCCAATGTAGCTCATGTGGCTCTTGCATGAACCTGGAGACTACTCCAACTACATAGGAGAGGTCTAGTCTAGAATGTGTGAGATACAACAAACTCCCCACTAGCTATTTGTACAGTGTGTTGTCCACTTGTGGAGTGTCCCCACCATCCTCAAGTCTGACTCTTAATAGGAAGGGAGTCGAGGTAGAATTGCATTCTATCGTGTGAAATCTCTCAAGGATATCCCGTGCATACTTGGCCTGAGTCAGTTTGATTCTTGAAGCATCCTGACTGATCTTGAGTCCAAGGAACAAATGTAGCAAACCCATGTCCGTCATCAATAACTTTTCATGCAGAATCCTATTAACTGCAACAATTGTTGAAGTCGAACGACCAGTGATCAACAAATCATCAGCATACAAAACTAGGAGTAGAAGTGAATCAATCGTCCTGAGCATGTAAGCATTCGGGTCTGACTTACAACATACAAAGTTTTGTGACAATAGGTAGGAGTCCATCTTAGCATACCATGCCCTCGGGGCTTCCTTGAGGCCATAAAGAGACTTCTTTAGTCGAAAGACCAAATATGAATCTTACATAAATCCATGAGGCTGCTCCATATATATATCCTCAGAGAGATCACCATGAAGAAATGAATTCTTCATGTCCATCTAATGGACTTTTGATCCATTGGTTTCCGCAATGGCAAGTGCCAAACGTATGGAATCCATATTTGCTATTGGAGCGAAGGTCTCATCATAGTCATTGTCGTGCACCTGATGAAATCCTTTAGCAACTAGCATGGCTTTGTATTTTATAACCTATCCATTCATTGTGCTCTTGGTCCTGTAGACCCATCTGCACCTAACAAGTTTCCTTCCTGAAGGAAGGGGAACCAGATCCCAAGTCTGGTTCTTGAGGAGGGATTTTCACTCCTCTTGCATGGAAGATTCCCAAAAGGGATTTCCAACAACCTCGCCATAGGACTGTGGATTTGAAGAATGAACCAAGAAAATATTCCTGGGTGGCATTGGTTCAATGGCAGTGAGTGCAAGAGGAGGCTCCTCAAAATAATATCGAGTCCTCCTAGTATCAGTTGGATCCCAAACAATATCTCCTGCATCTTGAAGAGTAGTCTTGGCCCACTTGGGCCTCTACTCTGGCTGTGCATCTGCATATGCATGCATCAACTTTGCATCTGACTGTATTGACTATGCATCTGGATCATCTGAATCCTCTGAATTAGAACTCTCATCGGAAGAAGAGTTTTCATGTGCATGTTCATCATATCTAACAAGTGGAAGAACAAAAGTGTCTGCATGCGGCTGTTGAGGTACATGCGAGGAACTTTCCTCGAATTGGACACTTCACTCAATGATGAGCTGGTCCAAGGAATGATCAATGAGTCTATATCCTTTCACATTGTCGGGGTATCCAACAAAGATACTCTGGGCTCTGTGGATCAAGTGCCTTCCTCTTCTCAGAGGGAATCTTGGCCCATGCACGTGAACCAAAAATACGGAAGTGGGTCACTTCCGGTTTGAGGCCGCTCCAAGCCTCGTAGGGGGTCTTATCCATGATAGATATATGAGGAGATATGTTTTGGATGTAGGTTGAAAAATTAAGTTCTTCAGCCCATAATCTCTGTGGAAGTGAATTTGCATGTAGCATGCAAGATGCCATCTCTTTTAGAGATGTATTTTTCTGCTCAAAAACTTTGTTTTGTTGCGGAGTATAAGGAACCGTGTCTTGCAACTGAATCCTGGCCTCATGAAAAAGATTTGGTATCTCATGGTTTACATACTCTCCCCTGTTATCTATTCATAGGACTTTGATTTTCTTTCCTAACTGTGTCTCAACAAGGGATTTGAAATATTTGAGGTGTTGAAAGACCTCTGATTTTTTCATGAGAAAGAAAATCCATGTGAAGCGTGAGAAATAATAAAAAAAAATAAGCATGTACCTTGATTTAATGATTGATGGAATTATAAAAGGGCCCATTATATTACTATGGATCAGATCTAAAGGAAATGAAGCCTTCTGAGTCTTTCCTTTGTTGAATTTATCTTGAGGGTGTTTTCCAAGAACACATCCCTCACAAATTCCTTTGGAGAAGTGGATGTCAGGTAGACCATTAACCATTCAATGCTTGCTAAGCTGTTGCATATATCTGAAATTTAAATGCATTAACCTTTCATGCCATATCCTACTGCTTTCATCAACATGGGTAAGCAGTGATGCATAATCTGGTTCAATAAATTCAGAAAATGTGTAGATTCTAGATTGATGATTTACCTCACTGGTAGCAACCTTGGAATTGGTTTGCATGTCATAGATATCCATTGCATCAGGTGTGAATATGAATCTATTTCCGGTGCCAGATTTTGTCATCTGATACACATAGAGAATATTGACATAAAGTTTGGGAACGTGTAGCACATTCTCGAAGCTTTCGTTTGTGAGTTCAATTCTTCCTTTGCTAGTGACCTCGACTGAAGAGTTGTCCCCCATCAGAATAGGAGGACCTTTGCATGTAGCCAATGAAGAGTAGACTTCATTTGTGGCTGCCATGTGGTGTGATGCTCCTAAATCTACAATCCAAGCATCGAGAGAGGATTTGATGGAAATCAAAGCATGACTAGAATTACCTTTCTTGGGATTCTGATCTTTTGGCTTCTTCTTCTTGGCACCCTTGGGGATGCGATCTACAAGATTGTTTTGTTGAAGTATTTGGGCCATTTGATCTATCTATTTATGCATACATGCAGATTCTGGATGGAATCATTTATGGCAGTTAGTGCATTTTCCCCCTTTTCTTCCCTTTCCACCTTTGGATCCGGAGGCATCGTTGAAGGGTTTTGAGTACCCTTCCTTCTTTGGGTATGCATGTGATTTCATTTTGTCTTTGTCTTTAGATTTCTTATTTTGATGAACCCTACCATCTTGCACAGTAAGTGCATGCACCTTTGGGCCTTTGATTTTTCCCATATTGATGAGCTTGCTCTACTCTTGTGTCTGAGACTCGATAAAGGCCTCAAGAGAGGGCATAATCCAGGTGGCTCCAGAGGTGAGCCTAATTGAACAAAATGTGGATACAAACACTGAGTATTATGGACCAATTTTGGAGAGAATGGTAAGAACCATTTTTTTCTGCTCCTTAGATTTATCAACCCCGCAAGCCTTGAGTTGCGACAACAAATCCTTATATTTGGTAAAGAAATCTTGGAGATTGTTGAAGGTTTTTGGATCCAAAGTGAGAAATTCCACCTCGAGCATGTGTCCCATCATATCATCCTATTTTCCAAAAATCCCTTCCATGGTGGTCCAAGATTCATTGGGGGTTTTACAAGAGGATATGTGAAAGAGGAGTTCAGGAGAAATGAGACCGCAAATAGTTCCAAACAATTCATCCATTCGATTCAGATACTTGGATTTTTCTATGGATGATGTGGGTTCGGTCTCCGTGTTCAAGGTTAACCTGTATAATCCTCTACCTCAAAGATGCATTATCATCTTCTCCTTCCATGCAAATAAACTGTACGGTGTAAGAATAAATTCTTTTGGAAATTCCATTTTTTCGTTGTCTTCAATCTTCAATACCTTCAAAAATAATCTGGTGTGTCTTTTTCCTAGCAATTCGTCGGCTTTGATACCATGTAAATGTGTTGAACCTTCATAGAAAATATATAGCTAGCAAATGGCATACACAGTTTGTAGAGAAAATATGAGAAAAGAGAAACATGAGAGAAAGAATGGAAGAATTCTCATTAACCAAATGAATGAATGATAATTTACACATGATATACTCTGTATAACTCAACTAATGCGCACTAGAGGAGAATCCAATGTGCCATAGTGGTGGTCTAGATTGATCTGGAAACACAACAACAGTTACAGAAGTAAACTGCCACCTAGTCTAGTCTCTCAGGCAGTTACGAGAGTTAACTGCCACCTATTCTGATGATCCAGATTATTTTTTAGAACAAAATGAAAGAAAAGATATTACAAGGAAATACACATAAATATTTATAGAAATAGAGAAATACAATAATACATGATTTCTATTAATGAAAGAAATGTACAGAGACTGTAAAAATACATAGTGAAAGAGTCACTATAATGGTGGCAGCTTATCTCTGAGAAGAGATGTGATAGCTATTCGCATTCAAAAGAATATGATTGTTACAATGATTCTCCAAAGGCCTTTTAAAAATAAGGAAAATCCAAAACCCTAACCCCAAAAGATGAAAATCCAAAAGGTTTGTGGGCCCCAATGGGGGTAATTGATACATCAACTTCCTAGGGGCGTAACTGTTGCATATGATCTCCATTTTGGGTGCTCGATACATCGTTGGAAAGGTCTAACAGAGAAGAATGATTTTTTCCTAGCCCATGCCAATGCTTTAGGCAGTTGCATGACCCCAAATCCCCAAAAAGCATCGTTTAGGGCCTCAAAACGGTCCCAAAAGTTTGGAACTCGAAAAACTGTCGAAAAACTACCAATGTGGAAAACCATTTTTTGAGCTGAAGGAATAGGTGGGTGGCCACCGATATCCACCTGGATCAATCCTCCCTCTTTAGGAAGAAATGGTCTCCATTGCATTGAGTTCCTGGGGGAGAGGGGGAAGCGTTTGTTGAACCTGAACCTTGGTGAGATGCTTGCCTTGCTGGAGAAGTTGTGATGCTTAGTATTTTGAAGGTTGTCACAAACCTGTTGCTGGTGTGGTTGAGTCTGTTCAACCACTCGAGCTACATGAGATGACTATGTGCAGAAGGAATATTTTTGCTTTGCTGTAATATTTTTGACCTGCTTTTGTTGGATAGAAGGTGCTTGGGTCAAGGTTGTAGTGGTTACAGTTTCCTTTTGTTCACCTTTTGAACAGATTGTGAAGAAGTTTAATTTTGTAGTATGATATACTACCTTGCAACACTGTTTAGGTGGGACAGTGGTTGGAACTACCTCTCGTATCCTGTACAGATGACCCCCTAGAGTAACAATGACACTATGGGTTCAATATTCATAGATAGCATGGTGCTTCCACATATATGGTTGGCCCAAGAGAACATCACAGACATTCAATAGGGAAACATCACATAATACCTCATCCTTGAAGGGATGGATGTCATATGAAAATCGACACTGTTGGATGACACAGAGATCTCATCCCTGGTGAAGCCACCCAATGTTGTATGGATGCGGGTGTGGTGTTGTCGACAATCCCAACTGTTTGAAAACCTCTGCTGAGAGATGGTTCTTTTGTATTCCACTATCAACAATAAAATGCAACGGGGTTCCCTTCACCCACACCTGTGAATGAAAAAGGTGCTCACCGTCTTCAGGATCTGTTGGTTCTTCTGGTTGAATTGTTGTGGTCACGACAATAGCAGTGGGGTCTGCGTCAATGCTATTTCTTATACCAATATTTTTTGAATCAGATTTTGAATCAAAGTTCAACTCCTTGTCTTTGATCTCGGCCACCAATAATTGTTTTGAGCGACATTCATCGGTGCTGTGCCAGAGGATTTTGTGGAAATCACACCATTTTCCAGTGTCCTTCATATTTATGTAACCCTTCTTTTTTTGTGGTTTCGATTGGTTTTCTGAAGGCTGGTTGTTAGGGCCATCTTTACCATACTTTGGTTGTTGCAGATTTTCAGACCCGAACTCTTGCTTGTTCTGGTGCTTAAATTTCTACTCGATTTTAACAACATATCGATAAGCAACACCCAATGATGAGATGTCCAAAAAATCCATTTCAGTTTGGATGTATTTGTGTAGAGCCCCACGGTATTTAAAAACCAAATGTCATTCAGAGTCTTTGTTACCCATATTGGTGGATAAGGTATGGAAGGTATTGGTGAACTCTGACACTGCTTGGCCCCTCTCTTGCTGCAGTTTGGTCCATCTCATGTATTGGTCATCATAGTTTCCAACATGGTAATATTGTTCCTTGACTGCATCCACAAAAAAATCCCAAGTGGGCTCGGCCCCATATATTCCAGACTCCTTTGTGGAAATTTTCTCCCAGTAAGTTTCCCACCAATGATTGACATGGGGGAGAGCCTTAAGGAGTGCGAAGGTGATCTTTTCCTTGTCAGAAAAATTGTGAACAAAGAAATAACCTTCTAGCAGATTTAACCATTTTTCTAGGGAATATGCATCTATTTGTTCTTTAAATACAGGAATATCAAAATTAACTTGTACCTTGAAAGATGAGGTGCCTCAAAAGTGGTCGCTTGATGAAGACGTGTTTGTTGTGATCAACATGCGTTGAAGGATGTGAGAAAATTTATCCATCATTTCGTCCCTATGTCACATGAGATCTTGCTCAAGAAACAAATTAATAGAATCTTATGCTCCATTGTTTTTCTTTTCTTTTGCCATGTAGGGTTTCTTGGGCATGCGAGAGAGATTGTCCTCAAGAGAGATAAGCTTGAGACCCAACTTGCTATACTCGTACCTTGTCAAGGACATGCACTGAAAAACAATCAAGATCAACCTGCTCTGATACCACTAATCCAGATTATTTTTTAGAATGAAATGAAAGAAGATATATTAAAATGAAATACACATAAATATTGCCAGAAACAAAGAAATACAGTAATACATGATTTCTATTAATGAAAGAAATGTATAGAGACTGTAAAAATACAGAGTGAAAGACTCTCTAGAATGGTAGCTGCTTATCTCTGAGAAGAGATGTGATGGATACTCACATGCGTAATAAGATGATTGTTACAATGAGGCTCCAAAGGCCTTTTAAACATAAGGAAAATCCAAAACCCTAACCCCGAAAGATGAAAAGCCAAAAGGTTTGCGGGCCCCAATGGGGGTAGTTGATACGTCAACTTCCCGGGGACGTAACTTTTGCATACGATCTCCGTTTGGGGTGCTCGATACACCGGTGGAAATTTCTAACCGAGAAGAACGATTTTTTATTGGCTAAGCCTAGTGCCTTCAGAAAATTCTAGGTCCCCAAATCCCGGAAAAACGTCATTTAGGGCCTCAAAACGGCCCTAGAAGTTTGGAACCCGAAAAAAATGTCAAAAACTGCCAAGGTGGAAAACTGTTTTTTGAGCCAGTGGAATAGGTGAGTGGCCACCGATATCCACCGAGATCATATGAGTTAACTAGTCTCTTAGTATTTAGTTAACTGACTGAAATAGAGTGAAGTGATGAGGAGATCAGGGAATCATGAGTAATGCGCTAGTCTGGTGATAATCCCAAGGACAATGCACATTAGCTGGTGATGATCCCAATGTGGCATATATAATCCACTCAACTAATCAAACTGAGGTGTGAACTGAAGAGAATATTCTCCTAAAGGAATATTCTCCCTAGACTATAGGAGACTGAATAATAACTAATAAACATAGGGAAAACCTTTAAAAAAAAATTAAATATGGATAAGTGAAGGGGTAATGAGAATATAAAGTGAGAGGAATGGAGAGGAAAAAGAGATGAGATAAGAGTGGAGAGTTATGGTGGGTGCTTGAGAGAGATAATTTTTTTATGGGTTTTGAACCCAAAAATTGGAGAAAATCGTGGTGTTGGACCCGAAAAATTTAAATGCACTTCCAATAGATTGGCTTTATTCCACATGAAATAGGCATCATTTCCACTTTAAACTTTAAACTTGGATATCTTGAGCATACAAACTCGGATTTTTGATCTGAAAAATGCGTGACGAAGTTGAGACCGAGGAATACACAAGGAACTTATAATAGTTCAAATATTTTCATCTTCTGATATCATTTTTTATTAATTCAAGAACAAGAAAATACAGGTGACCAAATTTTGGTCAACAAAACCTTGATGAGAAAAGGATATCATGGAGGCAGTTCAAAGGATATTTCCAAGAGAAATATTTTTCTGAGAATTACTATGAGATAAAGATGAAAGAGTTCTTTGAACTCAAGTTGGGAACCATGACAATGGAGGAATATGAGAATCGGTTCTTTGAATTGTAGAAGTATGTTGACTTCATCAAGGATGACAAGGTTAAAATCCAAAGGTCTCTAAGTGGGTTACCCTCCTTCTATAGTGAGAAGATACAATATGATAATCCCAAGATTTTGGAGGAAACCATAAGGAGAGTAAAAAACCTTGATGAGCAAAGAAAGGGAAGGTTAGTTTTCCAAAAAACTTGGAATGACAAGATGAAAGGGGAAAAGCATCAGAGGAAGAAAGGTTTTAAGCCACCCTTTTTCAGAAATAACTCCCAAGAAAATCAACAAGGTCAAGCAGCCCAAAATGAGAAAAAAAATGCAGATTCATTTGAGAAAATGCCAAGGCAACAACCTTTTCAATGTTGGTGATGTGAGGCAAATCACTTATATAGGGACTGCTCTCACAAAGGAGAAAGAATGAGGACTATCCAAAAAATTCAGGAGGCTAAAACAGTGGAATACATGGGAGGAATCATGCCAAGGATTTATGCATCCTTGGACAATAAGCAAACATAGTATCAATCCCCCATGATTGAAGTGGAAGGTACGATTGATAACTAGTCCATAGCAATTTTGATTGATTCTGGAGCTATCCATAGTTACATAAATGGTAACATTGCTGAAATATTTCACTTGCAAAGAAGTAAGCATAAGAAATCTTGGTTAGTTCAGTTAGCCACATGGTGCTAAGAGGAAAATCAATGAGATGGTTAAATATTGTCCGATAGACATGAATGGATTTAACACAAAGGTAGATGTAAACATCGTATTGTTGGGTTCATATGACTATCTAATTGGCATGGATTGGTTGGATAAACATCATGCGGTCTTAGATTGTTACAACAAAACAATTACATGTCTTGATGAGGAAGGAAAGCAAGGAAAGATTTAAGGCATTCAAAGGGTTGTAGTTGTTAGAGAGATTTCAGCTATGTAGTTGAAGAAGATCTTCAGGAAGGGATGTTAGATGTTTGCAGCCCATATAGAGGAGGCAACCAAAGACAAAGCATCAAGCATTGAAGATCATCCAGTCTTGAGGAATTTTGAAGATGTTTTTAGAGAAATTCTAGGATTTCCACTAAAGAGAGACATTGATTTCTCTATTGATTTGGTGCCATGAATTGCCCCAATGTCTAAGACACCTTACAAAATGGGCACACCAAAACTAAAAGAGTTGCAGATGCAGCTTGACGAACTTCTAAAGAAGGGGTATATACGCCCAAGTGTGTCACCTTGGGGAGCCCTCGTTCTTTTTGTGAAGAAGAAGGATTGAACCTTAAGGCTGTGTATTGATTTCAGACAACTTAATAAGGTTACCATAAAGAATAAGTATCATTTGCCTAGAATTGTTGATTTGTTTGATCAGCTAAAAGGTGCAAGAATCTTTTAAAAGATTGACTTGAGATCATGCTATCATCAAGTAAGGATAAAGGAAGAAGACATCGACAAGAAAACATTCAAAACAAGATATGGGCATTATCAATTCACAGTAGTGCCATTTGGACTATCAAATGCCCTAGAAATATTTATGTGTCTAATGAATGGAGTCTTCAAGGAGTACCTAGACAAGTTTTTGATTGTGTTCTTAGATGATATACGCATCTATTCTAAATCAAAAGAGGAACATGAGCAAGCATAGTATCAATCCCTCATGATTGAAGTGGAAGGTAAGATTGATAACTAGTCCATAGAAATTTTGATTGATTATGGAGCCATCCATAGTTACATAAATGGTAACATTGTTGAAATATTTCAATTGCAAATAAGTAAGCATAAAAAATATTGGTTAGTTCAGTTAGCCACAGGGGGCTAAGAGGAAAATCAACGAGTTGGTTAAATATTGTCCGATAGACCTGAATGGATTTAGCACAAAGGTAGATGTAAACATCATATTGTTGGGTTCATATGGTTGTCTAATTGGCATGGATTGGTTGGAGAAACATCATGCAGTCCTAGATTTCTACAACAAGACAATCACATGTCTTGATGAGGAAGGAAAGCAAGTAAAGACTCAAGGCATTCCAAGGGTTGTAGTTGTTAGAGAGATTTCAGCTATGCAGTTGGAGAAGATCTTAAGGAAGGGATGTTAGATGTTTGCAGCCCATATGGAGGAGGCAACCAAAGACAAAGTGTCAAGCATTGAAGATCATCCGGTCTTGAGGAATTTTGAAGATGTTTTTAGAGAAATTCCAGGATTTCCACTAAAGAGAGACATTGATTTCTCTATTGGTTTGGTGCCAGGAGTTGCCCCAGTGTCTAAGACACCTTACAGAATGGGCACACTAGAACTAAAAGAGTTGTAGATGCATCTTGAAGAACTTCTAAAGAAGGGGTATATACGCCCAAGTGTGTCACCTTGGGGAGCCCCAGTTCTTTTTGTTGAGAAGAAGGATGGAACCTTAAGGTTGTGTATTGATTTCAGACGTCTTAATAAGGTTACCATAAAGAATAAGTATCATTTTCCCATAATTGTTGATTTGTTTGATCAACTAAAAGGTGCAAGAATATTTTCAAAGATTGACTTGAGATCAGGCTATCATCAAGGATAAAGGAATAAGACATCAACAAGACAAAATTCATAACAAGATATGGGAATTATCAATTCATGGTAGTGCCATTTGGACTATCAAATGCCCTAGCAGTCTTTATGTGTCTAATGAATGGAGTGTTCAGGGAGTACCTGGACAAGTTTGTGATTGTGTTCTTAGATGATATACTCGTCTTTTCTAAATCAAAAGAGGAACATGAGCAACATTTAATAATGGTATTGCTATTTTTAAGAGAGCATAAATTGTATGTTAAGCTAAGTATGTGAATATTTTATCAAAAGAAGATTCACTACTTGGGGCATATAATATCAACATCATGGATAGAATTTGATCCTGAGAACATAGAGGCCATTAGAGGATGGCCATTGCCAAAGAATGTGACAAAGGTCATATCATTCATGGGTCTTTCCGGTTATTACCGAAGATTCATAAAAGAATTCTCAAAGCTTACAAGTCCAATCACTTATTTGCAAAAGAAGGGAGTGAAATTTGAATGGACTTCCAAGTGTGAAGAGAGTTTTCAACAGTTAAAGGGAATATTGACAAGTGCACCAATCTTGAAGATTGCATATCCAAATGAATATTTTGTTGTGTGCACCGATGCATGCAAGGAAGGACTTGGTGGAGTTCTCAGTCAAAGGGACCATGTGTTATGCTATGAGTCCATAAAATTAAAAATAGCACGAGAAGAATTATGCTACACATGACTTGGAGTTAGCAACGATTGTACATGCATTGAAAATGTGGATGGATTACCTTATGGGTAAGAAATTTGAGCTAAGGACAAACCACTGTGGTTTGAAGCATTTGTTTGGACAACCAACACTAAATGTTAGGCAAAATAGATGGATGGAATTTTTGAGTGAATATGACTTCAAAATTAAGCATATAAATGGAAAGGAAAATAAAATGGCTGATTCACTTAGCAGGAGAGCTCATGAAGTGCATATTGTAGCCATCAACATGTACTGGACAAATCTGAAAGAAAAAATTGTTGCAGAAACAAATTTAGATCATCACTATGTGAGAATAAAAGAAGCATTATAACAAGGTAATTTTCAGTGAAAATTTAATTATTATGAGCTAAAAAAGGATGGAATTCTCATGTACAAGGGAAATGTGTATGTGTCGAATGTTGCATTACTTAGAGGTGGGGGGGGGGTGGTGAATCAATAATAAATAAATTCAATCATTTTTAACCACAAAATGAAAGTGTTATATCAATGTAGCATTATCATCCAATAGTTTTAGAGTAAACAAACAATGAACACATGAGAAATCATACACATACACAGTACACCAATGTTTTTACGTGGAAATCCAAAGTGAGAGAAAACCACTGAATGATTTTTCTTATATGTATTTAAGAATTACATTCATTGGAAGAACCAACTTCCTTTGTTTTCCAACTGCAACTGGAAGGAGGCTCCAACCCCCTAGTTCTCAGGCTACAACCAGAGGGAAGCTCCAACTCCCCAATTCTCTGGCTACAACCAGAAGGAAGCTACAACCCCCTATGTTCTCCAGCTACAACCTGTCCTTGCCCTGTCCAACTGCCTTGAAGTAGAAGTAGAATGATGGAACCACTACCACACAATCACTATGAGATATACCACTGTAAAACTGTACCAACATGTACCACTGACCTGCAACCAACCTATACAACTTCCCTGCAATCAATCTGTACTTGAAATGAACATGTATCAACCAAATAAAACAGATACGTGACCTATAGTTCTACAACATGCATATGTACCTCCCTATATATACAATAGTAGGAATATGTACTTATCTTGTCTGTTATGCAACCTGCGTATACCCTCTGAAAACTAGTATACAACAAATACACGACATGTAGTTCTGCAACATGCGTATGTACGTGCCCTATACATACAACAACTTGTGTATGTATATTTCCTGTCTGTTATGCAACCTGTGTATACCTTCTAAAAACTTCTAACCCTATGGAACTTCTTTCACATAGATATGCAACCTATCATTGTATCTAGACTATAACTCTATCATGTGCATGCATCCTTATACATAACCTTTATCCAAAAAACTCTATATCTCTCTCTAGTCATATGACATATAAGTGTGTGTAATCATGAACAATTATAATAACCCTCACATGATCTAGACATCAAACCCTTTCTGATATTCAGCCTCTCAATACATCAACCACTTCACAAATACAAACTTTCAACCATGTACCACAAAAACCCTTAGCCATATGCCAATAAATACAAGATGTGCCTCAACTCTAACAAGAAGTATCAATGATAAATATTGATTATACCAGCATATTTCTGTAGATCTGACTTATACAGAATATCCCATGCAACCACTAATCTATCTAAGGAGAATCCTCAAATCTCCATAACCATTTCTCATGCATACATCAAAATCCAACTAATCATAGAAATAATACATACCTTTTGAACCAATGGATAGATCTGATGTATCTGATCACTGTAGACCTTCCTGGGAGCTTGAGCTCATAATATAGAACCTCAACATCTTCATCCTCTCAAGTTTCTATGGCTTTACCCTCATGTACGCACCTTAATACACTTCCAACCTACGTATGTACGCACCCTAATACATTGTTAGCCCGCGTACACCTCAGAAATTAGGGTTTTTTAGTATTCGCTGCAATTATGAAAATTTCACCGTCAACCCTTCATGCTACCTCAGACTTTCGCAACTTCATATGTATCAATGAGTACTTGCAATAAGCCTTACACAACAATAGATATTCAATGTGTTCAAGTCTATTTAAGTGAGATACCTTTTCCTCTTATTTATACTTTCATGTAGCTTCCTCAAGGGGTTACCTTCTAATCATCTTAACCCACTTTCCTTATTTTAGGGTTAACCCACTTATAACCACCCTTCCACTTAACTTAACCACTTTCCATAATTAGTAAGTTCTCCATTAAATTTATGATTTCAATAATTTCTTTTGCATCCTCTTTGAATTACAGTACACTCATCACTTTACTTTATTATTTAAATAATTTATTCTTTGCAAACACTTTGACTACTTTGACCTTTTGGGGCTTCTAGATGACTCATGAGGGTTCTCCAACTTCACATGACCATAACTCTCTAACTGTGAGGAGTTATGTGACGTTCCACATACCACCGGAAATGGCACGACACACACTATCCATCTAGAATAGTCTTACCTACAAATATATCAAAACGCATACCATTATCCATAAAAAAAAACATGGGTCCATTACCCAAACCTTTGTGCTACCATAATTTTCTACGGGACTTTCTTCAAGGGTTGACATCAATGACAGCCAACTCAATTAATCAACAATATCCCCCTTTGGCATTGATGGCAACATTATGATGCAATACTGAAGTCATATCATGCAATACTGAAGTCATATCACTCATGCTCCCCATGTGACCATCACTTCCCTTAGAACCATGCCTCTATGCTATTCATATGATAAATCTCTCCCCCTTTGACATCAATGGAAAATGTATCTTTCCATTCTAGGTTGCTCCCCTTAACTGAACTGTCCTTGGGGATACTCCCCCTAACTGAACTCTTCCTGGAACTGTTCTCCCAACCTGAATTGTCCTCTTTATGGTGCTTCCTCGTGTACATCTAAGACATATAAGATAAGCATTTAAAAGAATTCATTTTGGAGTATAAATTACTCTGAGTCTCTAATGAAGATACTCAAAGGCTTCTCTTGGAAGCGGTTTTGTAAATATGTCTGCCACTTGTTCTTTTGTGGCCACATATTCAACTCTGATGTTCTTCTCTGCAACCCATTCCCTTAGAAAGTGATACTTGATTGGAGTGTGCTTCATCTTGGAGTGCATCACTGGGTTCTTTGAGATACTGATGGCGCTTGTATTATCACAATAGATTGGAATTGACTCATCACACTCAACCTGTATATCTGTCATAGTTTGTTTCATCCATAGAACATGTGTACAACATGTTGTTTCTGCAATATACTTTGCTTCGGTTGTAGATAAGGATACTGATGATTGTTTCTTGCTTATCCATGATGCTAAACACTCAACCAGGTAGAATTTTGCTCCACTGGTGCTTCGTTGGTCATCAATGAAACCTACCCAATCTACATCTATGTAGGCAATAAGTGAGAGATCCTTTCCTTTTGGATACCATAATCCAAACTCTTATGTTCCTTTGAGATATTTGAAAATCCTCTTCACTACTAAAACATGTGATTCATTTGGTGCTGCTTGAAATCGTGCCACCTGTCCAATTGTCTACATTACATCTGGTCTAGATGTTGTCACATATAGTAAGCTACCAATCATTGACATGTATTGCCTCTAGTCTATAGACTTTGAATCATCATCTTTTCTCAACTTGCAAATGGTTTGCATAGGAGTGGTAACTGGTTTGCAATCTTCCATTTCAAACCTCTTTAACATTTCTCTGATATACTTAGCTTGAGAAATAAAAATTCCTTGGTTGCTTTGACGTATCTAAAGACCCAGAAAAAAGGATAGTTCTCCGAGTAATGACATTTCAAATTCATTCTGCATATCCTTTGAAAATTTATGTCTTAACCTATCATCATTGCTTTCAAAAATAATATCATCAACATAAACTTCAATTAATAAAATACTATCTTGAGTTACCTTGATATAGAGGTTGATGTCTGCACTTCATTTTCTGAACCCTTCTTGTTGCAAATATTTATCTAGTCTAGAGTACCATGCTCTAGGAGCTTGTTTTAGACCATACAAGGCCTTCTTCAATTTACACACATAATTTGCATTCTCTGACAACTAAAATCCTTATGGTTGTTCAATGTAGACTTCTTCTTCAAGTTCCCCGTTCAGAAAAAATGATTTCATGTCCATCTGATACAGTGTAATATTCTTGGAGCATGCATAAGCTAGGAGCAATAAGATTTCTTCCATTATGGAAACTGAGGAAAATGTCTCTTCAAAGTCGATTCCTTCAACCTGTTCATGTCCTTTACATACCAATCTAGTTTTGTTCCTTGTAACTTGTCCATCTCCATTCAATTTATTTTTGAATACCCACTTTGTGCCAATCACATTCTTATTCTTTGGTCTTGGAACCAATTCCCAAGTGTCATTCTTCTCTATTTGATCCAATTCTTCATCCATGGCCTTATTCTAGAATTCATCCTTGCTGGCCTCTTCAAAACCGTTTGGTTCAATCATAGATGAGAGTGCTAGGTGCATGTGTTCTGGCAAACAGATTCTTCTTTAGTCTCAACTCCTGCATCTTTGTTTCCGATAATCTGTTATGAAGGATGATTCTTTTGTACTTATTTTCTAGGTGTCCTTGGAGGCACTTGTTGAACTTGCTCTTCTACTTCTGTTTGATCTTATTCATCTTCCTCTTCTACTTCTTCTTCGTCTTTTGATTTTTCTTTGTAAAGTTGTTCCATTGATTCATTTTCTTCTTCCTTTAATTCTCGTCCACCTGTTTCATTGATGCTTTCCACAACTTTTTTCAACCTCAGATTGTAACACTTGTATGCTTTTCTTATACTTGAGTAACCAACAAGTAATCCTTTTTCTGCATGAGATTCAAACTTTCCCATTCTTCCATATTCTCTTTTGATGTAGCATTTGCTTCCAAATACTCAGAAGTGCTTCACATTTGTTGGTCTTCCTTTCCATAGCTCATAGGGAGTTTTATCAGTTTTGTTTCTAAGCATTACTTTGTTTTGAATGTGAACTATTGTATGCACTACATGTGTCCAAAAAATATCTTTTAATTTGGATTCCATTAACATTGTTCGATCGATTTCCTGTATTGTTTTATTCTTTCTTTCAACAACTCCATTCTATTGAGGTGTCCTAGCAACGAAGAATTTCCTTTTTATTCCATTCTTGCTGCATAAGTCCATAAATTCTTTTGAAGTGAACTCTACTCCATTATCATATCTCAAACATTTGATTTTTGAATCCATTTCATTTTCAACCATTTCCTTGTAGACCTTGAAGTTTTCAAAAGCTTTTGATTTATTTCTGAGAAAGAAAACTGCAGTCATTCTTGTATAATCATCAACTAATAACATAAAGTATTTCTCACCTTTTAAACCCTTTGTTGTAGTTGGTCCAACTAGATCAATATGCACAATTTCCAGTGGTCTTGTTGTTGAGTATTCATTTGATTTGAACCTGGTCTTTATTTACTTTCTTTGTCAACAACGCTTGCGTAAAGTATTGGTTGGCTTCGTGATCTGGGGAATTTCTCTAACTGCTTCCTTTCTACTGACTTTGACAAGGTTTTCAAAGTGTATGTGACACGTTCTTCTATGTCATAGCCAACCTTCATCTTCCTTTCCTAGACAACACTTTTCATTTCCACTTTCACTTAACACATATATGTTGCATGAATTTCTTGTAGCTGTTGCAATCAATTTTCCTGAACCTTCTTTTCTTATCTTGCACTTTTGTGAATCGAAAGTAACTTTATGACCTTGGTCACACATTTGACTTACACTTAGAATATTATGTTTCATATCTTCTACTAGTAGAACATTTTTTTCCTTGGTATTCTTGTTTCCAATTCTGACTGTGCCTTTTCCAATAATTTTAGTTGAATCATCATTTCCGAAGGAGACTGATCCATATCTTTCCTTTCTTAATGTAATAAACTTGTCTTTATCACATGTCATGTGTTTTGAACATCCATTTTCGAGATACCAATCACGTTTCTTTTTCTTAGCTTGTAGAGCGAGTGTGTATTCTCCATTGCTATATTGATTATGTTTTCTTATCCATGTCCTCTTCCGAGGTTCCTTTCTGTGACTTTTGTTGTTCTGTTGTGACTCTCTAGGAGGGACTTCCATTCTACAATCTTTGGCCATGTGTCCAAAGTTGTTACACTTGTAGCATTCCACTTCAGTGATCAATGATTCAAATGTTTTGTAACTTCTTCTCTGTGTTTCACTAGGCCTTCTTGGATAACCCTTTTTTGTATGACTTTCAAAGTTTTTTATGTTCATGATGTTAGCTCTGCAATTCACAGCTTTATGTCCAAAATTATTACATGCATAACATAAACCAAAAAAGATATTTTGATACTTGGGAGTTGAAGATCTTCCAACATGAGTTACTCTTATGAATCCTTCTTCTTCCTGAGGCCTATCTATTTCTGTCGATCATTGATTCTTAAATCTGAATCTTCTCAATGGAGGAGTGTCCCTGTAATATTCCTTGTAGGTCTTCCTATCCCATTTGATTGTTTCTGCATAACTTTTTGGATATGTTTCTTGTTATGTTGTTTTGTAGCTTCATCCCTTTTCTGTTTGATTGTATCCAAGTCTGGATTTGTCATGATGAGGATTTTGACTATTGATAATGTCATCCAAAACTTTTGAGTTGTTCTGAATATTTTTCTTTTGAATATCCTTTCTTAATGTAACAATCTCTGCTTCCAAATTTCCAATGATCATGTCTATTTCTTCTAGTTGTTCTTTGAGTGCTTCTTCAATTCTTTTATCTTCTTCTATTTGAATCTTCAAATTTGTGATCATTTGTTCTAGTTCCTAAGTGTCTTCTTTCTTGTCTAGTTCTACTTGTAGCTTCTTGTTTTTCTTCTTTTCTCTTCTTATAACTTCTATTGCACTCAACAATTCATCTCGATAGTCAACTTCTACCTCTTCATATTCTTCTTCGATGTCTTTTTTATCAGATTCTTCTACTTCCATGAATAGAACTCTTTCTGTCTCACTATCACTGAATTCATCTTCATCTGATGAGGATATGTCTTCTTTGGTGCATAAGCTTTTCTTGAAATATTTCTTTGTGGTTCTTTTGCCTTTATATGTTTTTTTTTTATTTGAGTAATCTTCATCATTCCTCTTATTTTTCTTATGAGGACATTTGTTAGCAAAATGACCAATACCATCACAATTAAAACAAATCAATGGAAGCTTACCTTTATATCTGTCATTGGTTCCCTTCTTCCTCTAACAAAGTTGGCCACTTCTTCATCATCTTTCGAGATGTCACTGTTGTTGCTATGTTCTTTTGCCTTTTGCTTTGACCTTTTGGATGCTTTAGAAGTTGCTTCTTTTATATCTAGATTTTCCTGTTCAGTTCTCATTTCATATGTTGTGAAGATTCCATGTAGTTCGTCCATGCTTATTGAGTCTAGATCTTCTCTTTCTTCTAGTGCTAATATCTTAGAATCAAATCTCATAGGAAGAGATCTTATTACCTTTTGAACAATCACAGATTCTTTAATTTCTTCTCCCAATCCTATGATTTCAGTTACTGTTTCATTGACTCATAAGAAGTAAGCTGCAATATTCTCATCTTCCTTCATCTTTAGTTGTTCGAACTGAGCTCTGTAAGTTTGAAGCTTTGCTTCTTTGACTTTTGAATCTCCTTCATAAATATTTTGAAGTTTGTCCCAAATCTCTTTAGAGGATTTACAATGTATAACTTTGGTGTATATTGATTCACAAAGACCATTCAGAAGTGCATTTGTGGCCTTGGAATTATTTTGACCGAGTTTTATTGCTCTTTCACTTGTCGGTGGAATTGTTGGTTCTTTGTATCCATCTACAACTGATTGCAAAATTTCAAATCCATGTGCCTGTATATATGTTTTCATCCTTCTGCTCCAAAATGCATACTTATGTCCATCAAACTATGGTATTCCATTTTTATACATGTTGTTTCTCTCCATGATCTACCTTTCAGTGGTTAAAATGATTCCTAAAGGAACCTGCTCTGATACCAATTGTTGGATTACTGAGAGGGGGGTTGAATCAATAATAGAGAAATTCAATCCTTTTTAACCACAAAATGCAAGTGTTATATCAATGTAGCATTATCATCCAATAATTGTAGAGTAAATAAACAATGAATAAATGATCAATCATACACATACACAATACACCAATGTTTTTACGTGGAAACCCAAAGTGGGAGAAAACCACATAATGTTTTTTTCTTATATGTCTTTTAGAATTACATTCATTGGAAGAAGAAACTTCATTTGTTTTCCAACTGTAACTAGAAGGAGGCTCCAACACCCTAGCTTCTTAGGCTACAACCTGAGGGAAGCTCCAACTCCCCAATTCTCCAGCTACAACCAGAAGGAGGCTACAACACCCTATGTTCTCCGGCTACAACGAGAAGGTGGCTACAACCACCTGTCCTTGTCCCGTCCAACCACCCTAAAGTAGAAGTAGAATGATGGAACCACTGTCACACAATCACTGTGAGATGTAGCACTGTAAAACTGTACCAACCTATACCACTGACCTGCAACCAACCTATACAATTTCCCTGCAATCAATCTGTACCTGAACTAAACATGTATCAACCAAATACAATAGATACGCGACCTGTAATTCTGCAGCATGCATATGTACGTTCCCTATATATACAACATCATGCGTATGCATGCGTCTTGTCTGTTATGCATCCTGTGTATACCCTATGAAAAATAGTATACAACAGATACATGACCTGTAGTTCTGAAACATGCGTATCTACACGCCCTATGCATACAACAACTTGCGTATGTACGTGTCTTGTATGTTATGCAACATTCATATACCTTCTGAAAACTAGGGTTTTCTTTCTTCTGAAAACTTCTGACCCTCTGGAACTTCTTTCAAATAGATATGAAACCTATCACTGTATCCAAACTGTAACTGTATCCTGTGCATGCATCCTTATACATAACCTTTACCCAAAAAATCTATATCTCTCTCTAGTCATGTGCCATATAAGTGTGTGTAAATGAACAAGTATAATAACCCTCACATGATCTAGACATCAAATCCTTTTTGATATTCAACCTCTCAATACATCAACCACTTCATAAATACAAGATTTCAACCATGTACCACAAAAACCCTTAGTGATATGCCAAGAAATACAAGATGTGCCTCAACTCTAACAAGAAGTATCAATGATAAATATTGATTATACCAACACTATATTTCTATAGATATGACTTATAAAGAAGATCCCGTGAAACCACTAATATCTCTAGGGAGAATCCTCAAATCTCCATAACCATTTCTCATGCATACATCAAAATCTAACTACTCATAGAAATAAGACATACCTTTTGAACCAATGGATAGATTTGATGTATCTGATCACTGTAGACCTTCCTGGGAGCTTGATCTCAAAATCTAAAACCTTGGCATCTTCATCTTCTCAAGTTTCTATGGATTTAAACTCATGTGCGCACCCTAATAAAATGTCATCCCACGTATGTATGAACCCTAATACACTGTTAGCCCACGTACAACTAAAAAATTAGGGTTTTTTAGCATTCGCAATTCCAAAAATTTCACCATTAACCCTTCATGCTAACTCAGAATTTCACAACTTCAAATGTATCAATGAGTACTTGCAATAAGCGTTACACAACAATAGATATTCAATGTGTTCAAGTGTGTTTAAATGAAAGACCTTTGCCTCTTATTTATACTTTCATGTAGCTTCCTCAAGAGGTTACCTTCTAATCATCTTAACCCACTTTCCTTATTTTATGGTTAACCCACTTATAACTGCTTGTCCACTTGACTTAAACACTTTCCATAATTAGTAATTTATCCATTAACTTTATTATTTAAATAATTTATTTTGCATCCTTTTTTACTTATAGTACATGCATCACTTCACTTTATTATTTAAATAATTTCTTCTTTGCAAAAACTTTGACTACTTTGACCTTTTGGGGCTTCTAGATGACTCATGAGGGTTCTCCAACTTCACATGGCCATAACTCTCTAAACATGAGGAGTTATGTGACATTCCACATACCAAAGTGTTAGCACCAGATGTCACCTTTGGATCGTGGCAGAGGTAAGCTTGATACCCATCAGATTTTTATGTCTAGGTTGGTTATTAAAGGGATCAAATGGGCATGATTTCAAGAAAGCATAGTCTTAACTCAGAAGACTGGGCTGGTATGCACAGATAGGCGAGGTCTTGGTCTAACTTCAATCAGTAAGTTGTAGTAAGGGTGAATAGGAGGAAGACTTAGTGAGGAAATGTAGAGGTTTGTAGAGGACATCAGGTCTTCGGACAACCCCAAAAAGAAAAAATCAAACAAGAGAACTTCTCAAATTTAAATCTCAAAGAAACTGAAAGGAATTGCAACAACACTATAATCAAACATCCATTATAATGTTGTCACAATAATTCAAGTGAATCAGTCACTCATAAATCCTTCAATACCAAAAGAGAATAAGATGGAATAAGAAAGCCGACTGTCATTAAAAAAGAAGTCTCAACATCATATACATAACCAGAAAACCAGAATGTTCATTAAAACTTTATAATACGGGAGCTTTTCTCTACCATCGACCATTACAAAATATAAAAATTGAGTATATATACTCAGAGAAAATCGCCCCCTTACAGAAGTACACTTTGGTTTGTGCATTCAAGGCTTGACGTCCACATCTTCTTCTGTCAGACCGCACCTGCATTCTTCTGTCAGACGCAATCTCAGATCGGTATGGCTCTGGCAGGGAAAACCGTCCATAGGGGTACCATAGGCTGACTACTCCAGAACCTCCATGTATTCCATTTATGGGGTGAAACGAGGTTTCAAATACCTCCCCCCTGTTTTAATTAACTACTTGCATTGGAATCAAGAAGGAGGCTGACACTCGAGAATGTTCCAGTCAGGCTCATAATCCTTTCCAGTCAAAATTGATGCCTCAGGGCTTGTAAGGATTTTTATTTGTGTCCACTTGAGTGCTTTTATCCTTTGTGAAACGCCCTTTCATTGCCCCATGTGACCGTAGGCTGTGACCCTACACTTAACCAAAAATGGAATTTCGGGAATTCACATGTCAGGAGTTCTCGCTCCCTTTGATTCATGATGTTCCGATACCCGAAACCACAAAATGATCCATCTGGATCAACGGTTGGGTCTGCCTCGAATCCGACGGCCACAATTGATTCCTTGAACACTTTAGCCGCCTACTACTTGACATATGCCTTCTTTCTTTTATGGTCCCGCTTTTCCATATAAACCTGGGTTATGACCATGGGCCCAACCCATAGGCGCATTGTGATTTCACGTCTCACGAATTCACACTACATTCCTTGCTCAAACATCCGAGTCACAAAATTAAGACTGCTTGGATCCAACACCACGTACCCTTCTGGAGTGAACAACCTTGATCATTTCACGACCTTGCGTTTCACGAGTTCCCATAACTTGTCCCATTGACTGCTCCCTTCTGTGAGTCAGCAAAACACTGATCCAACGGTCTGGCTCTCTTTTTTGATCGATGACCACAATTACATCGACATTTCGGGTCTCAGGAATTTTGGCTATGGATGTACCTTTATGACGAGAACCCCGAACTCTCAATTCCCGATCCTCTGAAATTCCCCAATGTTGAATCAACGACCCTCGGCTCCCCACAATTGGACGACCTAGATCTACTTTTTCGCGAATCTCAATTTCGTGATTCTTGTTGGATAGTTTTACAACACTTTGAACTCCCGATTCCCGCGCTCACTTTCTTTCGTTGAATATTGAACTTGATCGCTTGTTGGATTTGAATCCACATAAAAATGCTTCAACTGTTGCACTTGGTGTTCATGACTATGACTTGGATCAATTACTCGGATGACTGGCTGAGGGCTCGGGCTAACAAAAGTTCAATGACAGACATAAAGAGGGAAGTGATCGACGACAGGGGAGCCTATGGTTGACATTTCTCAGGAAACTTCGACAGGGAAAACCAGTCGATCAAAAGGATGAAGAAAAACGAAAGAAAAATGCATGCCAAGAGGAAAAAACTATGATCGGGTCTGCGAAAGGGGAAAAACAGGAAAAATTTGCAGACTTAGGTAGAAACCACAGACTCATAATACCTTGACAAGATTAAGTGCTAACATTGGCTCCAAAGGGGATGGCTTGCTCCCTGCGAGCTGCCAAGAACGCACAGCCCCAGTGCCTTGCTTTGGGTTATAGAGTCTCCTATAAAAACAAAAACATAAAACAAGAACGATATCTACAATGGTGGGCACTGACTGCGGCTTTAAAAAAAAAAAAAATTCAGGAAGTGCCCATTTATTGGGCCACCAAAAATTTCATCTCCCTATGAATTCTGCAATTTGTAAGTGCTATCTGGGAACCTCTCATAGATTTTGAATGGGCGGATCCAAAGGGATTCGAATTTACCATGATTTCCCTTGTCTTGCTTAGGTGCATCCCATTTGAGTACTAGGTCTCCTGGCTGGAAATCCTTCTTACTTCTCTTCCTGTCAAAGGCCTGCTTGATTTTCTACTGATGGTCATGTGCTCTATCCATCACCTTCTCTCTAGTCTGTTGCACTTCTACCAGCTGATGTATTCTCCTGATCATGTCATCGGGCTCTCCTTGACAGACTTGAAAGAATTTCGCCACAGACAGGGCGAGCTGAGAAGGAAAAATTGCTTTAGTCCCATACACAAGTTGGAAAGGAGAGGTACCCAGGGACCTCTTTGTTGTCACTCTATCAGCCCATAGAGAAAATTTGAGCTTTGAATCCCAAGATTTCTTGTTATCCTCTAACAATCTTTTAATGATTTTGATGAGGCTTTTGTTAGAGGACTTTGCCAGTCCATTTCCTTGGGGGTATTATGGGGTAGAGTGAATCAAATTGATTCCAAAATTCTTGTAAAATTGGATTAATGGTTCGGCTTTGAAGGATACTGTGTTATCTGTGACTATTCTACTCAAGAAATCAAATCTTGCTATGATATCCTCCAGGAAAACGATGATCACCCTGTGAGAAACACTCCTTGTAGGAATAGCTTCTATACACATGGTAAAGTAATCTATGGCAGTTAGGATCCATATGTGCTGACCATTGGACACAGGATGAATTTCCCCAATGAATTTCAGGCCCCACTACTGGAAGGGCCTCAAAGAAACCACAGGTTTCAATGGTTGGGACTTTAGCTGCTTCTTTCTGGAAAATCTTTGACATTTAACACATGCTCTGACTTTTATGAAAACATCAGTGAATAGAGTAGACCAGTGGTACCCAAACCTGAGAATTTTGTAGGCTATGGTTTTCCAGAAATGATTTCCCCCACAGAGGTTGTCATGGAAATTCAATATAATTTCCTGGGCCTCTTGTGGGTCTAAACATCTCAGAAGCACTCCTAGAGGGTCTTTCTAATACAAGACCTGGTCGATAAGGCAATATCTGATTTCTTTGAGATTTAAAGCTCTTGCCTTGCTCCTTCCCATACCATCAGGGGGCCTTAACTCACGCATAAAATATATAATATCTTTGTACCAGTGAATTCTTGCAATGGAGGGATACCTTGAAGACCTCTATCAGACAATCCACTTTGTGGTTTTTCTGAGCAAGTATTGATGAATTTAACCCCCAAGGATTTGCAATTAGATTCATCCAACAATTTGGCTAAACCTTGACCTTTGATCAATTTGGTGGGCTTGATCTCTAGATCAAATTCAAGGATTTTGGCAATCCATCGACTCCTCCTCCCATCTATGTCTGGCTGAATGAGAATTTACTTAACGACAACTGAAGGGACGTATGCAATGACCTTTGATTCCAGGATGTAGACTCTGAAAGATTTGAGAGATTTAACCAAAGCATAGACCTGCTTCTCCATGATGTCATATTTCACCTCAACGTCTCTCAATGCCTGACTAGAAAAGAAAATGGGTTGCTTCAATGCTTCATCATTCTTCTGCAACAAAACAACCGCTACAATGTCGAACGAAGCAAATGAAAAAATGAGGAAATATTTTGAGTAATCAGGGTTGATAAGCATGGGTGCTTCAGTCAAGGCCTTCTTTATCTGATCAAAGGAATTTCAAGACTTGGTCGTCCATTTGACTTCGTTTCCTTTCCTCAACATGGTTGTTATAAGATTTACCATCTCAGCAAAGTTGGAAACAAACCTCCTCAGAAAATTAAATTTTCCTAAGAAATATTGGACGTCTTTCCTAGATCTCGAGAGTGACAAGGTTTGGATTGCTTCAACTCTACTGGGATCGATCCTGACTCCCTCAGTTAATACTGTGTGGCCCAACAATTTTCCCTCCTTCATGGAAAACGATGATTTCTTTGGATTTCAAGAGAGACCAAACCTTCTGCATTTCAGGAAGACTTTCCTCAGATGACAACAATGTTCTTCATCAGATCTGGAGAAGACTGTTAAGGCATCCAGATAAATGACCACAAATTTATCCTTTTCTCCAATGAAGGCGATATCCATGGATCATTGGAAGGTCACTCCTGTGTTCATCAATCCAAAGGGCATTTTGGCATACATGAATGTACCCCAAGGAGTGGTGAAGGCTTTCTTTTCTTTGTCTTCAGGCAAGACAAAGATCTAATTGTATCCCGAAAATCCATCAATCATGGATATCCTTGGTGCGCCAGTTACCCTTTGTAATATGTGTTCCATTTTCAGCAAGGGGTAATTGTCTTTCCTTGAGATCCTGTTCAAGTTCCTGAAATCGACACAAAGTATAATTTCCCCACTCTTCTTTCTCACCGGGACCAGGTTGGCCACCCACTCTGAATATCTCAAAGGCACGATGATCTGGGCATCGAGCAACTTCTTTACTTCTCTCTCCATGATAGGCAACAACATAGGATTTATTTTCCCTAATTTATTCCTGAATGGTTTGGCCTCTTCCTTCAGTGGAATCTTATGCTTAATAATGTTGGTGTCATATGTTATGAGGTCTTCATATGTCCAGGAAAACACATCAGCAAAATCCTTTAATAACTCAGCATACTCGGCTCTCTGCTTCCTTGACAGGCTACTCGACAACATGACATGTTTAGGGTCTTTCTTTGTGCCAATGTTGCATTCGGCTATGTCAACATCATCAACCGACCTCTAAGATTTCACTGCCACATCATTGCTGTCGAATATCCTTTCTAAAGAGACTAGTCCCTTCAGAATGTGATTGCTCGGTAACTGAACAATATGATGATTAGCAAGTTTCTTTAAAAATACATCAGTATGTGGGTTATTTTGAGAATCAGGATCCTAGTCTATGTGTAATGCAGAAAATTCATCAACAGCTTCCAGAAACCTCTTGATCTCAAGATCAACTTCAAACACCTTCCAATTCTTGACATTGCCCAGTATAGAGGGTTTGTATTTTACTTCGATATCATACCTGAGCTTGGGCGGCAGAGGGACACTAAAATTGCTTGCCGAAAAGCCAAAGAATCAACCACTATGTTCTCCTCTCTCGGAATGAATGAAATGTTGAAAGTAATGGTAGAAGTGTTTTCAGACACACACTTTTATTAAATAGGAAAATAAATTACATAAGATAATTTGCAAGAGTTTACACTCGAACAACTCAACACTCTTGCAATGAGCTATATATAAGCTAAGTGTCCTAACAAACTCTAGTTATAGATCACTTATTAAATAAACAAGTGTCCATTTACAATAAATGCTATCTTAACAATCTTCTAACTATACTCCTAATTTAGAGCCTAAGATACTACACCTTTCTAGAGTCATATCTTTTACAACAATACTGTGTTTCTAAATGTCTCCATTTATTTATTTATTTATTTATTTATTTTTGTACTAGGGGAATCGGTAACAACGGCAGTGTCGTACTCGCGTGACACGGGGTCGAATCCTGCCGGCTGCCTTATAACCCCTAGGGAGAAACGCACAGCCCGCAAGCACGCCCTCCAAGTAAATCGGGGTGAGAATCGACCTTGAGACCTCATTTTACATAGTTCCTTCCATTTACACGGCAATTGCCAATCGGTCTACACCCCTGCGGGCTTTAAAGTGAAGGACATGGGGGTGGGCTTTGATCCACTTATGTGTGCACGGGTCACGATACCATTTATTATAGTATCTCTGGGTGCAACCACACGTTCGACCACTACCTCAAGGTGTCCCCATGGCTCCAGGTAAAGCCCTCACGA
>ML779375.1:60195-94125 GCA_009831015.1 Picea engelmannii
TAGTATCTCTGGGTGCAACCACACGTTCGACCACTACCTCAAGGTGTCCCCATGGCTCCAGGTAAAGCCCTCACGAGAATTGAACCTTGCCCAACGGTGAAAAAATCCTCGCTTTCCACCATTGGATCCAACCCCTTTGGGCAAATGTGTCCATTTATTAATCAAATGTTCTAGATTATTAATTTAATATACTAAATTAATAATCATTTTATTCTAACTTATTAAACTATGATATTTGTATTTTGTATTATCTAACATTCCCCCCTATGATCTAAAGATACATTACAATAGATACCAAGTTCATCCCTGAACTTAGTAAATTTTATTTTGCCAAGAGGTTTCATGAAAATGTCAGATATCTGATCTTCTGAAGGACAATAAATTGGCTTGATGACATCCTTTGCAATGAGTGATCTGATATGATGATACTTTGTGTCCACATGATTTTTCTTTGAATGAAAAACTGGATTCTTGGCAAGCTTAATGGTTGTTGATGAATAATGATGTAGCTTTTGTTTGAGAAATGCTCAAGTCCTGTGAAACTCTGTGTAACCAAACAATTTTACATGTTGCTTCCCAGGCTGAGATGTATTCTGCTTCTGCTGTAGAAGTGGCCACTATAGCTTGTTTCTTACAATTCCAGGACACTGTTGTTGAACCCATGTTCATTAAATTACCTGATGTTGATGCTCGATCATCAATACTTCTGGAAAAATCAGCATCTGAAAATCCACCAAGTACAAAATTTTTAGTCTTTTTGTAAAGAAGACCAAAATATTTTGTTCTTTGAATATATCGAAGAAATCTTTTGGCTGCATTCCTTTGGTTGTCCTGTGGTTGCTGCATAAATCGTGAAATAATATTGACTGCATAAGATAGATCTGGTTGAGTGTTTTTCAAATAAATCAAGCTACCAATCAACTGTCTATAAATAATGTTGTCTACCATTCCCCCCCCCTACAAATTTTGAAAGTTTCAAGTTTTGTTCCATAGGGGTAAGGGATGGTTTGCAATCCTGTATGCCAAACTGCTGAAGAATTTATGCTGCATACTTACTCTGAGAAATGAAAATATGATGTGGACGTTGGAATACTTCAATTCCAAGATAGTAGTGAAGTAGTCCCAAATCAGTCATCTTAAAACCTGCATGTAAGTCCTTTTTCACCTGTGCAATATGATCGTTATTGTTTCCTATAATGATCAAATCATCTACATACATAATAAGAATCACTAGATATGGACCCTGTTGACGGATATACAAAGTATCATCAGATTCACTTCATTGAAAACCAACCTTCCTAAGGTATTCATCCATTTTGGTATACCAAGCTCGGAGAGCTTGCTTTAACCCATATAAAGCCTTAATTAATTTGCAGACTTTATGTTCCTGCCCTGTAACTTCAAAACCTGGTGGTTGTTGCATATATACATCTTCCTGTAAGTCTCTGTTGAGAAAATCACTTTTTACATCCATTTGGAGAACTTTCCAACCTTTCTGAGCAACCAATGCAAGTGTTAATCGAATGGTATTCCATTTAGCTGTAGGAGAAAAAGTTTCCTCATAATCAATGCCTTCCTGCTGCGCAAAACATTTAGCCACAAGTCATGCTTTATACTTGTCAATTTCTCCATGTTGGTTCTATTTAATTATGTAAACCCATTTGCATCCGATGGGTTTAACACTTGTAGGACAATCAACACATTTCCAAGTGTTGTTATCAATTACTGCTTGATACTCTTCAACCATGATGTTTTACTACTTCTTTGTATGTGGAAGGTTCAATAAAATCATTTGCTACCAAGGAAAAATTTTCTTCACTGTTGTGTGATCCCCTTGTTCCTGTTTTATTCTGCTCATCAAACCTTACATCTTTCAAAAGTTGAACTTCCCATTTTGGTAGTTGATGTTCACTTGTTAGAGTATCTGAATTTCCATTATTTTAAATTGTATTAATGTAAACTGATGTTCGTCGATCAGTAGAAGATTCTGGAGGTGGAGAATCATTGTCAAATGAACTGTCGTTGCTAGGAGAGTCTAATGAACTTCTGGAAGACCCAGATGATGTTGTTGAAGTAAATGGACTGGAACTAGATGTATCATCTTCAGATGAAGGAAAATCAAGTTCATACCAATTATATGAATTTGGTTGACTTTGCATTTTTCCTTGTCTTTTATTTCCTTTAGTTTATAACTTTTGAAGAAGACTTTCGATGTCTTCAACACTCTTACTTTTAGTTTCATCAAAAATTACATCCCTTCTTACAATAAAATTTTCGTTGGACAAAAGTCGGTACCCTTTCTTCTCATTAGAATACCCAATCATTGTGCATTTCAAGCTTCTTGAGTCAAGCTTAGTTCATTTTTCTTTTGGAACTAAGGCATAACATACTGATCCAAAAACTCTAAGATGTTTAGCTCGAGGTTTGAAACCAAACCATGCTTCATAAGGTGTGATTATGCCTAAAGAAGTAGTTGGAGATCTGTTCGTTAAATAGATAGGTGTATGGATTGCTTCTGCCCAATATGTAGAACTTAACATTTTAAAGCTTAACATGGATCTTGCCATTCCTAACAAGGTGCGATTCATTCGATCTGCGACTCAATTTTGTTGAGGAGTGTAGAAATTTGTAAGATGTCTTCTTATCCCATTGTCTGTGCAATAAGTTTTGAATTCATTAGAAGTGAATTCCCCTCCATTATCTGACCTGAGAGTGCCTATCTTTTCTTTATATTCGTTTTCAACAAGTTGACGAAAAATCTTAAACTTTTCAAATACTTCTGACTTTTCCTTCAAGAAGTAAACCCAAGTCATTCTACTAAAATCATCAATAAAGAGTAAAAAATATTTGCAACCATCGAAAGAAGTATGTAGTGGTCCACAAACATCACTGTGAATTAGTTGCAACCGCCTATTTGCACGCCAAGAACTTGTTGGAAAACTCTCTCGACTTTGTTTTCCATAAATGCATGCTTCACATTTTGAATTTTCCTTTTTGAAAGTTGGAAGTCCCTTAACCATCCCTTGTTTTTGAAATTGAGAGAGACTTTCAAAGTTGAGATGTCCATATCTCACATCCCACAATCTTATAGGTGAAATACCTATACTTACTATTCTTGCAAAGTCTGAATGCCTTGGAATATTTGTCCCTTTCATCCTTAACATTTTTCCATCTTCATAACCTGTCATCACTGTTTTCATATTCTGTTTGACTGAATTACTCTTAACTAAGCCATCTTCCATAATCACCTGATGTCCTGCTTGTCGAATCGTGACTAAAGACAACAAATTCTTTTTAAAGGTTGGTACATACCATACATTTGAAATCATTCGTTCTCCAATATCAGGTAAATAAACTTTAACTACTCTTTTCCCATAAGGAGTATGTTTGGTATTATCTGCAAGAAAGACAAAATTAATATGGCATTCTTGATAATTCCAAAAGAAGTCACGTCCGAAAGTCATGTGTTGAGATGCTCCTGAATCTAAAATACAAGCATCTTCATAATCACTTTGAAAATCAGTGGAAATCTGTAATGATGAAGATGAGGTAAACACATATTCTAAACCATCATCATTTCGATCATTTGCAAACTGTGCTGTGTTTTGATGAAACTTGAAAATTTTATCAATGGAAGTTCGACAATCTTCTGCATAATGACCAACTTTGTTACATCTTCTACAAACAATTTGACTGAAATCTCTCCCTCTCCCTGAATTATGTCCTCTGCCTCTGCTTTGACCTCTGTGTGGAGTTTTTCCTCTACCTTGATTGTTTCCTTGAAAATAGCCTCTGCCTTGATGATTTCCTCTTCCTTGAAAATACCCTCTGCCTTGAATGTTTCCTCTGCCTTGAAAATTATTTTCTCTACTTTGGCTTCGACCATGACCTTGTACAAAATTTCCTCTTCCTCTGCTTCTAGAACTATCACTTGAAGATTTACTTGTGCTGGCTTCTGTGAAAAAAACATCTTCCCCAGCTTGCTTTTCTTTCCAAAAGTTTTGTTGTGTTGAGATAACATTTCACTTAGTTCATCAAACGTAAGCTTATCTAACTTTCCAGTTACTTGTAAAGTTTCCAAAAAAAGTGTATAGGAAGAAGGCAGTCCAATAATTAAAATTGTGGTCATGAAACTATCATCTACTGCTTGAAAACCAACGTTTAGTATTTCCTTCTTAATGTTCTTAAGTCTAGAAATATATTCATGTACATCACCTCCTTCAGTCAATTTTTGTTGGAGCAACTTTAATTGAAGATCAACTTTATTTGATTCAGGCTGAGTATCAAATAAATCCTTAAAAACTTTCAAAGCAGATCATGCATCAATAGTATTTTCAATGTGAACATACATCTCATCATTAACTGAAGATTTAATGAGTGATAATTCTTTGACATTTTTAACTTCCCATTTTGCTAATGTAGTTGCATTTGTAGGCTTAGTTGGCTTAGTATATTCATTACATATATCATGCCAAAGTTCATTGTAAATGAGAGTACTTTCAATGAGACGTTTCCATGTCTTGTATGATTTTGTGCCTTCAAGTTTATCGGAGTCAGAGAACAAATTAATTAACTTCGACATTGGAGTGTGGAATATTCGCACCAAAAAAAAATCAAGCAAAATATATCAAGATGAGAAACACACAAGACACATCACACAAAAAATGATCTATCGGGGCTTGGCCTTGACCCTCGTATAGTCATTGAAATAGGAGAAAAATGACTGAGCTTGGCACTTGGCTCTAGTCAAATTCCAAGTAACTGTCAAAATTTTAGTCCTTACAATGCTCTTGCAAATTTTAAAATACTTTTTTTTTTTTTTTAAATTCACCTCCCCTGAAAGTAAAAAATACTTTGAGTTACAANCTAAAGAGGAATTGATTACAATATATATTCATTGAGCGTTGCCTGTAACCTGTTGCCTGCAAAATATTTTGATTGGTATCCCTCAGTGGACACTAACCTTTCAACACATTCTCCAAGGAATCCTCATCAACGAAGCATAGCTTTCTATAATGATTCATATAAAGAACTGGATTCTCCACATTGAGTCCAGCCAATTTTCTACCCAGTTGTTGATGAAGCTTTGAGAAAACTATTTGGTAATTACATGATCAATATTTTTTGCAGTCTTACGCACCAGTCCATGCACTCCATGCACATGCAAGAGAAAATCTAGACAAGTCACTCGACACCATACATTGCTCTGATTTTATTTGTTGTTTTTAAATCGGATGACACGACGCTGTTCATCACGTCATTTTGCACATTTCACACCAGTAGAGTAACAAGAGCTACATTCAGGGTTGAGAACATACCACGACTTAGCATTGTTTTGAGAATTGATCAGGATAGTGGCGCCCAATGAAAATATGTCCAAGCTACCATTGACGTTGTCCCTGATGATAACAAGGAGCGAGTAGTAATCCATATGTGCCTGGAGTTTACAGACAAACCATCTATATTCACAAAAAAAATATAATCAAACTCCAAGGATCTCGTGCAGCAGAAGAGACTATGTTAACTTGACATAGCATAGCCAATACACTTATTTCTTGGTTGGCAGGACACTGCGTATCTACTTGATAGAGTTATAGTCATAAAGATTTAATGACATCATGTTCACCTTGCACCTAAAAATCGAAACAATTTCATGGGTTGACTCATAATCTATGCAGAAAGATGAATTAAAGAATCCCTCAAGTCCCCTCTCGTTCTTCTAGTGCATGTGGAATCACTGCCAAGGGATAATATCAATGAATTTGTATTGGTTATTCATTTTGTGTGATGGTTGGGAGCTTCACAACTTTTCCAATTGCGACTATTTTACCACAATATAGAAGGAAAATATTTTTTTTTTTTACTTCTCCACATATGGTGGTAGACCCCAATCACCTGGGATAAAATCCACTAATGAGATAAGGACTTGGTCTGGTCCTTGACATAAATTTGTGACTAAGTTCGGATCATCAACCATAACTACCGACATGCCAACATTTTTAGCTGCAGCTACACCCGTTGGAGCATCTTCAAGACACGATACATTTTCTAGTTTGGGAATTTCGAAGGAGAAATTGCAGGGGGGAATTGGATAGCTTATCATAGTTTTAATATTAATATAATAGTGGATTGGATTCGAGGCCGTGAGCATTTAGCACAGGAATTATATTAAAAAAATGAAAATAAAATTTCTTTTCCCTTTTAAAAAATTGAACAATAACTGACCAATTTACTGATTTCCTTGGCATGTAGCTCTGGGATCTCTTCCTCTGATCAGCTAATCTCCTCTTCAGTTCAACACCATTACTGGAGCTCTCATACTACAATAATTGCAGAAGTGTCCTCAGACACACACTTTTATTAAATAGGAAAATAAATTACATAAGAGAATTTGCAAGAGTTTATACCAGAACAACTCAACACTCTTGCAATGAGCTATATATAAGCCGAGTGTCCTAACAAACTCTAGTTATGGATCACTTATTAAATAAACAAGTGTCAATTAACAATAAATGTTATCTTAACAATATTCTAACTATACTCCTAATTTAGAGCCTAAGATACGACACCTTTCTAGAGTCATATATTTTACAACAATACTCTATTTCTAAATGTCTCCATTTATTAATCAAATATTCTAGATTATTAATTTAATATCCTAAATTAATAATCATTTTATTCTAACTTATTAAACTATGATATTTGTATTTTGGATTATCTAACAAAAAGCCAAGAAAAAACCGTCAATTAGATCCCACACTTCATTCCTATAAGATCTGAGCCTTGGATGCTTGGCTTGGTAAATTTTTTTGATCTGATTCACAACTAGCTCTGCATCCCCAAACACAGATATCTCTTTGATTCCCATGTCTTTTGCAGCTCTCAAACCCAAAACGAGAGCTTCATATTCTGCCACAATATTGGTAGCTTCAAATTCTAACTTGTAGGATAGAGATATAGCTTCCCTAGCAGGTGAGACAAAAACTACTCTGACACCAACACACTCTAGAGGAGGATCCATCAAAGAACATTTTCCACACAGTGGTGCTCAAAGGGGGAGTTTCACGGAGATTAATGGGCTTTCTAATTTCAAGAGGAGGTTCAGGGGCATCGATTAGTTGCAATAAGCTAGATCCCAAATCAATATCAAGGGAAAAGATAGGATGATTGTTGGGGTCTGCCTCATCACTAATTATGTAGGCCAAACAAGCCTCTCTGTACAGTCTTCTATGATCCCCTTCGAAGACTGGAATGGTGGCATACGTGAGATCCATTTGCAAGGTTCCCCTGAGTAGTTTTATCCATGATCTCGACAACAGCATGCCAAACGTGGGGTAAACATCGGCTACCACAATGTCCATGACCACACTCTTCATGGGAAATTGAAATATGGTCACGACCAGATCTTTGATGACCTTGAGACATTGCACTCTCATCAAGTCAAACAAATATAAATCATGATAAGCTTTTGTGACTTCTAATCCGAATTCTTCCATGACAGTCTTGGGCATGAGATTATGAGATGCCCCTGAATCCATTAAACAATTATGCAACACCTTATCATGTATGTTCAGAGATGTGTAGAAAGGAGGGGATGAATCATATCTGTCTTCTACCATAGGACCTAGGATGATTGCTGGTTTTTCATCTTGAAGGTTTACTGATTTTGTGGAATGGCATAATGGCTCGGGCTGCAACAACTTAGAGAGGGATTTTTTGAAATCTTCGTGCTTGACCAACTCTGAAAGGGGTACAAGAATCCTGATCTTTTGGATTTTGTACTAAAAAATAAAGGAGGAGGGGGGCTTCAGAATTTCTCTCACTTCTGGGCCAGGGTCCTTGGCTATTGGCGAGGAATCCTAAGCTTTATTTTCCTTGCTGGAATTTGCTGCAAGTTTAGTAGGTTTCTCTTCTCTGGGAGGCTGAGTAGGGATGTCAGACTTCTCTTCTTTCCTCCTGGATTGCAGGTTGTATTTGTTGGGACTAGTATTGGCCTTCTCATCCTTACTAGGATAATTTATTTGGCTATCTATGAGGGATTCTTCGTATGCAAATTGAGTTAAATGGGGAAATGAGGAGGTATCCCCAAGACAATGGATTTCGGGATCAACTTCCTCTTCCTCTTCATCAGTGACAAGGTTATTCTGGAGAGGGGATTGAATTCTTTGATCATACCTATCCCAACCTCTTTGATATCTTGGAAGTATCTGAGGAGCACTATTAGGTCTCCTAAAGGTGCCTTTGTTATCAATGTTTTGAGTGTTTCTGTAGGCTTGTCTTGTTTCAAGCTTTATTTTCTCCATATCAACAAAAAGAGATTTCAATAACCTGACAAGCTCATCATTTTGAGGGTGGGTTGTAGAGGAAGAGGTTAAAGTTTTAGTCCTTCCATTTTTTATGTCCCTATTAGCCTTACTCCTAAGCTCATTTACTGCCATAATATTGGATTCTACTTCAATGGCTGCATATTGCATATGAGCCAAGGAGGCAGCTCTCCTTTTTCTTAATAGGAGGCAAAAGTCAGGGTCAAAAGAACTAGAATAGTTAATTAGTGCAGAGGTTTTTGTAGGCTTAACCTGAGTGGAAATTTTTCTATACATTTTATTAAATATCTTTGAGAAGTCAGAGACAAATTCCCCTTCCTTTTTCTTCAGTGATCCGAACTCCGTAATATAGTAAAGGAAATCCTTTCTGTCCCCCCAATTCTTTAAGAAGGCTTCATCTAGGGCTTCAATCCCATCGATAGATCCAGGAGGCAAGGCCCTAAACCACTTCCTAGACTCACCTTCAAGGCTATGAACAAAAATCCTCATCCATATGTCTACATGCATGATGACATGATGATCTATAAAACTGTAAAACACTTCAAGGTGTTCCTCTACGGTTATGTCTCCTTCGCCTATGAAATTGGGAAACTGCTTAAGGTAGCCATCCGTTGGAAGGGCATTAAGAGGCTGAGGAAAAACAAGGGGGGCATACATAGCAACTATTATAGATTCCATTCTAGTCATGGGGGGATTTGCATCTGCCATAGGGATAATGGGTGGAGGAAAACTAGGAGGGGAAGGAGTTCGAATAGGGGAGACTATAACTGAGCTTCCGGGAGGAAAGGGGAACAACAAAGTATTTAGAGAAAAGGCTACATGGCTTGAGGGAGAAGAGGATTCTCTTCACGCAGTAACAACAATAATAGGAGGAGGGGTGGTAAATCTCGGAGTAGGGAAATCTCCTGAGGTGATGGGTCTAAACCATGGTACAACTTCAGGGGATAGAGGAATGACAAGGATTTCTCCCTCCAATCCTAGACCAGGAGGGGAAAACTCAACAAGAACACTCCCAAAATTTAAAGTCCGGGAAACTCCAATAGAAGGTATAACAGGAGAATGAGGAGCATAAATTGGATTTTCTATAGAAGGATCATGAAAATCATCAGAAATACCTAGTTCAATAGTGGAAGTTCCTTCTTTAAGGGCCTTTCTCCTTCTGATAATTTTCTCTGGGTCAGCGTAGGGTGTCACTGGAGGCAGTTGTGGAGTAGACCTCATGTGTCTACCTTTAGAAGCCACAACTGAACCAGTGGAGTCGCCAGTGGATTCAACTTAATGGAGTCACCACAGTGGATTCACTGGGTGCACAATCACAATCTTGGATGAACTAAGTTCCGATGCACCTTCAGAACTAGTAAGCTTTGTTGTTCAATCCCAGGGAAAATTTTCAATTTCATCCCCAACAACGACACCAAAAATGTTAGCACCAGATGTCATCCCTAGATTGCGGCAAAGATAAGCCTGATACCCATCAGAGTTTTATGTCACATGTTGGTTATTAAAGGGATCAAATGGGCATGGTTTCAAGAAAGTATAGTCTTAACTCAGACGACTGGGCTGGTATGCACAGATAGGTGAGGTCTTGGTCTAAATCAAGTCAGTAAGTTGTAGTAAGGGTGAATAGGAGGAATACTTAGTGAGGAAATGTAGAGGTATGCGGAGGACATCATGTCTTTAGACAACCCAAAGAATAAAAAATCAAACATGAGAACTTCTCGAATTTAAATCTTAAAGAAACTTAAAGGAATTGCAACAACACTATAATCAAACATCCATTATAATACCATCACAATAATTCAAGTGAATCAGTCACTCAGAACTCCTTCAATACTAGAAGTGAATAAGATGGAATAAGAAAGTTGACTGTCATTAAACAAGGAGTCTCAATAGCATATACATAACCAGAAAACCAGAATGTTCATTAAAACTTTACAATACGGGAGCTTTTCTCTACCATAGACCATTACAAAATATAAAAATTGAGTATATATACTCAGATAAACTTGCCCCCTTATAGAAGTGAGATTTGGTTGCTGCATTCAAGGCTTGACGTCCACATCTTCTTCTTTCAGACTGCACCTGCATTCTTCTGTCAGACGTGATCTCAGATCGATATGGTTATAGCAGGGAAAACCATCAATAGGGGTACCACAGGCTGACTGCTCCAGAACCTCCATGTCTTTCATTTATGGGGTGAAACAAGGTTTCAACTACCTCCCCCCATTTTCATTAAATTCCTACATCGGAATCAAGAAGGAGGTTGACACTCGAGAATGTTCCAGTCAAGCTCATAATCCTTTCCAGTCAAAATTGGTGCCTCGGGGCTTGTAAGGATTTTTATTTGTGGCCACTTGAGCGCTTTTATCCTCTATGCAGTGCCCTTTCATCGCCCCATGCAACCGCAGGCTGTGACTCTGTGCTGAACAAAAAGTGGAATTTTGGGACTTCACATGTCGGGAGTTCTCGCTCCCCTTGATTCATGATGTTATGATACCCGGAACCACGAAATGATCCATCTGGATCAATGGTTGGGTATGCCCTGAATCCGACGACCACAATTAGTTCCTTGAAAACTTCAGCTGCTTGCTGCTTAATAGACACCTTCTTTATTTTATGGTCCTACTTTTCCATATAACCCTGGGTTATGACCGTGGGCCCAACCCATAGGCGCATCACGATTTCATGTCTCACGAGTTCACGCTGCATTCCTTGATCAAACTTCTGAGTCGTGAAATTGAGACTGCTCAAATTTTGCACCACATACCCCTATAGAGAGAACACCTCTGATCATTTCGTGACCTCACGTTTCTTGAGTTCCCATAACTCGTCCAGTTGACTGCTCCCTTCTACGAGTTAGCGAAACGTTGATCCAACGGTTTGGATCTCTTGTTTGATCAACAACCATGATTACATCAACATTTCGGGTCTCAGGACTTTCGGCTATGGATGTACCTTTATGACGAGAACCCTGAACTTCTGATTCTCGATCCTCTGAAATTCGCCAATGTCGGATCAATGACCCTCGAGTCCCCACAATTGGACGACCTAGATCTACTTTTTCGCGAATCGAGATTTCACGATTCTTGCTGGATAGTTTTACAACACTTTGAACTCCCAATTTCCATGCTCACTTGCCTTCATTGAAGATTGAGGTTGCTTGCTCACTGGATTTGAATCCACATAAAAATGCTTCAAGTGTTGCACTTGGTGCTCATGACTGCGACTTGTGATCAAATACTCGGATGACTAGCTGAGGGCTTGGGCCGACAAAAGTTCAATGACAGAGATAAAGAGGGAAGTGATCGACGACAGGGGAGCCTATGGTCGACATTTATTAGGAAAATTTGATAGGGAAAACCAGTCGATCAAAAGGATGAAGACAAACAAAAGAAAAATGCACACCGAGAGGAAAAAACTATGATCGGGTCTGCGAAAGGGGAAAAATAGGCAAAATTTGTAGACTTAGGTAGAAACCACAAACTCATAATACCTTGACAAGATTAAGTGCTAACACACTGGAAATGGCATCACATGTACTATCCATCTAGAATAGTCTTACCTACAAATATATCAAAACACATACCATTATCCATCAAACAAACTTGGGTCCATTACCCAAACCTTTGTGCTACCGAAATTCGCTACCGAACTTTCTTCAAGGGTTGACATCAGTGACAACCAACCCAATTAATCAACATTGAATTCCAGTGAGTTGAAAAATGTAGTGTTGAAGGAGATGCATAATGTGTCATATGCAGGGCACCCAAGATATCAGAAAACAATTGCAATAGTAAGAAGTGAATATTTTTTTCCAGGAATAAAGAAGGAAGTGGCAAAGAGAAGGCAAAGAGAAGTTCGCTAATATTAGGAAGTTGCCCGAAGTTGGCAACGAGATATTGTGGGCCTTTTGAAATATTAGAAAGGATAGGGCCAATTGCATATATGTTAAATTTTCCTACATCCATGAGAGTGCATAATGTATTTCATGTATCATTGTTAAAGAAATATGTGCATGATCCTAACCACATAATTGATTGGAATGTGATCTAGGTGGAGCACAAAGGGGATTTCCGGGTGGAACTAGTACGCATCCTGGATTGAAAAGTTAGAGTGCTCGGGAAAAAATAAATAGGGATTGTAAAGGTTCAATGGAACTACTACAGTCCTATAGATGCTACATGGGAGCATGAAGAAAACATACAGGTAGAGTACCCGCAAATTTTTGATAGTTTTGAAGAAAACATAATGCAAGACTCCGTTTTGAGCAGTTAAAATTTTGGAACCACATCTCAGAGTCCTAGCCAACTGCATTGGAGACCTTGATAAAAAGAATGGCTCAATCCTTGGGTTAGCCTTGATAAATAGATGGTACATCCCTTGGGTTATCCCTGACAAACAAATGGTGCATTCCTTGGGTTGGCGAGTTGAGAGGAACATGAGATTATGGTCGGAGTTGTTGCTGGAGTTGTTAAATTGCAATTTTTTTATTTTTATTTCTAAGTATTGTGATGTAAATTTACATATATGTATATTGACATAGAGTGCACCGAGGACGACACACAATTGTAGGGGAGGGGGAATGTAACATCCCCACTATAATCCCTAGTTTAATTAATGCTTATGTAGATATAATGTGTGGCTACGACCAAAGTGATGTAATATGTGAAATGTATTTCTTTGTTTTATTAATAAAATGTGATGCCAATTGCTAAGGGGACATCGAAAAGAGATGGGGGATGAATTAATCCACAAGAGAAGGGAGTGTCTAGGATAATGGCCAAGAGGGGTCCAAGGGGGAAATACCCATGTATATTGATTCCACCCATTTTCCTAAACTTTCCATTTGTATATGAACCTTCACATTTTTGATTGAGTGTTCCCAAAGCCAATCATTGAATACATGTAAGAGGGTGGGTGTGAGTGGTCACACCCAAAGTTATTGGGTACATGGGGCTTGATTACAATCATCTTGGGGAAGAGTGTGAGTAAAGAAAGGAAAGCCAAAGAGAGGAAATTCATATGGGTTGGGGAAGAAAGTTTTCGGAGTCAAGTTTGTGCATGGGAAGTAAAGAGAGAGCAAGAAACAAAGTTTGAAGATGATGCAACCATAGAGGGTGAATTCTAGAGAAATATGGAGCATAATTAGATTGAATAGAAGTTGGAAAAATAAAGAGCCAGGTTGTCAGGCCTGAAGAGTGAACTCATGTGTGAGTTGCACTGAAACAACAAGTGTTTTTTGTTGGTTTGCGGATAGTTTTCCTAGCAAAAATTTCCCTTGAGTTCCCAGCTAAGAGATTCCTAGCTACATGTTCCAGAGAGACCCTGATAAATGAATGGCACATTCCTTGGGTTATCATGATAAACGGATGGCACATCCTTTGGATTATCCCTGATAAACGAATGGTGCATTCCTTGCGTTGGACAGGTCAAGAGGAAGAGAGTTATGGTGTAAAATCAGGGTAGCTATAGGAGAATAGTAGTTGGATTGAGAGTTTTATGAGCTGTGAGTGGACTGTGAGAGACCACCCTCTTTTGTGGATTGCTAGCCTCAGCTCTTGGGTGACTGGCTATTGATATTTGGAATAGTCAGTTTATGGTTGGGTGGAACGTTCGTCCCAAGCAACTGGTTGCACAACTGTTGTGAAAATATACGTGTTTTATCTTGTTGTTATGTTAAATTATGTGTTTAATTGTTGTGCATGCACTCTGTGTATTTGGAAGTGATTTATATGTTGTTGTAATGAGTTGTTTAGCTGCATTTCATGATGATTATTGGCATTTTATAGGTGCATCTATTTTATGGTTGTAGACAATAGCTAAATCTTTTTTAATTCATAGTTGTAAGCTACAAGAAATCAACTAATGGTAAATGAATTAATTTAGTTAGCAGAGCCCCCGGGGGGGCAGCTCAATTGGTAAGTGCCGTGAAAATGAAGTTCCATGAGGTTTCGAGTTCAATTCCCCCCGACTTACCTTGTGTGCTGCGTAAGGGGCATCGTGGGCACACCTGGAGGTTATAGTGGTAGCGGTTGGATAACATGGCCACGTGTAACGCGAGCACGTGCCCAACTAGTTGCTGATTCCTCCAAACACAAAAAAAATAAAAATAATAATAATAATAATAAATAAATAAATAAATAAATAAATTTAGTTAGCAAAAATTTTATTCTTATGTATATTCTGCACTGTAATGTCCCTTGGTTGGGTTGGGGGACGTTACATCTACCAAGAACCTAATGTGTATTGTTATCACATGAGGTTTTCAAGGGTAGTATGTGATTGTTGTTAATACCTATGTCTATACCCTCGTCTCATCTCTCTCTCTCTCTCTCTCTCTCTCTCTCTCTCTCTCTCTCTCTCTTCCCCACCACCAAGTCCTAGGATCTTCCCCTTTGATTGATAAAGTAGTCTTCCCCCCTTTTTGACGACATGGTTTCCCTTGGTGTCTTGCCCAACCAAGTCCCAACCTGAAGCTTTTATGTTTTTCTCGAAGAAGGATGAGCACTCATCATCATTTTGTCTCAAATTACTGGTCATTTTGTTGCATGAGCCCACAAAAAGTCATTCAAGTCCTTGTTTACACAGGAAGAAACCATGGGCACAAGGTGCAACACTCAAAGCGGTCTATTGCGGGCTCGAAGCAAGCAAGTAGGTAGGTTCAATTTCCAATGACAAAGATCCCAGAAGCATTTCAGATCAACGAATCTCAGTCTTTCGAAATGTCAAAGTTGCATGAGGTTTAAAGACCAGGTGGAAGCGCCAAAGTTGCAACTCAAGCACCACATCTCCTTCCAAATTGGACGGTCATGATTTACTTCAGGAGTTCGGGCTTTGGGAGTTTCGGCTTCCCCACTCCCGATTTCCTCTGAAGTGCTTTTTCCCAAATTCACAGATCAAGTGCCACGCATCCTTCCAGATCGGACGATCATGATTTACTTTGGGATTTCGGGCTTTGGAAGTTTCAGCTTCCCCACTCCCGATTTCCTCCGATATTCTTTTTCTCAAAGTGGCATATCAAGCACCACACGTCCTTCCAAATCAGGTGATCATGATTCGTTTCCAAGCTTCAACATTCATTTCAGGCTGCCATTTCACTTCGGGTCTGTATTACAAGATCTGCATGCATCTCGCCCCCCAAGATCCAAGCGTCAAAGACACTTGGCACGCATCAGTTCCAACACGTGGCACTCATCTATTAAAGACACGTGGCGTCCATCTAGCGTTGACACATGGCACTCAATTCAAACATTTTTGGACATGTCTTCAACCTATTTTCGAGTTAGACGTGTCATGCCACCATCTGCGACATGTTAGCATAGTGACATTAGGCCACCCCAACAGTTGAGGGAGATCATCCTCCGGGAAGTGTTCTAGTTTAAGCGCCAATATTAGCACCATCTCCATGCGCAGTTTTAATGAATCCTAGAGTGGGTGGGCGGATAAACTTTAGCAGTGGAGCTAAAAGTAGCAGGGTTTCTCAGATCGTGTATTTGCATCAGATCAATGACCACACTTGATTGCGGGGACACAACTTGCTCGAGCATTAAATTATTGAGTGGTCCCACAGTCAAAACCATGGTATACGTGGTGGAAGGTGGTGAATTGTGGGCTCAAAAGTGGTGTGAATCCAAACCGCCTTTGATGACCCCACAATTTTTTGCTCATATAGCATCAAATATGAGAGAAAAAAGTGGAATCCCCCTAGGCATTAAGCCTCATCCCGATCCCGATGAGGGACCAATTAATGAAAAATGAGTGGTGGTTGAAACCTCGATGCATTCCATAAATAGAAGGCGTGGAGGGTTTGGTCGTGGAGACAGAACTGTCATCCCGAGATACCATGATGGACGTTCTTTCCTGCAGGCCCATGTTGAGCTGATTTTGTGGCTGGTAAGAGGATACACACATAGTCTGACAAAAGAAGGCGCAGACGTAAGGCTTTGAATGGAATGGCTAGATCACACTCCTGGGAGTTGTGGGCTGATCTGAGTATAAATTGATCAGTTCAATATTTTGTTAAGGTCGTCAATTGGTTGAGCAGAGCTCCATACTATGTAATTTTGATGCCAGAGTTGTTCTTTGGTTATGTATATGATTTGAGACTTTCACATTAATAGAAGTCAGTTCCTTTCATCTTCTTGTGTAAACTGTGTTGAAACACGCGTGCATGGAGGAGCCAGTCGAGGGTTGTGGTTGTATTGTAATGTAGGTTTGATTATAATGCAACCGTGACTTGTTCCAATACTTTTCTTTGTTATCTGATTTCCCCTTATGCTGAAATGGTCGGGCATGGAGGATCTAGTCAAGTTGTTGTAGTTGCATGGTAATGGAGGTTTTATTATTATGCAGTTGTGATATATTTCAGCATCTGAAACTTATGTTCAAGAGTTATCTTGTGCCTGAGTTTTTCTTCACCAAGATGCTTGAAAGTCAGATGCTCATGGAAGACTTGTCCACCTTTCTCACTAAGTCTTCCTTCTTCTCACCTTTAATATTAAACCACTGACTGAAGTTAATGAGGACCTCACTTCTCTATGCATTTCTTGTCCACTTTATGTGTTAAAACATTCTTGTACTGAGTTTTTTCCATTTGACCTCCATTCATAAAACCCACATCCACCAAACATTATAATGGGTACTAGTCTTATCTTCTTGCAATCTAAGGGTGAATATCAGTGCTAACATTCTTGGCACCATGGCCGGGGAACAAATTGAAGACATTTCCCTGGGATTGAATGACAAACAAATTCTGATTCTGAAGGTGCATCAGAAATCAGTAACTTGAATATTTCAACTTGCACCTGGCGACTCCATTGTTTCAGTTGAGGCTCCAAAAAGAAGACACATGAGGTCTACTCCACAGCTTCCTCTGGCTATACCTGAAGCTGACCTATAAAATATTATCAAGAAAGGAAAGACCTCTCAAGAAGGGATTTCAACTGCTATACCAGGTGATTCTGGTAATTTACAAACTTCTTCTTTTAAAAACTCCAGTAGCTGCATATAATTCTCCTATTATACCATCTGTTGGAGTTTCCAGAAGTTTATATTTTGGAAGTTTTCCTATTGATTTCTCCCCTCCTAGTCTTCATTTAGAAGGAGAAAGTTTTGAAACTCCTGTTTCCCCTAATATTGTAAAGTGGTTTAGACCCATGAGCTTAGAATATTTTCCCACTTTGGGTTTTCCTACTCCTCCTCCTATCAAATTTGATGCATTTAAAGAGGGGGAAACTTATTTTCCTTTGAACCCTATACCATTCTCCTCCAACACTCAGTTGTTCCCTTTTTCTCCTATAAACACAGCTGCAGTCCTACCTTCCCAAACTCCATCTCCCCCTTGTTCTCCTATAGTTCACATCCAAATGGCAGGTGCTAATCCTCTTAGAAAAAAAATGGATGCCATAGTGGCTGCTAGGTATGCCCCTCTGATTTTACCTCATCCTGTGAATGCCATCCCAGTTGGAGATTACCTCAAGTACATGCCCAAGTTTACAGGGGAAGAAGACATAACTGCAGAAGAACACCTTTCAAATTTTTACAAGATAATCTTAATATTGGAGATGAAGATGTTTGGATGAGAGTTTTTGTACAGAGCCTTGATGGTGAGGCTAGGAAATGGTTCAGGGGATTAACTCTTGGATCTATTGATGGGATCGAGGCTCTAGATGATTCGTTCTTAAGACATTGTGGGGATAAAATATATCTCCTTTATTATATTACAGAACTTGGGGCACTTAAGAGAGAAGAGGGGGAATCTATTTCAGACTTCTCAAAGAGATTTAATAAGATGTACAATAATATTCCCACTAAAATTAAGCCTACAAAAACCTCTGCCAAGATTACTTATGCTAATGCTTTTGACCCTAAGTTTTGCCTCTTGTTGAGAGAAATAAGAGCTACCTCCTTGGCTCATATGCAAGATGCAGCCCTTGAAGTAGAGTCCAATATATTGGCAGTTGAAAAACTTAGGAGTAAGGTTGATAGAGACAAAATAAAGGGTAGGTATCAAGCTTCAACCTCTGGTTCCTCTGCTGCCCACCCTCAAGTGGATGAGTTGACAAAACTAGTAAAATCACTTTCTGCAGAAATGGAGAAATTAAAATTTGAAGGAAGGCAAAGCTATAGGAACCCCCAGAATGCTGATAATAAGGGTAACTTCAAAATACCAAATAATTCCCCTCAGATCATCCAGAGCGATCAAAGAAATAGAAATAGGGATGATAAAAAAATCCAAGCCCCTCTACAAAACAACCTGGCTATTGATGAAGAAGGAGAGGAAGAAGAAGTTGATCCTGAAATCCATTTTCTTGGTGACACCTCTTCATCTCCACATCTAACCCAATTTGCATATGAAGAGGCTCTCATGGGTAGCCAACTAAATGAGCTAAGCAAAGGGAACAGGACTAGTGGAAATTCAAATAGATACAACCTAAGGACGGAGAAGAAAGAGGGAGAGCCTGAAATTTCTGATTAGACTACTAGAACAGTAAATCCTGCTAAGGATGTGGTAGCTAGCAGCAAAGAAAAAGAGGCACAAAACCCCCAGGCAATGGTTAAGAGACCTATCCCAGAAGTGAAGGAGATTATGAAGCTTCCCTCTTTTAGCTTTGAGAATGAGATTCAAAAGATTAAAATCCCTGTACCTTTTTTAGATCTAGTTAAGAATGAGGATTTCAAGAGGTACCTTTCCAAAATGTTGCAGCCTGAACCTTCATCTCATCCCCAGACTCAGTCAACCTCCAAGATGAAAAATTAGTTGTCATACTAGGGACTTTGGTAGAGGATAGGGATGATTCCTCCCCTCCTTTTTATACATCATTGAACATTCATGATAAAGTGTTGCACAACTGCTTGATGGATTCAGGGGCATCTCACAATCTTATTCCTAAGATTGTCATGGATGATCTTAGGTTGGAGGTTACAAAAACCTACCATGACCTGTACTCATTTGATTCCTCGAAGGTGAAGTGACTCAAGATTATTAAAGACCTAGTTGTTTCCTTGTTCCAATTGCCAATGAAAAGTATGGTCATGGATATTGTGGTGGCTGATGTTCCCCCTAAGTTTGGGATGCTCTTGTCTATATCTTGGATCAAAATATCGGGGGGAACTTTGCAGATGGATCTTTCATATGACATTATTCCTGTGTTTGAGGGGGAACATAGAAGGCTTTATAGGGAAGAAAAACTTGCTTACATCATCAGTGATGAAGCAAATCCGACCAATCACCCTATTTTTGTAGTTGATATTGATTTAGGAACCAACATGCTACAACTCACTGATGCTCCTCAAACACCTATTGACATCAGAAATCATCCCATCACCTCTTGTGAAGACCCTCCTCCCATTACCTTTGTTTAGGATTTTTTTTTTTATGGAGCCTCTTCTCAGGAAAGTGATGGCGTTGGGGTAGTGTTCATTTCCTCTACCCAAGAGACCATATCTCTATATTATAAGATTGAATTTGAAACAACCAACAATATGGCATAATATGAGGCTCTTGTCTTGGATTTGAGAGCTGCCAAAGACATGAAAATTGAATAACTAGTAGTGTTTGGAGATGTTGAGTTAATTGTTCATCAAGTCAAAAAGCTATATCAGGCTAAGCACCGCAGGTTAAGGGCCTACAAAAATGAAGTCTGGGATATAATTGATAGTTTCTTATTGGATTTTAATATCTCATTTGTTCCAAGAGAGGAGAACACTATGGCAGATTCCTTGGTTGTCTCAGCAAGTAATTTCAAGGTCCCTTTGCCCCCCAAACTCAAGTATGATGTGGAAGTAAAGTAAAGACCCTCTATTCCTGACAATGTCAAACATTGGAAGGTCTTTGAGGATGATATTGAGATAAAATAGTTTCTTGAGACTTTGGATGAATTTTCTGATTTGCATATTGGTCAGGATCATGATTTTGAAGAAATCCCTCATGCTGATGTTTTGCTTAATAAAATTTTTGACCATAATATTGCTCAGTTGCCTAGTAACCATATTCCAAAGGGACTAGTCCCTTTGGAGAGATTGTTTGACAGAAATGATGTTGTTGTAAAGGTTAAAGGTTTGACTGAAAATGCTGATGTGACTGAATGCATTTTAGGAATAGAGGAGGATCCCAAATATGTCAAATTGTCTAGCAGTTTGTCAAAGGAGAAAAGGGTTGAGTATGTCAATATCTTGAAGGAGTTTGTTGATGTGTTTTCTTGGAAATATGAATATTTAAGGACATATGACACCAACATCATTGAGCATAATATCCCTTTGAGAGAAGAGGCAAAACATTTCAGGAAGAAACTCAAACAGATAAATCCCATGTTGCTGCCTATTATGGAAAAATAAGTGAAAAAGCTATTGGATGCCTAGATAATCATCCCTTTGAGATATTCAGAATGGGTGGTTAACTTGGTTCATGTGAGGAAGAAAAATGGGGAAATCAGGTTATGTGTTGATTTCAGGAATTTTAACAGGAGCTCCAAAAAAGATAACTACCCCTTTCCAAAGATGGAGCACATTTTGCAGAGAATTATTGGTTCATCTAGGATGTCTAAGATTGATGGCTTCTATGGCTACAATCAGATCTCTATCCTTCCAGAAGACAGAGAGAAGACAACCTTCACTACTCCTTGGGGCACATTCATGTATGCTAAGATGCCCTTTAGATTGATCAATGCAGGAGCAACCTTCCAGCGAGCCATGGGCATTGCCTTTATTGGGGAGAAAGACAAATTTTTAGTCATCTATCTGGATGACATTACAATGTTCTCAAGGTCTAATAAAGAGCATTATCATCATCTAAAGAAAATATTCCTTAAGTGCAAAAGGTTTGGTCTCTCCCTCAATCCTAAGAAATATTTGTTTACTATGAAGGAGGGAAAATTATTGGGGCATATTGTGTCAGCAGAAGGGGTAAGAATTGATCCAAGCAGAGTAGAGCCCATCCAGTCCTTGTATTTTCCTAGATCCAAGAAAGAGGTTTATTCTTTCTTGGGTAAAATCAATTTTCTAAGAAGATTCATTTCTAATTTCGCTGAGTTGGTTAAGCACATTACAACCATGCTTAGAAAAGGAAGCGAGGTGAAATGGACTGCTGAGTCCAGAAGTTATTTTGACCAAATAAAAAGGGCATTGACTGAAGCAGCTGTGCTCATCAGCCCTGACTATTCTAAAAAATTTATGATATTTTCTTTTGCCTCATCTAATACATTGGCTAATGTTTTGCTATAGAAAAATAAATAGGGTTTAGAGTAGCCTATTTCCTTTTTCAGCAGAGCATTGAGGGATGCATAAATGAAGTATGATATCATGGATAAGCAGGCATATGATTTGGTCAAAGACCTCAAGTCTTTCAGAGTATACATTTTGCATTCAAGGATTGTTTCATATGTCCCTTCAACCTTAGTAAAAGAGATATTGATCTATCCTGACATAGATGGGAAGAGAAGCAAATGGATTGCCAAAATTATGGAGTTCGACCTGGAAATAAAGCCCACTAAATTGGTAAAAGGACAAGGTTTAGCCAGGCTATTGGTTGAATCAAACTACACGGCTTTAGGGATTAATTTCATGAACATAAACTCAAAAAATCAACAAATTGAGATTGCTAATGAAGACTCTCATGTCAGCCTGAACTTAGCAGTATGCACCTCGTATAAAGACATCATATATTTTCTGTAGAAGTTGAGGCCTCCTAATGGTTTGAAAAAAAGCAAGGTGAGAGCTTTGAAACTCAAAGAAATCAAATATTGTCTCATTGATCAGGTTTTGTACTAGAAGGATCCTCTTGGAGTTCTGATAATATGTCTAGACCCACAAGAGGCCCAAAGAACTATAATTGATTTTCATGACAGCTTATGTGGGGGAGATCATTTTTGGAGGACCACAACTTATAAAATCCTCAGAGATGGGTATTTTTGGCCCATCCTTTTAACTGATGTTTGTGCAAATATTAGAGCTTGTGTCAAGTGTCAAAAGTTTTTTGGAAGATTGCAACTCAAATCTTTGCCTTTGAAACCTGTAATGGTTTCTGGACCTTTTCAACAGTGGGGTCTTGACTTCATTGGAGAAATCCACCCAGCCTCAAGTGGTCAACAAAGGTGTATTTTGACTACCACTGATTATTTTACCAAATGGATAGAATCCATCCCTACAAGGAGTGCCTCCCACAAGGTAATCACAAGCTTCCTTATATCATGTCTAGATTTGGTTGTCCAAGCAAGATTGTTACATACAATGTTGCCTCTTTCAAAGCTGAACCATTAATTAATTTATGTGAGCAGTATGGGATTACATTAATCCATTCTACTCCCTACTACCCTCAAGGAAATGGTTTAGCAGAGTCCTCTAACAAGAGCCTCATAAAGATCATCAAAACATTGTTAGAAGACAACAAGAAAGCTTGGGATTCAAAGCTGAAATTTGCCTTATGGGATGATAGAGTTACAACAAAAAGGTCACTTGGCATTTCCCCTTTTAAGTTTATGTATGGGGATGAGTATATTTTTCCCACCCAACTTGCCTTTCTTGTGGAAAAATTCATTCAGGACTACCAAGGAGAACCCGATGATATGGCCAGGACAATACTGCATATGGTATAAGTACAACAGACCAGGGAGAAATGGCTTGATAAAGCGCAAAATCATCACCAGAAAATAAAATGAGCCTTTGAAAAGAGGGTAAACAAGGAAAACATGGTAAATTCAAAGCCTTATGGATTGGTCCCTTCAATATTTCTGAGGTATTTTCAAACAACACTTATAAATTGCAAAACTTGGAGGATTCTGAAGTTTTTGGTGGCCTTGTCAATGGGCACTTTCTGAAAAAGTATATTGTTAAGCCGTGATCGGTGTTCCACCATTGTAATTACCACTTCCTTTTTATTTCTATTTTGAATAAGAGACTCCATAACCCAAATCCAAGGCACTGAAATTGCGCGTTCTTAGCAGCTCACAGGGAGCACACCATCCCCTATGGAGCCAATGTTATCACATGAGGTTTTCAAGGGTCATATGTTATTGTTGTTAATACCTATGTCTGTACCCTCATCTCATCTCTCTCTCTCTTTCTCTCTCTCTCTCTCTCTCTCTCTCTCTCTCTCTCTTCCCCACCACCAAGTCCTAGGATCTTTCCCTTTGACTAATAAAGTCATTTTCCCCCTTTGTTGACGACCTGGTTTCCCTTGGTTTCTTACCCGACCAAGTCCCGGGCTGAAGATTTTCTATTTTTCTCGAAGAAGGATGAGCACTCATCATCATTTTGACTTGCATAACTGGTCATTTTTTTGCTTGAACCTAGAACAAGTTATCCAAGTCCTTGTGTACACAGAAAGCAGCCATGGGCACAAGGTGCAACACTCAAAGCGGTCTATTGCGGGCTCGAAGCAAGCAATAAGGTAGGTTCAATTTTCAACGACAGAGATCCCAGGAGCATTTCATATCAACGAATCTCAGTCTTTCAGAATGTCAAATTTGTGCAAGGTTTAAAGACCAGGTGGATTAAGCCTCGAAGTTGCAGATCAAGCTCCATGCGTCCTTCCAGATCAGAAGGTCATGATTTACTTTGGGAGTTTTGGCTTCCCCACTCCTGATTTCCTCTGAAGTGCTTTTTCCCAAAGTCACAGATCAAGCACCACACGTCCTTCCAGATCGGACGATCATGATTTACTTCGAGAGTTTGGGCTTCGGGAGTTTCGGATTCCCCACTCCTGATTTCCTCCAAAGTGTTTTTTCTCGAAGTGGTCGATCAAGTGCCACGCGTCCTTCTAGATCAGACGGTCATGATTTGTTTCCAAGCTTCAACATTCATTTTAGGCTGCCATGTCACTCCAGGTCCGTATTACAAGATCTGCATGCATCTCGCCCCCAAGAACCAAGCGCCGAAGACACTTGGCACCCATCAATTCCGATGCGTGGCACTCATCTATTAGAGACACATGGTGTCCATCTAGTGCTGACACATGGCACTCAATTCAAACATTTTTGGACATGTCTTCATCCTATTTTTGAGTGACACATGTCACCCCTTCGTCCGTGACATGCCATCATAGTGACGTTAGGCTGCCTCGACAACTAAGGGAGATCATCCTCTGGGAAGTGTTCTAGTTCAAGCGTATATGATTGCAACATGGTTAGTGAAAACATTCATTTAGTATATGATCTACTTTTTTGCTTGAAATATCAATAGTGCAATCTTTGAAATTGTGTTGAAGAAATTTTTTTGTTTGTGGATCATTACCTCCTTTACTGAATCTTCTATATAAGGAAGAATTATCTTTTGGATTTTGTATGAACATAAAATGCGAAGCATATTTATCGCAATATTTTAGAACTAAATATAAAAGATCTCTTAAAACTTGTATAACTATTATTGGTGGTGTCCCCACTTAGCTTACCGACACAATTTGTCTATTCATTGTTATGCACTATTGATTTATGTCTTTGAAAATGGAAAGCTTAATTTTTGGAATTATTGTGTTAATGTGAGGGTGGGGGTGAGGGTGAGGGTGGGAGGAGAAATTAGTGAAAAAATAATAAGTTTCAAGGGTGGGGGTGTGTTGACGGGCGTTTATGACACACCGTCAATTTGAATGGAATAGTCTAGTCCGAGGTTGTCTAAATTACCCAAGTTGTTTGGAATAACTACCCTTGACGGGTTTAACAACTTCATTAGTCGATAAAGGGATATAATATAAACTACAAAAATAAAATAACTAACTATGAATTAATGAAGAACTACTATATACATTCACTATTCTCACTTTTATATACAACATATACAAATAAACAGGTGCAAGATTTATGAGAAACCTTGTCCATTCTCCCAAAGATTTATGAGAAACAGCTACAACATTTACGAGAATTTCATATTCTTCTTCAAAAATACTGGTCCATTCTCCCAAATATTCCAACCATCTGTTACTTCTTTTGAAAAGAAAAATTTTACAAAATAAATAATATACAAAATAAAGGATAAAAATCCTCCTTTGAATTGGCCTGCACGGGTGTAGACGGATTGGCAAGTGTCGTGTAAATGGAAGGAAATTTGTAAAATGAAGTCTCATGTTCGATTCTCAACCGGATTTACTCGTGCACCATTCTTGCAGGCTGGGTGGTTGCACCTAGGGTTATAGTGGTAGCCGACGGGGATCGACCCCGTGTCACGCGAGTACGAGAACCGCGAGTTGTCGATTCCCCCAGTAAAAAATAAAAAAAAAATCCTCCTTTGAATTTCTTGGATCTCCTTTGGCTCTGAACTTTCTCATATATTTATGCAATGAATGAATAGTCTGGGTGTCACTAACAATTTTCGCCACCCCGTGTCGCGCGAGTACGAGAACCGCGAGTTGCCGATTCCCCCAGTATAAAAAAATAAAAAAATAAAAATAAATAAAAAATAAATAAAATAAAATAAAATCCTCATTTGAATTTCTTGGATCTCCTTTGGCTCTGAACTTTCTCATATATATTTATGCAATGAATGAATAGTCTGGGTGTCACTAACAATTTTCGCCACCTGAAATTTTCCTTGTAAATAAACAAAAATATCTCTCAACTCATGCATTTGTTTGGGAAAAATCTCGCATGTAAGCTAAATGGGTCCATTCTGCATATGGGTTTTCATCTGTTTCTTGAGATTCCTCACGGTTTGTCTGCAATCAGTCCCACAAAATTGTCTGTTTGTTCTTGAACGCATTTCCAAATCTTATCTGTTGTTGCTCATAAATTATTTATAGCAATCCAATGTCATTTTTGGTTCAATTATCTTGAACGTATTTAGATAATAAAATCAACCCATGATCAGATCCATACCAAATATCTGATAATACCTGTGAAACAAAAATAAACCAATTTAATAACCTAAATATAATAGTTGTGAATAAAACAAAATCTACAACAATAAAATTAAAATGAATTTAAACTAAAAGCTAACTGTAAGTTGTAAACAAATATTGGTTATATTTTCCTTTCAAATATGATATTAAAATTCTAGAAGCTTCAAGTTGATGGTGAGGAGAAAAATATTAATTTTGGGTTTCCACAAAATCAAGCAAATGATAGATAATTTTATTTTTATTTTGAAATGAGATGCAAAATGACAAAATAATTTAATTAATTAAACCTATCAAATTATTTTGTGAAAATGAGAAACCAGCCAAGATATTAATTGATGAAGTATTGAACCCATTATTCAAAATAGTCAAACTTGCTAATGAGCAAAAGATGAAAACATAGTTATAATTTAAACGAAAGAAAACAGTTGATAAAAAAAATGTTTTCATTTAAATTAATATTTCTATGCTCGTCTCTCCTTCATTCAAATTTGATCAAATGTGAACAAATGTCATAGAAACGATGTGTCACAATAATCTTTCTTCCTGTAAAATTATTTGTTATTAATCCATGTCTTCAACCAAACCATTCTCATAGAAGATAAATTCAATAAGGAAGTGGTAATAACAAACTCCCAAATTATGAAGCTCGTCCATCAACATCAAAACTTTGTAGAAAGCAAAATGAAATGGCATTTGAATTTCATGAAATTCAAACCAAACAAAAGAAAAAAATATAAACTCAAACCAACCTCGAAACAAATTAAACCAATATCAATCCAATCAAGTCAAAGGGAAACAAAAGAAGAATCCAAGTAAAATTTAGAGGGACCCTAGATTTTGATTAAAGAAAAAGAAGGGGGTTGTTGCAGCCAGCCAGCCAGCAGGGTGTGAGTGAGGGTGAGGGTAGGGGGAAGGGGGACAATGTGAATTTAAAGGGTGAGGGTGGCATGGGCAACGTGTATTTAAAATGCACATTGTTCCCCCCTCCAAAAACGTGCATTTCAAATGCACATTGTTCCGACAGCCATCCCCATACAAGATGGTTATTTCAATTTCATCAAGTTATCTTTGTAGAATCCTAGTGGATACTTAGAAGTCTTGTTCATTAAGTTGGCCACTATGCTTGTAACTAGCTATGATAAAAAATTTAGACAAAAAAATTGAGTTGGATTATTATCATAAATTATATAGATTATACACATCAATGTTTGCCCTTGTTTATGAAATTATGGTAGCATCATTTCTTTACATGGGACATCATCGTGGTTTCTTTGGTAATAACAAAATGTACAAGTGTCTCAATACAATGGACAAATGGACTAGTTCTATGAATTGTTGTCTTAATTGTTCATGGACTTGTTTTCTATACTTGATGTAGGCCCCCTTATTTTCCAATTACCAATTACCTACCAAAAACATAGTCTAGTTTTGATATCAAATGTAACATGCACACACACACACAGTGGTATTATGAGATATGATTCAATATGTCATTTTACTTGTGTTATTTCATTCATTATTTAGTATTGTTTAATAAGTATTTTATAAGCTCATTTTCTAAGGCATTTTCAAGGTATCATCTCTCTTCAATACAAAAAATCTATGAGTTATGTTGGCTCTATTAAATTTATTGTAGTTTCATATTTTGTCATATGGATTTTGAATTATAGTGGTATTTCATTTTTTTCTTGTTCTTATTTGTTATTTACTACAAACAAGAGATATTGCAGTTTCATATCTTTTTCATATGGATTTTGAATTATAATGGTATTTAATTTTTTTTCTTGTTCTTATTTGTTGTTTACTACAAACAAGAGAAAGGACCATTTCTTGTTTTTCCATGATTAAAAAAAACACATAAAATCTTATTAATTTAAAAAAAAAAAAACTGTAAGTAAATTAAAAAATACAATTATTTATTAACTTTACAAGTATAAAATTACTTTAAAAAATTTAATTTTAATAAATTAAAATAATATTATTCAAAATTAAAATTAAACACTAATCACTATTATTTTTTTCTTATTATTACATTTTCTTACCTTTCAACTTTATTCATATTCTTATTACTTTTTAATTTATTTATAATTATTACATTTCAATTTTATTCATAATCTTATTATTTTATCACAAATTAAATTACCATTTCAATTTTATTCATAATCTTATTATTTTATCACAAATTAAATTACCATTAGCATGACCATGACCCACTTCTCATTTAAATTGGCATTTAACATTCTTATAAATTTTGATACTCTTATAAATGTTCTTTGAGTGATTGCTCATTACTTATGTGAGGAGAATACAGATGCCTATAATAATAATAATAGTGCTAATAATAACAGTGCGTTGCAATTAGAGAATTATTTTTTTCACTTTAATAAATGAATATGAAAATCTTCTAACTTTAAATCCCATAAAAAACAATTTCCAATTTTACAATTATTTTCTTATTCATCATATTCAAACTTTAAATCCCAAAGAATAATTTCCAATTTTTTTCATTTCCAATTTGTTATCGTACTCATTCATTTCTTTGTCACGAAGGATGAATAAATGAATATGGAAATCTTCGAATGTTACTTTTTTTTTAATCCGTCTGTTATTTTTGTTTGAATATTCATCCTTTACTCTTTATTTTTTCTATAAAAGAAATGGCATACACTTTCACTTTAAATTCGCATAAACTTTCATCGTGTGATCAATGCCGGATGCCCCTCCTGCACGGAAATTAGATATAGCATAAACTTTAACTGTGTGAACAATATCGGATGCCCTTCCTGCATGGAAATTAGAATTCGCATAAACTTTAACCGCATGAACATTGCTGGATGCTCTTCCTGCACAGAAATTAGTATTATTCATTGCTAATGTCGCTAATATGACCCACTTTTTATTCTCCGCGTATTTCTTTTGAAATTCACATACCCCTTTCCTTTACTCTTTATTTTTCCATAAAGGAAAAGGCATACACTTTCACTTTCACTTTCAAATTAGAATTCGCATAAGCTTTCACCGTCTGCCCCTCCTGCACGCCAAATTCTTCTTCTAGTCTCAACTCCTGCATCTTTGTTTCCAATAATCTGTTATGAAGGATGATTCTTTTGTACTTGTTTGCTAGGTTTCCTTGGAGGCACTTGTTGAATTTGCTCTTCTACTTTTGTCTGATCTTCTTCATCTTCCTCTTCTACTTCTTCTTCGTCTTCTGCTTCTTCTTCGTAAAGTTGTTCCATTGATTCATTTTCTTCTTCCTTTAATTCTCGTCCACCTGTTTCATCATTTGTTACATTGATGTTTTCCACAACTTTTTTCAACCTCATATTGTAACACTTGTATGCTTTCCTTATACTTGAGTAACCAACAAGTACTCATTTGTCTGCATGAGATTCAAACTTTCCCATTCTTCCATATTCTCTTTTGATGTAGCATTTGCTTCCAAATACTCATAAGTGCTTCACAATTGTTGGTCTTCCTTTCCATAGCTCGTAGAGAGTTTTGTCAGTTTTGTTTATGAGAATTACTTTGTTTTGAATGTGAACTATTGTATGCACTACATGTGTCCAAAATATATCTGTCAATTTGGAGTCCATTAGCATTGTTCGATCCATTTCCTGTATTGTTCTATTATTTCTTTCAACAACTCCATTCTGTTGAGGTGTCCTAGCAATGGAGAATTGCCTTTTTATTCCATTCTTGCTGCATAAGTCCATAAATTCATTTGAAGTGAACTTTACTCCATTATCATATCTGAAACATTTGATTTTTGAATCCATTTCATTTTCAACCATTTCCTTGTAGACCTTGAAGTTTTCAAAAGCTTCTAACTTATTTCTGAGAAAGAAAACTGCAGTCATTCTTGTATAATCATCAACTAATAACATAAAGTATTTCTCATCTTTTAAACCCTTTGTTGTAGTTGGTCCAACTAGATCAGTATGCACAATTTCCAGTGGTCTTGTTGTTGAGTATTCGTTTGATTTGAACCTGGTCTTTATTTGCTTTCCTTGTTGACAACGCTTGCATAAAGTATTGGTTGGTTTCATGATCTGGGGAATTTCTCTATCTGCTTCCTTTCTACTAACTTTGACAAGGTTGTCAAAGTGTATGTGACACATTTTTATATGTCATAGCCAACCTCCATCTTCCTTTCCTAGACAACACTTTTCATTTCCACTTTCACTTAATACATATATGTTGCTTGAATTTCTTGCAGCTGTTGCAATCAATTTTCCTGAACCTTCTTTTCTTATCTCCCACTTCTATGAATCGAAAGTAACTTTATGACCTTGGTCACACATTTGACTTACACTTAGAATATTATGTTTTATATCTTCTACTAGTAGAACATTTTTTTCCTTGGTATTCTTGTTTCCAATTTTGACTGTGCCTTTTCCAATGATTTTAGCTGAATCATCATTTCCGAAGGAGACTGATCCATATCTTTCCTTTCTTAATGTAATAAACTTGTCTTTATCACATGTCATGTGTTTTGAACATCCATTGTCAAGATACCAACCATGTTTCTTTTACTTATCTTGTAGAGCGAGTGTGTATTCTCCATTGCTATATTGATTATGTTTTCTTATCCATGTCCTCTTCCGAGGTTCCTGTCTGTGACTTTTGTTGTTCTGTTGTGACTCTCTAGGAGGGACTTCCATTCTACAATCTTTAGCCATGTGTCCAAAGTTGTTACACTTGTAGCATTCCACTTCAGTGCTCAATGATTCAAATGTTTTGTAACTTCTTCTCTGTGTTTCACTAGGCCTTCTTGGATAACCCTTTTTTGTATGACTTTCAAAGTTTTTTATGTTCCTGATGTTAGCTCTGCAATTCACAGCTTTATGTCCAAAATTATTGCATTCATAACATAAACCAAAAAAGATATTTTGATACCTGGGAGTTGAAGATCTTCTAACATGAGTTACTCTTATGAATCCTTCTTCTTCCTGAGGCCTATCTGTTTCTGTCGATCATTGATTCTTAAATATGAATATTCTCAATGGAGAAATGTCCCTGTAATCTTCCTTGTAGGTCTTCCTATCCCATTTGATTGTTTCTGCATAAATTTTTGGATATGTTTCTTGTTATGTTGTTTTGTAGCTTCATCTCTTTTCTGTCTGATTGTATCCAAGTCTGGACTTGTCATGATGAGGATTTTGACTGCCGATAATGTCATCCAAAACTTTTGAGTTGTTCTGCATATTTTTATTTTGAAGATCCTTTCTTAATGTGACAATCTCTACTTCCCAATTTCCAATGATCATGTCTATTTCTTCTAGTTGTTCTTTGAGTGTTTCTTCAATTCTTTTATCTTCTTCTATTTGAATCTTCAAATTTGTGATCATTTGTTCTAGTTCTTGAGTGTCTTCTTTCTTGTCTAGTTTTACTTGTCGCTTCTTGTTTTTCTTCTTTTCTCTTCTTATAACTTCTATGGCACTCAACAATTCGTCTGGATAGTCAATTTCTGCCTCTTCATATTCTTCTTCAGTGTCTTGTTTATCAGATTCTTCTACTTCCATGAATATAACCCTTTCTGTCAAAAAGGCACCATCATGCCCCAACATGTATACCCTCTGAAAAATAGTATACAATAGATACATGACCTGTAGTTCTGAAACATGTGTATGTACATGCCCTATGCATACAAAAACTTGCGTATGTACGTGTCTTGTCTGTTATGCAACATGCGTATACCTTCTGGAAACTAGGGCTTTATTTCTTCTAAAAACTTCTGACCCTCTAGAACTTCTTTCACATAGATAATTAACCTATCACTGTATCCAGACTGTAATTGTATCCTGTGCATGCATCCTTATACATAACCTTTACCCCAAAACTCTATATCTCTCTCTAGTCATGTGCCATATAAGTGTGTGTAAATGAACAAGTATAATAACCCTCACATGATCTAAACATCAAACCCTTTCTGATATTCAACCTCTCAATACATAAACCACTTCATAAATACAAGCTTTCAACCATGTACCACAAAAACCCTTAGTGATATGCCAAGAAATACAAGATGTGCCTCAACTCTAACAAGAAGTATCAATGATAAATATTGATTATACCAACACTATATTTCTATAGATATGACTTATAAAGAAGATCACATGCAGCCACTAATATCTCTAGGGAGAATCCTCAAATCTCCATAACCATTTCTCATGCATACATCAAAATCTAACTACTCATAGAAACAAGACATACCTTTTCAACCAATGGATAGATTTGATGTATTTGATCACTGTAGACCCTCCTGGGAGCTTGATCTCAAAATATAAAACCTTGGCATCTTCATCTTCTCAAGTTTCTATGGATTTAACCTCATGTGCGCACCCTAATACAATGCCATCCCATGTATGTATGCACCCTAATACACTGTTAGCCCACGTACACCTCAAAAATTAGGGTTTTTTAGTATTCACTATAATTCCAAAAATTTCACCGTCAACCCTTCATGCTAACTCAGACTTTCACAACTTCAAATGTATCAATGAGTACTTGCAATAAGCCTTACACAACAATAGATATTCAATGTGTTCAAGTGTGTTTAAATGAAATACCTTTGCCTCTTATTTATACTTTCATGTAGCTTTCTCAAGGGGTTACCTTCTAATCATCTTAACCCACTTTCCTTATTTTATGGTTAACCCACTTATAACCACTTGTCCACTTAACTTAAACACTTTCCATAATTAGTAAGTTATCCATTAACTTTATTATTTAAATAATTTATTTTGCATCCTTTTTTACTTATAGTACACGCATCACTTCACTTTATTATTTAAATAATTTCTTCTTTGCAAAAACTTTAACTACTTTGACCTTTTGGGGCTTCTAGATGACTCATGAGGGTTCTCCAACTTCACATGGCCATAAATCTCTAAAAATGAGGAGTTATGTGACATTCCACATACCACCATGTTAGCACCAAATGTCACCTAGGATCGCGGCAGAGGTAAGCCTGATACCCATCAGAGTTTTATGTCCAGGTTGGTTATTAAAGGGATCAAATGGGCATTGTTTCAAGAAAGTATAGTCTTAACTCAGAAGACTGGGCTGGTATGCACAAATAGGTGAGGTATTGGTCTAACTTCAGTCAGTAAGTTGTAGTAAGGGTGAATAGGAGGAAGACTTAGTGAGGAAATGTAGAGGTTTGCGGAGGGCATCAGGTCTTCGGACAACCCAAAGAAGAAAAACTCAAACGTGAGAACTTATCGAATTTAAATCTCAAAGAATCTGAAAGGAATTGCAACAACAATATAATCAAATATCCATTATAATATCATCACAATAATTCAAGTGAATCAGTCACTCATAAATCCTTCAATACCAGAAGCGAATAAGATGGAATAAGAAAGTTGATTGTCATTAAACAAGAAGTCTCAACATCATATACATAACCAGAAAACTAGAATGTTCATTAAAACTTTATAATATAGGAGCTTTGCTCTACCATCGACCATTACAAAATATATAAACTGAGTATATATACTTAGAGAAACTTGCCCCCTTACAAAATTACGCTTTGGTTGCTACATTCAAGGCTTGATGTCCACATCTTCTTCTGTCAGACCGCACATGCATTCTTCTGTCAGACGCGATCTTAGATTGGTATGGCTCTGGCAGGGAAAACTGATCCAGATGGATATCGGTGGCCACCCACCTTTTCCAACTGGCTCAAAACAGTTTTCTGACATTTTGGCAATTTACTATTTTTAGCAGTTTTTCGGGTCCTGAACTTCTGGAGCCGTTTTGAGGCCCTAAACGACGTTT
>ML779375.1:114013-128737 GCA_009831015.1 Picea engelmannii
TGTGGTCTTTCAATTAAAAGCATGCAGCCATCCTTTCTGATCAAAACACCATGCAGACAGTCTTATACTGAAACCATTTATAATTGCACAGACTATGAGCATACATGTCAGCATATACATTTCAAGATACAAGACATAAAACACTTATTAGAAATGATGCAACTGTTGAGAGGGGTGCTTGTTTCCACCCAACCATAGGCTCAATGACTCCAAATGGATTTACCACTAGCCACCCCCAAGCTAGACCACGATTCTTGAGACTCTCTATCTCGGTTCTTCAGCGATCGAGAACGAAGGTTACTCTCCTTCTTCTCTGCTATCACACACCCTATATTTTGTTCCAGAGTTCTTCTGATCTCTTCCTGCGATCTCCCCCTCGCATCCCCCTCTTCCACACCTTTTACCTGCCTTTTCTTTTCTGGCGAGGTTGCATGTGGCATGAATTTCCCCGCGGTGGTTAGGTCTGAGGCCTCCACGGATGGGCAGTTCACCCCCATCCCTCATTAACTCATGAGGACCCTCTTCACCTACCATCCTGGAGAGTAATTCATTTCGGGGCCAACGAGATGCTCTTGGTTCTCTGGGATAGTAAAGACCAAATATGGTATTGGTTTTCGGTGGAAGTTAGCGCCACCATTCTAGGTGCCTTCCACCACCTTTCTATAGCCATCGTGGCCTCTTTTTCAGCACAGCCCCCTCCCAGCAGTCCTGCAACACACACACACACACACACACACACACACACACACACACACACACACATATATATTCATAATGTTAATTTACATTCATCGAACTTGTATACTAAGGTCCATTCAGAATCACACATTCACATCTTTGAGTTTGCCACAGTTCTTGGCCACCATAATTATTTTTACAGACTGGGGGAAACAGGGTGTTACATTTGGCCTCTTCCTTCTGTGGAATCTTATGCTTAATAATGTTGGTGTCATATGTTCTGAGGTCTTCATATGTCCCGGCAAACACATTAGAAAAATCCTTTAATAACGCAGCATACTCGGCTCTCTGCTTCGTTGACAGGCTACTCGACAACTTGACATATTTAGGGTCTTTCTATGTGCCAATGTTGCATTCATCTATGTCAGCATCATCAACCAACCTCTAAGATTTCACTTCCACATCATTGCTGTTGAATATCCTTTCTAAAGGGACTAGTCCCTTCAGAATGTGATTGCTTGGTAACTGCACAATATGATGATTAACAAGTTTCTTTAAAAATACATCAGTATGTGGGTTATTTTGAGAATCATGATCCTAGTCTATGTGTAATGAAGAAAATTCATCAACAACTTCTAGGAACCTCTTGATCTCAATATCAACTTCAAACACCTTTCAATTCTTGACATTTTCCAGTATAGAGGGTCTATATTTTACTTCGATATCATACCTGAGCTTGGGTAGCAGAGGGACACTGAAATTGCTTGCCGAAACAACCAAAGAATCAACCACTGTGTTCTCCTCTCTCGGAATGAATGAAATGTTGAAATTTATGGCAGAAGTGTCCTCAGACACACACTTTTATTAAATAGGAAAATAAATTACATAAGAAAATTTGCAAGAGTTTACACCTGAACAACTCAACACTCTTGCAATGAGCTATATATAAGCTAAGTGTCCTAAAAAAATCTAGTTATAGATCACTTATTAAATAAACAAGTGTCCATTTACAATAAATGCTATCTTAACAATCTTCTAACTATACTCCTAATTTAGAGCCTAAGATACTACAACTTTCTAGAGTCATATATTTTACAACAATACTATATTTCTAAATGTCTCCATTTATTAATCAAATGCTCTAGATTATTAATTTAATATACTAAATTAATAATCATTTTATTCTAACTTATTAAACTATGATATTTGTATTTTGGATTATCTAACATTCCCCCCTATGATCCAAAGATACATTACAACAAATAACAAGTTCATCCCTGAACTTAGTAAATTTTATTCTGCCAAGAGGTTTTGTGAAAATGTCGGAGATCTGATCTTCTGAAGGACAATAAATTGGCTTGATGACATCCTTTGCAATGAGTGATTTGATATGATGATACTTGGTTTCCACATGATTTGTCTTTGAATGAAAAACTGGATTCTTGGCAAGCTTAATGGCTGTCGATGAATAATGATGTAGCTTCTGTTTGAGAAATGCTCAAGTCCTGCAAAACTCCGTGTAACCAAACAATTTCACATGTTGCTTCCCAGGCTGAGATGTATTCTGCTTCTGCTGTAGAAGTGGCCACTGTAGCTTGTTTCTTACAATTCCAGGACACTGTTGCTGAACCCATGTTCATTAAATAACTTGATGTTGATGCTCGATCATCAATACTTCCAAAAAAATCGGCATCTGAAAATCCACCAAATACAAAATTTTTAGTCTTTTTGTAAAGAAGACCAAAATCTTTTGTTCTTTGAATATATCGAAGAACTCTTTTGGCTACATTCCAGTGGTTTTCCTGTGGTTGCTGCATAAATCATGAAATAATACTGACTGCATAAGATAGATCTGGTCGAGTGTTTGTCAAATAAATCAAGTTGCCAATCAATTGTCTATAAATAGTGTTGTCTACCATTCCCCCCCCCTACAAATTTTGAAAGTTTCAAGTTTTGTTCCATATGGGTAAGGGATGGTTTGCAATCCTGTATGCCAAACCGTTGAAGAATTTATATTGCATACTTACTCTGAGAAATGAAAATATGATGTGGACATTGGAATACTTCAATTCCAAGATAGTAGTGAAGTAGTCCCAAAGAAGTCATCTTAAAACCTGCATGTAAGTCCTTTTTCACCTGTGCAATATGATCATCATTGTTTCCTGTAATGATCAAATCATCTACATACATAATAAGAATCACCAGATATGGACCTTGTTGACGGATATACAAAGTATCATCAGATTCACTTCGTTGAAAACCAACCTTCCTAAGGTATTCATCCATTTTGGTATACCAAGCTCCGGGAGCTTGCTTTAACCCATATAAATCCTTATTTAATTTGCAGACTTTATGTTCCTGCCTTGCAATTTCAAAACCTAGTGGTTGTTGCATATATACATCTTCCTGTAAGTCTCTGTTGAGAAAAGCACTTTTTACATCCATTTGAAGAACTTTCCAACCTTTCTGAGCGACCAATGCAAATGTTAATCGGACGGTATTCCATTTAGCTATAGGAGAAAAAGTTTCCTCATAATTAATGCCTTCCTACTACGCAAAAAATTTAACCACAAGTCGTGCTTTATACTTGTCAATTTCTCCATGTTGGTTGTATTTAATTTTGTAAACCCATTTGCATCCAATGGGTTTAACACTTGTAGGAAAATCAACAAGTTTCCAAGTGTTGTTATCAATTACTGCTTGATACTCTTCAACCATAGCCTGTTGCCATTCTTTATGTTTTACTGCTTCTTTGTATGTGGAAGGTTCAGTAAAATCATTTTCTATCAAGGTAGAATTTTCTTCATTGTTGTTTGATCCCCTTGTTCCTGTTTTATTCTACTCATCAAGCCTTACATCTTTCAAAAGTTGAACTGCCCATTTTGGTAGTTGATGTTCACTTGTTAGAGGATCTGAATTTCCATTATTTTAAATTGGATTAATGTAAACTGATGTTCGTCAATCAGTAGAAGATTCTGGAGGTGGAGAATCATTGTTAGATGAACTGTCACTACTAGGAGAGTCTGATGAACTACTGGAAGACGCAAATGATGTTGTTGAAGTAAATGGACTGGAACTGGATGTATCATCTTCAGATGAAGGAAAATCAAGTTCATACCAATTATATGAATTTGGTTGACTTTGAATTTTTCCTAATCTTTGATTTCCTTTAGTTTCTAACTTTTGAAGAAGACTTTTGATGTCTTCAACACTCTTACTTTCAGTTTCATCAAAAATTACATCCCGATTACAATAATTTTTTCGTTGGACAAAAGTCGGTACCCTTTCTTCTCATTAAAATACCCAATCATTGTGCATTTCAAGCTTCTTAAGTCAATCTTAGTTCGTTTTTCTTTTGGAACTAAGGAATAACATACTCATCCAAAAACTCTAAGATGTTTAACTTGAGGTTTGAAACCAAACCATGCTTCATAAGGTGTGATTTCGTCTAAAGAAGCAGTTGGAGATCTGTTCCTTAAATAGATAGTTGTATGGATTGCTTCTGCCCAATATGTAGAACTTAACATTTTAAAGCTTAACATGGATCTTGCCATTCCTAACAAGGTGCGATTCATTTGTTCTGCGACTCCATTTTGCCGAGGAGTGTAGAAATTTGTAAGATGTCTTCTTATCCCATTGTCTATGTAATAATTTTTGAATTCATTAGAAGTGAATTCCCCTCCATTATCTGTCCTGAGAGTGCCTATCTTTTCTTTAACTTCATTTTCAACAAGTTGATGAAAAATCTTAAACTTTTCAAATACTTCTGACTTTTTCTTCAAGAAGTAAACCCAATTCATTCTACTGAAATCATCAATATAGAGTAAAAAATATTTGCAACCACCGAAAGAAGTATGTAGTGGTCCACAAACATCACTGTGAACTAGTAGCAACCGCCTATTTGCACGCCAATAATTTGTTGGAAAACTCTCTCGACTTTGTTTTCCATAAATGCATGCTTGACATTTTGAATTTTCCTTTTTGAAAGGAGGAAGTCCCTTAACCATCCCTTGTTTTTGAAATTGAGAGAGACTTTCAAAGTTGAGATTTCCATATCTCACATGCCACAATATTATAGGTGAAATACCTATACTTATTGTTCCTACAAAGTCTGAATGCCTTGGAATAACTGTCCCTTTCATCCTTAATAGTTTTCCATCTTCATAACCTGTCATCATTGTTTTCATATTTTGTTTGACTGAATTAATCTTAACTAAGCCATCTTCCACAATCACCTGATGTCCTGCTTGTCGAAACGTGACTAAAGACAACAAATTATTTTTAAAGGTTGGTACATACCATACATTTGAAATCATTCATTCTCCAATATCAGGTAAATAAACTTTAACTACTCTTTTTCCATAAGGAGTATGTTTGGTATTATCTGCAAGAAAGACAAAATTAAGATGGAATTCTTGAAAATTCCAAAAGAAGTCACGTCTGAAAGTCATGTGTTGAGATGCTCTTGAATCTAAAATCCAAGCATCTTCATAATCACTTTGAAAATCAGTGGAAATCTGTAATGCTGAAGATGAGGTAAACACATATTCTAAACCATCATCATTTTGATCATTTGCAAACTGTGTTGTGTTTTGATGAAACTTGGAAATTTTATCAATGGAAGTTTGACAATATTCTGCATAATGACCAACTTTGTTACATGTTCTACAAACAATTTGACTGAAATCTCTCCCTCTACCTGAATTATGTCCTCTGCCTCTACTTTGACCTCTGTGTGGAGTTTGTCCTCTACCTTGACTGTTGCCTTGAAAATAGCCTCTTCTTTGATGATTTCCTCTTCCTTGAAAATACCCTCTGCCTTGAAAATACCCTCTGCTTTGACTGTTTCCTTTGCCTTGAAAATTATTTTCTCTACTTTGGCTTCGACCACGACCTTGTACAAAATTTCCTCTTCCTCTGCTTCTAGAACTGTCACTTGAAGATTTACTTGTACTGGCTTCTGTAAAAAAAACATCTTCCCCAACTTGCTTTTTCTTTCCAAAAATTTTGTTGTGTTGAGATAACATTTCACTTAGTTCATCAAATGTAAGCTTATCTAACTTGCGTGTTACTTGTAAAGTTTCCAAAAAATATGTATAGGAAGAAGGAAGTCCAACAATTAAAATTGTGGTCATGAAACTATCATCTACTGCTTGAAAACCAACGTTTAGTATTTCCTTCTTAATGTTCTTAAGTATGGAAATATATTCATGTACATCACCTCCTTCAACCAATTTTTGTTGGAGCAACTTTAATTGAAGATCAACTTTATTTGATTCAGGCTGAGTATCAAATAAATCCTTAAAATCTTTCAAAGCAGACCATGCATCAGTAGTATTTTCAATGTGAACATACATCTCATCATTAACTGAAGATTTAATGAGTGCTAATGCTTTGGCATTTTTAACTTCCCATTTTGCTAATGTAGTTGCATCTGTAGGCTTAGTTGCCTTAGTATATTCATTACATATATCATGCCAAAGTTCATTGTAAATGAGAGTACTTTCAATGAGACGTTTCCATGTCTTGTATGATTTTGTGCCTTCAAGTTTATCGGAGTCAGAGAAAAAATTAATTAACTTCGACATTGGAGTGTGGAATATTCGCACCAAAAAAAAATCAAGCAAAAGATATCAAGATGAGCAATACACCAGACACATCACACAAAAAATGATCTATCGGGGCTTGGCCTTGACCCTCGTATAGTCGTTGAAACAGGAGAAAAATGATTGAGCTTGGCACTTGGCTCTAGTCAAATTCCAAGTAACTTTCAAAATTTTACTCCTTACAATGCTCTTGCAAATTTTAAAATACTTTTTTTTTTTTAATTCACTCCCCCTCAAAGTAAAAAATACTTTGAGTTACAAAATTTTTGTTACCCCCCCGCCAAAAAAATCACTGCATAAAGAGGAATTGATTACAATATATATTCATTGAGCGCTGCCTGTAACCTGTTGTCTGCAAAATATTTTGATTGGTATCCCTTAGTGGACACTAACCTTTCAACACATTCTCCAACGAATCCTCATCAACGAAGCATAGCTTTCTGTAATGATTCATATAAAGAACTGGATTCTCCACATTGAGTCCAACCAATTTTCTACCCAGCTGTTGACGAAGCTTTGAGAAAACTGTTTGGTAATTACACGATCAATATTTTTTGTAGTCTTACGCACTAGTCCATGCACTCCACACATAGGCAAGACCAAATCTAGACAAGTTGCTTAACACCATACACCACTCTGATTTTATTTGTTGTTTTTAAATCGGATGACTCGACACTGTTCATCACGTCATTTTGCACATTTCACACTAGTAGAGTAACAAGAGCTACATTCAGGGCTGAGAACATACCACGACTCAACGTTGTTTTAAGAATTGATCAGGATGGTAGCGCCCAATGAAAATATGTCCAAGCTACCATTGATGCTATCCCTAATGATAACAAGGAGCGAGTAGTAATCCAGATGTTGCCTAGAGTTTACAGACAAACCGTCTATATTCACAAAAAAAATCTCATCAAACTCCGAGGATCTCGTGCAGTAGAAGAGACTGTGTTAACTTGACATAACACAACCAATACACTTATTTCTTGGTTGGCAGGACACTGCATATCTACTTGACAGAGTTCTAGTCATAAAGATTTAATGACATCATGTTCACCTTGCACCTGAAAATCGAAACAATTTCATGGGTTGACTCATAATCTGTGCAGAAAGATGAATTAAAGAATCCCTCAAGTCCCCTCTCGTTCTTCTAGTGCATATGGAATCACTGCAAAGGGATAATCTCAGTGAATTTCTGTTGGTTATTCATTTCGTGTGATAGTTGGGAGCTTCACAACTTTTCCAATTGCGACTGTTTTACCACAATATAGAAGGCAACATCAATTTATTTTTTACTTCTCTGCATATGGTGGTAGACCCCAATCACCTGGGATAAAATCCACTAATGAGTTAAGGACCTGGTCTTCTCCTTGACATAAATTCATGTCTAAGTTTGGATCAGGAACCATAACTACCGACATGCCAACATTTTTAGCTGCAGCTACACCCGTTGGAGCATCTTCAAGACACGATACATTTTCTAATTTGGGAATTTTGGAGGAGAAATTGCAGGGGGGAATTGGATTGCTTATCACAGTTTTAAGATTAATATAACAGTGGATTGGATTCGAGGCCGTGAGCGTTTAGCATAGGAATTATATTAAAAAAATGAAAATAACATTTCTTTTCCCTTTTAAAAAATTGAACAATAACTGACCAATTTACTGATTTCCTTGGCCTGTAGTGCTGGGATCTCTTCCTCTGATCAGCTAATCTCCTCTTCAGTTCAGCACCATTACTAGAGCTCTGATACTACAATAATGGCAGAAGTGTCCTCAGACACACACTTTTATTAAATAGGAAAATAAATTACATAAGAGAATTTGCAAGAGTTTACACCAGAACAACTCAACACTCTTGCAATGAGCTATATATAAGCTAAATGTCCTAACAAACTCTAGTTATGGATCACTTATTAAATAAACAAGTGTCCATTTACAATACATGTTATCTTAACAATCTTCTAACTATACTCCTAATTTAGAGCCTAAGATATGACACCTTTCTAGAGTCATATCTTTTACAACAATACTCTATTTCTAAATGTCTCCATTTATTAATCAAATGTTCCAGATTATTAATTTAATATCCTAAATTAATAATCATTTTATTCTAACTTATTAAACTATGATATTTGTATTTTGGATTATCTAACAGAAAGCCAAGAAAAAACCGTCAATTAGATCCCACACTTCATTCCTATAAGATTTGAGACTTGGATGCTTGGCTCGGTAATTTTTTTTGATTTGATTCACAACTAGCTCTGCATCCCCAAACATAGATATCTCTTTGATTCCCATGTCTTTTGCAGCTCTCAAACCCAAAACGAGAGCTTCATATTCCGCCACATTATTGGTAGCTTCAAATTCTAACTTGTAGGATAGAGATATAGCTTCCTGAGAAGGTGAGACAAAAACTACTCCGGCACCACCACACTCTCTAGAGGAGGATCCATCGAAGAACATTTTCCACACAGTGGTGCTCAAAGGGGGAGTTTCACGGAGATTAATGGGCTTTCTGATTTCAAGAGGAGGTTCAGGGGCATCGATTAGTTGCAATAAGATGGATCCCAAATTAGTATCAAGGGAAAAGATAGGATGATTGTTCGGGTCTGCCTCATCATTGATTATGTAGGCCAACTGAGCCTCTCTGTACAGTCTTCTATGCTCCCCTCCAAAGACTGGAATGGTGGAATATGTGAGATCCATTTGCAAGGTTCCCCCGAGTATTTTTATCCACAATCTCGACAACAGCATGCCAAACTTGGGGGAAACATTGGCTACCACAATGTCCATGACCACACTCTTCATGGGCAGCTGAAATAAGGTCATGACCAGATCTTTGATGACCTTGAGACATTGCACTATCCTCGAATCAAACAAATATAAATCATGATAATCTTTTGTGACTTCTAATTCGAGTTCTTCCATGATAGTCTTGGGCATGAGATTATGAGATGCCCCTGAATCCATCAGACAATTATGCAACACCTTATCATGTATGTTCAGAGATGTGTAGAAAAGAGGGGATGAATCATATCTGTCTTCTACCATAGGACCTAGGATGATTGTTGGTTTTTCGTCTTGAAGGTTTACTGAGTCTGTGGAATGGCATAATGGCTCGGGCTGCAACAAATTAGAGAGGGATTTTTTGAAATCTTTGTGCTTGACCAACTCTGAAAGGGGTACAGGAATCCTGATCTTTTGGATTTCGTGCTAAAAACTAAAGGAGGAGGGGGGCTTCAGAATTTCTCTCACTTCTGGGCTAGGGTCCTTGGCTATTGGCGAGGAATTCCGAGCTTTCTTTTCCTTGCTGGAGTTTGCTGCAACTTTAGTAGGTTTCTCTTCTCTGGGAGGCTGAGTAGGGATGTCAGACTTCTCTTCTTTCCTCCTGGATCGCAAGTTTTATATGTTGTGACTAGTATTGGCCTTCTCATCCTTACTCAGATAATTTATCTGGCTATCTATGAGGGATTCTTCGTATGTAGATTGAGTTAAATGGGGAAATGAGGAGGTATCCCCAAGACAATGGATTTTGGGATCAACTTCCTCTTCCTCTTCATCAGTGACAAGGTTATTCTGGAGAGGGGATTGAATTCTTTGATCATCCCTATCCCAACCTATTTGATCTCTTGGAAGTATCTAAGGATCAGTATTAGGTCTCCTGAAGGTGCCTTTGTTATCAATGTTTTGAGTGTTTCTGTAGGCTTGTCTTGTTTCAAGCTTTATTTTCTCCATATAAGCAACAAAATATTTCACTAACCTGACAAGTTCATCATTTTGAGGGTGGGAAGTAGAGGAAGAGGTTAAAGTTTCAGACCTTCCATTTTTTCTGTCCCTGTTAGCCTTACTCCTAAGCTCATTTACTGCCATAATATTGGATTCTACTTCAATGGCTGCATCTTGCATATGAGCCAAGGAGGTAGCTCTCCTTTCTCGTAATAGGAGGCAAAAGTTGGGGTCAAAAGAACTAGAATAGGTAATCATTGCAGAGGTTTTTGTAGGCTTAACCTGAGTGGGAATTTTGCTATACATTTTATTAAATCTCTTTGAGAAGTCAGAGATAGATTCCCCTTCCTTTTTCTTCAGTGATCCGAACTTCGTAATATAGTAAAGAAAATCCTTCTTGTACCCCCAATTATTTAAGAAGGCTTCATCTAGAGCTTCAATCCCATCGATAGATCTAGGAGGCAAGGCCCTAAACCACTTCCTAGCCTCACCTTCAAGGGTATGAACAAAAATCCTCATCCATATGTCTACATGCATGATGACATGATGATCTATAAAATTGTAAAAGGCTTCAAGGTGTTCCTCTGTGGTTATGTCTCCTTTGCCTGTGAACTTGGGAAACTGCTTAAGGTATCCATCTGTTGGGAGGGCATTCAGAGGCTGAGGAAAAACAAGGGGGCATACCTAGTAGCTATTATAGCTTCCATTCTAGTCATGGGGGAATTTGCGCCTGCCATAGGGATAATGGGTGGAGGAAAACTAGGAGGGGAAGGAGTTTGAATAGGGGAGACTGGAACTGAGATTCCGGGAGGAAAGGGGAACAACAAAGGATTTAGAGAAAATGCTACAGGGCTTGAGGGAGTAGAGGCTTCTCTTCACGCAGTAGAAACAATAATAGGAGGAGGGGTGGTAAAGCTCAAAGTAGAGAAATATCCTGAGGTGCTGGGTCTAAACCATGGTACAACTTCAGGGGATAGAGGAGTGACAAGGATCTCTCCCTCCAATCCCAGACCAGGAGGGGAAAACTCAACAAGAACACTCCCAAAATGTAAAGTTTGGGAAACTCCAACATAAGGTATAACAGGAGAATGAGAAGAATAAATTGGAGTTTCTATAAAAGGATCATGAAAATCATCAGAAATACCTGGTTCAACAGTGGAAGTTCCTTCTTGAAGGGCCTTTCTCCTTCTGAAAATTTTCTTTGGGTCAGCTTAGGGTGTCGCTAGAGGAAGTTGTGGAGTAGACCTCGTGTGTCTAACTTTGGAAGCCAAAACTAAACCAGTGGAGTTTCCAGTGGATTTGCCTTAACGGAGTCACCACAGTGGATTCACAGGGTGCACAGTCGCAATCTTGGATGAACTAAGTTCTGATGCACCTTCAGAACTAGTAAGCTTTGTTGTTCAATCCCAGGGAAAATCTTCAATTTCATCCCCAACAACGACGCCAAAAATGTTAGCACCAGATGTCACCCCTGGATTGTGGCAGAGGTAAGCCTGATACCCATCAGATTTTTATGTCACAGGTTGGTTATTAAAGGGATCAAATGGGCACGGTTTCAAGAAAGTATAGTCTTAACTCAGAAGACTGGGTTGGTATGCATAGATAGGTGAGGTCTTGGTCTAAATTCAGTCAGCAAGTTGTATTAAGGGTGAATAGGAGGAAGAATTAGTGAGGAAATGTAGAGGTCTGCGGAGGACATCAGGTCTTTAGACAACCCAAATAAGAAAAACTCAAACACGAGAACTTCTCGAATTTAAATCTTAAAGAAACTTAAAGGAATTGCAACAACACTATAGTCAAACATCCATTATAATGTTGTCACAATAATTCAAGTGAATCAATCACTCATAACTCCTTCAATACCAAAAGCGAATAAGATGGAATAAGAAAGCTGACTGTCATTAAACAAGAAGTCTCAACAACATATACATAACCAGAAAATCAGAATGTTCATTAAAACTTTACAATATGGGAGCTTTACTCTACCATAGACCATTACAAAATATAAAAATTGAGTATATATAGTCAAATAAACTCGCCCCCTTACAAAAGCGCACTTTGGTTGTTGCATTCGAGGCTTGACGTCCACATCTTCTTCTGTCAGACCGCACCTGCATTCTTCTATCATACGCGATCTCAGATCGATATGGCTCTCACAAGGAAAACCATCCATAGTGGTACCACAGGCTGACTGCTCCAAAACCTCCATGTCTTTCATTTATTGGGTGAAACGAGGTTTCAACTACCTCCCCCCATTTCCATTAACTTCCTGCATCGGAATCAAGAAGGAGGATAACACTCGAGAATGTTCCAGTCAGGCTCATAATCCTTTCCAGTCAAAATTAGCACCTCGGGGCTTGTAAGGATTTTTCTTTGTGGCCACTTGAGCGCTTTTATCCTCTACGTAACACCCTTTCATTGCCCCATGTGACCATATACTGTGACTCTGCGCTTAACCAAAAGTGGAATTTTAGAACTTCACATGTCGGGAGTTCTCGCTCCCCTTGATTCATGATGTTCCGATACCCGAAACCACAATGATCCATCTGGATCAACGGTTGGGTCTACCCCGAATCAAACGACCATTATTGGTTCCTTGAACACTTCAGTCGCCTGCTACTTGATAGGCGCCTTCTTTCTTTTATGGTCCTACTTTTCCATATAACCCTGGGTTATGACCGTGGGCCCAACCCATAAGCACATCGCGATTTCATGTCTCGCGAGTTCATGCTGCATTCCTTGATCAAACTTCTGAGTCGCAAAATCAAGACTACTCGGATCCTGCACCACATACCCCTCTAGAGTGAACAACCCTGATCATTTCACGACCTCGCGTTTCTTGAGTTCCCATAACTCGTCCCGTTGACTGCTCCCTTCTGCGAGTCAACGAAACGCTGATCCAACGGTCTGGCTCTTTTGTTTGATCGACGCCCATGATTAAATCGACATTTTGGGTCTTAGGACTTTGGGCTATGTATGTACCTTTATGATGAGAACCCCAAACTCCCGATTCTTGATCCTCTAAAATTCACCAATGTTGGATCAACGACCCTTGGCTCCCCACAATTGGACGACCTAGATCTAGTTTTTCGCGAATCAAGATTTCGCAATTCTTACTGGATAGTTTTACAACACTTTGAACTCCCGATTCCCATGATCACTTGCCTTCATTGAAGATTGATCTTTCTCGCTCGCTGGATTTAAATCCACATAAAAATACTTCGAGTGTTGCACTTGGTGCTCATGACTACAACTTGTGATCAATTACTCTGATGACTGGTTGAGGGCTCAGGCCGACAAAGGTTCAAGGATAGAGATAAAAATGGAAGTGATCGACGACAGGGGAGCCTATGGTCGACATTTATCAGAAAACTTCGACAGGGAAAACCAGTCGATCAAAAGGATGAAGACAAACAAAAGAAAAATGCACACCGAGAGGAAAAAACTATGATCGGGTCTGTGAAAGAGGAAAAACAGGTAAAATTTGCAAACTTAGGTAGAAACCACAGACTCATAAGACCTTGAAAAGATTGAGTGCTAACACATCAGAAATGGCATCACATGTACTATCCATCTAGAATACTCTTACCTATAAATATATCAAAATGCATACCATTATCCATCAAACAAACTTGGGTCCATTACCCAAACCTTTGTGCTACCGAACTTTCTTCAAGGGTTGACATCAATGACAACCAACCCAATTAATCAACACTGAATTCCAGTGAGCTGAAAAATGTAGTGTTGAAGGAAATGCATAATGTGTCATATGCAGAGCACCCAGGATATCATAAAACAATTGCAGTAGTAAGAAGAGAATATTTTTTGCTAGGAATGAAGAAGGAAATGGCTAATTGCATAGCCATATGTCTAGAATGCCAAACAATAAAGACAAAATATAGACACTCAACATGTTTGCTACAACCATTTCCCATTCCAGAATGGAAGTGGGAAGTTTTCATGGTTAATTTTATTACTAAGATTCCCAGAACTGTGAAGAAACATGATTCCATCATGGTGGTGGTGGATAAATTGACTAAGGCAACACATTTTATTCTAGTAAAGACTACACACAAGGCAACAAATATTGCAAATATCTACATGAAAGAAGTTGCTAGGATACATGGGGTGTTAGAAAAACAGGACCGCGGAGCAATAAAATAAAACAAATGCAGAAAAAAACATAGAAGACACACAATACAAGAGAGACACATATTTACGTGGTTCAGCCAGTGTGGGCTACGTCCACCAGAGAAATTTCCAGGAACTTCCTTTATTATTATCCAGCAAATGAAGGGATACAACCTACAACAAAACCCGCTGTAACTTCCTCTTCTTTCTCTCACAGTCTCCTCTCTCAGAATACAATATTCACCATCATCCATAGCTGCAATACATTTCCCTCATAAAAGAGGGTTGCCTTCTAGGGAAAAAAACCCTAACATAATCTCTACCGTTAGATCTGCGACCTTATAATGAATGGTCCAGATTTACAATGAAATTACAATATACTCCAGATCCCCCAGCCGGGGAGATGGACCTCCCAGACCCCGCAGAGGGGGTACCCCCCCTCTGCACTCCTCCGTGTGGAAGAGTGTACATACTTCAAGGGTGTAAATACTTCATGGGGTATAAACACGGCTGAAAGAAAGGACCTCTGCATCAGGAAGATAATCAGGCTCCACAACCAACAATCTCCCTCTTGGAGACTG
>ML779375.1:131840-143602 GCA_009831015.1 Picea engelmannii
ATGAGCACAAGATTAGAAGAGCCCTAACCTCATCATAAAAGTCCACTTTTACAGAACTTAGTTGATTAGTAACCGTATTAAATTCATTTAAATGATCTGCAACAAACCCACCTTCTGACATCTTCATATTAAATAATCTCTTCGTTAGAAATACCTTATTCGACACCGAGGGTTTTTCATACAATTTGGCCAACGCATCCATCAAACCCTTCGTTGTCTTTTCTTTCGAAATATTGAAAGCCACCGATGCTGCCAGGCTCAGCCGTATCGTTCCTAGAGCCTTACTGTCAAGAATCTCCCTTTCTTCGTCCTTCATGGCCGCCGGATTCTTTGCTACTCCACTCAATGGTAGGAATAGATCCTTCTGATATAAATATTCTTCCATCTGCATCTTCCATAATTGGTAGTTTTGGCCATTAAATTTCTCAACCCTAAACTTTCCATCTTCCGACATTGCTCCCACTCAAACCAGGAACCCTCTTTTCCTGCGAGTTACCTTACGCTCTGATACCAGTTGTTAGAAAAATAGGACCGCGGAGCAATAAAATAAAACAAATGCAGAAAAAAACACAGAAGACACACAATACAAGAGAGACACAGATTTACGTGGTTCACCCAGTGTGGGCTACGTCCACCAGAGAAATCTCCAGGTCCTTCCTTTATTATTATCCAGCAAATGAAGGGATACAACCTACAGCAAAACCCGTTGGAACTTCCTCTTCTTTCTCTCACAGTCTCCTCTCTCAGAATACAATATTCACCATCATCCATAGCCGCAATACATTTCCCTCATAAAAGAGGGTTGCCTTATAGGGAAAAAAACCCTAACATAATCTCTATCGTTAGATCTGCGACCTTATAATGAATGGTCCAGATTTACAATGAAATTGCAATATACTTTTACAAGGCAATTTTTTCTTCGGGGGCTTCGCCCCCGAACCCACGCTGGGGGCCCGCTTGCCCCCAGACCCCCCAGCCGGGGGGATGGACCCCCCGAACCCCGCAGAGGGGGTACCCTCCCTCTGCACTCCCCCGCGTGGAAGAGTGTACATACTTCTGGGGTGTAAATACTTCATGGGGTATAAACATGGCTGAAAGCAAGGACCTCCGCATCAGGAAGATAATCAGGCTCCACAACCAACATGGGGTACCTAAAGAAATAGTTTAAGACATAGATCCAAATTTTACTTCCGATTTTTGAAAGGGTTTGTTCAAGGGATTTAGGAAAAATTTAAATCTTAGTACAACATATCATCCAGAGTCAAATGGGAAAATAGAAAGCACTAACAGGATAATTGAGTACATGTTTAGAATGTATATGATGGATCAACCATCAAAGTGGGAATATTGTATTCATTTAGTTGAATTTTTCTAGAATAATGGCTATCATGACTCATTGAAAATGAGTCCATTTGAGGCATTGTATGGAATAAAATGTAACACACCAGTGAGTTGGGATAATCCAATAGACATAACATTTGTTGGGCCAAAATTGTTAAAAGAAATGGAAGAGAAGATGGAAAAGATAAAGTAGAATTTAAAGGTTTCCCAGGATAGGAAGAAAAGTTATGCAGACATGAACAAAGTTTTCAGATATTTTAAAGTGGGAGAACATGTGTTGTTGAAAGTGAAGGCAAAGAGAAGTTCGCTAATATTAGGAAGTTGCCCGAAGTTGGCAACGAGATATTGTGGGCCTTTTGAAATATTAGAAAGGATAGGGCCAGTTGCATACATGTTAACTTTTCCTACATCCATGAGAGTGCATAATGTATTTCATGTATCATTGTTAAAGAAATATGTGCATGATGCTAACCACATAATTGATTGGAATGTGATCCAGGTGGAGCACGAAGGGGATTTCCGGGTGGAACCAGTACGCATCCTGGACCGAAAAGTTAGAGTGATCAGAAAAAAATAAATAGGGATGGTAAAGGTTCAATGGAACTTCTACAGTGTTGAAGATGCTACATGGGAGCATGAATAAAAAATATAGGTAGAGTACCCACAAAATTTTGATAGTTTTGAAGAAAACATAATGCAAAACTCCATTTTGAGCAGTTAAAATTTTGGAACCACATCTCAGAGTCCTAGCCAACTGCGTTGGAGACCTTGATAAAAAGAATGGTTCAATCCTTGGGCTAGCCTTGATAAATAGATGGTACATCCCTTGGGTTATCCCTGATAAACGAATGATGCATTCCTTGGGTCGGCAAGTTGAGAGGAACATGAGATTATGGTCGGAGTTGTTGCTGGAGTTGTTAAATTGCAGTTTTTATTTTTATTTTTTTATTTCTAAGTATTGTGATGTAAATTTACATATATGTATATCGACATAGAGTGCACCAAGGACGACACACAATTGTAGGGGAGGGAGAATGTAGCATCCCCACTATAATCCCTAGTTTAATTAATGCTTATGTAGATATAATGTGTGGCTACGACCAAAGTGATGTAATATGTGAAATGCATTTCTTTGTTTTATTAATAAAATGTGATGCCAATTGCTAAGGGGACATCGACAAGAGATGGGGGATGAATTAATCCACAAGAGAGGGGAGTGTCTAGGATAATGGCCAAGAGGGGTCCAAGGGGGAAATTCCCATGTATATTAATTCTACCCATTTCCCTAAATTTTCCATTTGTATATGAACCTTCGCATTTTTTATTGAGTGTTCCCAAAGCCAATCATTGAATACATGTAAGAGGGTGGGTGCGAGTGGTCACACCCAAAGTTATTGGGTACATGGGGGTTGATTACAATCATCTTGGGGAAGAGTGTGAGTTAAGAAAGGAAAGCCAAAGAGAGGAAATTCATATGGGTTGGGGAAGCAAGTTTTCAGGGAGTCAAGTTTGTGCATGGGAAGTAAAGAGAGAGTAAGAAACAAAGTTTGAAGATGATGCAACCATGGAGGGTGAATTCTAGAGAAATATGGAGCATAATTGGACTGAATAGAAGCTGAAAAAATGAAGAGCCAAGTTGTCAGGCCTGAAGAGTGAAATCATGTGTGAGTTGCACTAAAACAACAAGTGTTTGTTGTTGGTTTACGGATAGTTTTCCTATCAGCAATTTCCCTTGAGTTCCCAGCTAAGAGATTCCTAGCTACATGTTCCAGAGAGGCCCTAATAAACAAATGGCACATTCCTTGGGTTAATCATGATAAATTGATGGCACATCCTTTGGATTATCCCTAATAAATGAATGGTGCATTCCTTGCATTGGACAGGTCAAGAGGAAGAGAGTTATGGTGGAAAATCAGGGTAGCTATAGGAGAATATTAGTTAGGTTGAGAGTTTTATGAGCTGTGAGTGGACTGTGAGAGACCACCCTCTTTTGTGGATTGCTAGCCTCAGCTCTTGGATGAATGACTGTTGAGATTTGGAATAGTCAGTCTATGGTTGGGTGGAACGTTCGTCCCAAGCAACTGGTTGCACAACTGTTGTGAAAATATACGTGTTTTATCTTATTGTTATGTTAAATTATGTGTTTAATTGTTGTGCATGCACTTGGTGTATTTGGAAGTGATTTATATGTTGTTGTAATGAGTTGTTTAGCTGCATTTCATGATGATTATTGGCATGTTATAGATGCATCTATTTTATGGTTGTAGACAGTAGCTAAATCTTTTTTAATTCATAGTTGTAAGCTACAGGAAATCAACTAATGGTAAATGAATTAATTTAGTTAGCATAAATTTTATTCTTAAGTATATTGTGCACTGTAATGTCCCTTGGTTAGGTTGGGGGACGTTACATCTACCAATAACCTAATGTGTATTGTTATCACATGAGGTTTTCAAGGGTAGTATGTGATTGTTGTTAATACCTATGTCTATACCCTCGTCTCATCTCTCTCTCTCTCTCTCTCTCTCTCTCTTCCCCACCACCAAGTACTAGGATCTTCCCCTTTGACTGATAAAGTCATTTTCCCCCTTTGTTGATGACATGGTTTCCCTTGGTGTCTTGCCCGACCAAGTCCCAACCCGAAGCTTTTATGTTTTTCTTGAAGAAGGATGAGCACTTATCATCATTTTGTCTCGAATTACTGGTCATTTTGTTGCCTGAGCCCACAAAAACTCATTCAAGTCCTTGTTTACATAGGAAGTGGCCATGGGCATAAGATGCAACACTTAAAGTGGTCTATTGTGGGCTCAAAGCAAGTAAGTAGGCAAGTTCAATTTCCAACGACGGAGATCCCAGGAGCATTTCAGATCAACAACTCTTAGTCTTTCAAAATGTCAAAGTTGCGTGAGGTTTAAAGACCAGGTGGAAGCCCCGAAGTTGCAGATCAAGCACCACACGTCCTTCCAAATTGGACGGTCATGATTTACTTCAAGAGTTTGGGCTTCAGGAGTTTTGGCTTCCCCATTCCTGATTTCCTCCGAAGTGATTTTTCCCAAATTCACAGATGAAGTGCCACGTGTCCTTCCAGATCGAACGATCATGATTTACTTTGGGATTTCGGGCTTCGGGAGTTTCAGCTTCCCCACTCTTGATTTCCTCCAAAGTTCTTTTGCTCGAAGTGGCATATCAAGCACCACATGTCCTTCCAGATCAGGCGGTCATGATTCGTTTCCAAGATTCAACATTCATTTCAGGGCGCCAATTCACTTTGAGTTTGTATTACAAGATCTGCATGCATCTCCCCCCCGCGATCCAAGAGTCAAAGACACTTGGCACGCAACAGTTCCAACGCGTGGCGCTCATCTATTAGAGACACGTGGCGTCCATCTAGCATTGACACATGGCACTCAATTCAAACATTTTTGGACATGTCTTTAGCCTATTTTCGAGTGACACGTGTCACCCCTCCATCTGCGACATGTTAGCATAGTGACGTTAGGATGCCCCGACAGCTGAGGGAGATCATCCTCTAGGAAGTGTTCTAGTTTAAGCACCAATATTAGCACCATCTCCACGCACAGTTTTAATGAATCCTAGAGTGGGTGGGCGGATAAAATTTAGCGGTGGAGCTAAAAGTAGCAGTGTTTCTCAGATCGCGTATTTGCATCAGATCAATGACCATGCTTCATTGCGAGGACACAACTTGCTCGAGCGTTAAATTATTGAGTGGTACCACAATCAAAACCATGGTATACGTGGTAGAAGGTGGTGAATTGCGGGCTCAAAAGTGGTGTGAATCCAAACCACCTTTGACGACCCCACAACTGCGTGCTTATATAGCATCAAATCCGAGAGCAATGCGTGGTAACCCCCTAGGCATTAAGCCTCATCCTGATCCCGATGAGGGACCAATTAATGAAAAATGAGTGGTGGTTGAAACCTCGATGCATTCCATGAATAGAAGGCATGGAGGGTTTGGCCGTGGAGATAGAACTGTCAGCCTGAGATACCACGATGGGCATTCTTTCTTGCAGGCCCATGTTGAGTTGAGTTTGTGGCTGGAAGAGGATATGCACATAGTCTGACAGAAGAAGGCACAGACGTAAGGCTTTGAATGGAATGGCCAGATCACACTCCTGGGAGTTGTGGGCTGATCTGAGTATAAATCGAGCAGTTCAATATTTTGTTAAGGTCGTCAATTGGTTGAGCATAGCTCCGTACTATGTAATTTTGATGCCAGAGTTGTTCTCTAGTTATGTATATGATTTGAGACTTTCTCATTAATAGAAGTCATTTCCTTTTGTCTTCTTGTGTAAACCATGTTGAAACACACGGGCATGGAGGAGCCAGTCGATGGTTGTGGTTGTATTGTAATGTAGGTTTGATTATAATGCAATCGTGACCTGTTCCAATAATTTTCTTTGTTATCTGATTTCCCCTTATGCTGAAATGGTCAGGCATGGAGGATCCAGTCGAGTTGTTGTAGTTGAATGGTAATGGAGGTTTTATTATTATGCAGTTGTGATATATTTCAGCATCTGAAACTTATGTTCAAGAGTTCTCTTGTGCCTGAGTTTTTCTTGACCAAGCTGCTTGAAAGTCGGATGCTCATGGAAGACTTGTCCACCTTTCTCACTAAGTCTTCCTTCTTCTCACCTTCAATCTTAAACCACTAACTAAAGTTAATGAGGACCTCACTTCTCTATGCATTGCTTGTCCACTTTATGTGTTAAAACATTCTTGTACTGAGTTTTTTCCATTTGACCTCCATTCATAAATCCCACATCCACCAAACATTATAATGGGTATTGGGCTTATCTTCTTGCAATCTGAGGGTGAATCTCAGTGCTAACATTCTTGGCGCCATGGCCGGGGAACAAATTGAAGACATTTCCCTGGGATTGAACGACAAAGAAATTATGATTCTGAAGGTGCATCATAAATAAGTAACTTGAAGATTGCAACTTGCACCCGACGACTCCATTGTTTTAGTTGAGGCTCCCAAAAGAAGACACACAAGGTCTACTCCACAGATGCCTCTGGCTACACCTAAAGCTGACCCAGAAAATATTATCAAGAAAGGAAAGACCTCTCAAGAAGGGATTTCAACTGCTATACCAGGTGATTTTCGTAATTTACAAACTTCTTCTTTTAAAAACTCCAGTAGTTGCATCTAATTCTCCTATTCTACCATCTGTTGGAGTTTCCAGAAGTTTATATTTTGGAAGTTTTCATGTTGATTTCTCCCCTCCTAGTCTTCATTTGGAAGGAGAAAGTTTTGAAACTCCTGTTTCCCTTGATATTGTAAAGTGGTTTAGACCCATGAGCTTAGAATATTTTCCCACTTTGGGTTTTCCTACTCCTCCTCCTATCAAAGTTGTTTCATCTAAATAGGGGGAAACTTATTTTCCTTTGAACCCTATACCATTCTCCTCCAACACTTAGTCATTCCCTCTTTCTCCTATAAACACAACTACAGTCCTACCTTCCCAAACTCCATCTCCCCTTTGTTCTCCTATAGTTCACACCCAAATGGCAGGTGCTAATCCTCCTAGAAACAAAATGGATGGTATAGTGGCTACTCGGTATGCCCCTTTGGTTTTACCTCAGCCTGTGAATGTCATACCAGTTGGAGATTACCTCAAGTACATGCCCAAGTTTACAGGGGAAGAAGACATAACTACAGAAGAACACCTTTCAACTTTTTACAATTATGCAGATAATCTTAATATTGGAGATGAAGATGTCTGGATGAGATTTTTTGTATAGAGCCTTGATGGTGAGGCTAGGAAATGGTTCAATGGATTAACTCCTAGATCTATTGATGGGATTGAGGCTCTGGATGATTCATTCTTAAGACATTCGGGGGATAAAAAATATTTCCTTTATTATATTACAAAACTTGGGGCACTTAAGAGAGAAGAGGGGGAATCTATTTCAGACTTCTCAAAGAGATTTAATAAGATGTGCAATAATATTCCCACTGAAATTAAGCCTACAAAAACCTCTACCAATATTACTTATGCTAGTGCTTTTGACCCTAAGTTTTGCCTCCTGTTGAGAGAAATAAGAGCTACCTCCTTGGCTCATATGCAAGATCCATCCCTTGAAGTAGAGTCCAATATATTGGTAGTTGAAAAACTTAGGAGTAAGATTGATAGAGACAAAAGAAAGGGTAGGTCTCAATCTTCAACCTTTGGTTCCTCTGCTACCCACCCTCAAGTGGATGAGTTGACAAAACTGGTAAAATCACTTTCTGCAGAAATGGAGAAATTAAAATTTGAAGGAAGGTAGAGCTATAGGAACCCCCAGAATGCTGATAATAGGGGTAACTTCAAAAGACCAAATAATGCCCCTCAGATCATCCAGAGCGATAAAATAAATACAGATAGGGATGATAAAAAAATCCAAGCCCCTCTACAAAATAACCTGATTATTGATTAAGAAGGAGAGGAAGAAGAAGTTGTTCCTGAAATCCATTGTCTTGGTGACACCTCTTCATCTCCACGTTTAACCCAATTTGCATATGAAGAGGCTCTCATGGGTAGCCAACTAAATGAGCTGAGCAAAGGGAACAAGACCAATGGCAATTCAAATAGATACAACCTAAGGACGAAGAAGAAAGAGGGAGAGCCTAAAATTTCTGATCAACCTACTAGAACAGTGAATCCTACTAAGTATGTGGTAGCTAACAACAAAGAAAAAGAGGCACAAAACCCCCAGGCAATGGTTAAGAGACCTATCCCAGAAGTGAAGGAGATTTTGAAGCTTCCCTCCTCTTTTAGCTTTGATAATGAGATTCAAAAGATTAAAATCCTTGTACCTTTTTTAGAGCTAGTTAAGAATGAGGATTTCAAGAGGTACCTTTCCAAAATGTTGTAGCCTAAACCTTCATCTCATCCCACAGACTCAACCAACCTCCAAGATGAAAAACCAGTTGTCATACTAGGGCCTTTGGTAGAGGATAGGGATGATTCCTCCCCTCCTTTCTATACATCATTGAAAATTCATGATAAAGTGTTGCACAACTACTTGATGGATTTAAGGGAATATCATAATCTTATGCCTAATATTGTCGTGGATGATCTTGGGTTGGAGGCTACAAAAACCTACCATGACCAATACTCATTTGATTCTACAAAGGTGAAGTGCCTCGGGATTATTAAAGACATGGTTGTTTCCTTGTTCCAATTGTTAATGAAAAGTATGGTCATGGATATTGTGGTGGTTGATGTTCCCCCTAAGTTTGGGATGCTCTTGTCTAGATCTTGGATCAAAATACTGGGGGGATCTTTGCAGATGGATCTTTCATATGACATTATTCCTGTGTTTGGGGGGGAACATAGAAGGCTTTATAGGGAAGCAAAACTTGCTTACATCATCAGTGATGAAGCAAATCCGACCAAACACCCCTTTTTTGCAGTTGATATTGATTTAGGAACCAACATGCTACAACTCATTGATGCTCCTCAAACACCTATTGACATGAGAAATCATCCCATCACCTCTTTTGAAGACCCTCCTCCCATTACCTCTATTTGGGATTTTTTTTTTGATGGAGCCTCTTCTTAGGAAAGTGATGGTGTTGGGGTAGTGTTCATGTCCTCTACCCAAGAGATCATATCTTTGTCTTATAAGATTGAATTTGAAACAACCAATAATGTGGCATAATTTGAGGCTCTTGTCTTGGGTTTGAGAGCTGCCAAAGACATGAAAATTGAATAACAAGCAGTGTTTGGAGATGTTGAGTTAATTGTTCATCAAGTCAGAAATTTGTATCAGGATAAGCACCCCAGGTTAAGGGCCTACAAAAATGAAGTCTGGGATATAATTGATAGTTTCTTATTGGCTTTGAATATCTCATTTTTTCCAAGAGAGGAGAACACTATGGCAGATTCCTTGGTTGTCTTAGCAAGTAATTCCAAGGTCCCTTTGCCCCCAAAACTCAAGTATGATGTGGAAGTAAAGTAAAGACCCTCTATTCCTGACAATGTCAAACATTGGAAGGTCTTTGAGGATGATATTGAGATAAAATAGTTTCTTGAGACTCTGGATGAATTTTCTAATTTGCATATTGATCAAGATCAGGATTCTTAAGAAATCCCTCATGCTAATGTTTTTTTAATAAAATTTTTGACCATAATATTGTTCAGTTGCCTAGTAACCATATTCCAAAGGGACTAGTCTCTTTGGAGAGATTGTTTGACATAAATGATGTTGATGTAAAGGTTAAGGGTTCTACTAAAAATGCTGATGTGACTGAATGCAATTTAGGAACATAGGAGGATCCCAAATATGTCAAATTGTCTAGCAGTTTGTCAAAGGAGAAAAGAGTTGAGTATGTCAAGCTCTTGAAAGAGTTTGTTGATGTGTTTGCTTGGAAATATGAATATTTAAGGAGATATGACACCATCATAATTGAGCATAAAATCCTTTTGAGAGAAGAGGCAAAACCTTCCAGGAAGAAACTTAGACAGATAAATTCCATGTTGCTGCCTATTATGGAAAAAGAAGTGAAACAATTTTTGGATGCCCAGATCATCATCCCTTTGAGATATTTAGAATGGGTGGCTAACTTGGTGCATGTGAGCAAGAAAAATGGGGAAATTAGGTTATGTGTTGATTTCAGGAATTTGAACAGGAGCTCCAAAAAAGATAACTACCCCTTGCCAAAGATGGAGCACATTTTGCAGAGAGTTATTGGTTCATCTAGGATGTCTATGATTGATGGCTTCTATGGCTACAATCAAATATCCGTCCCGCCGGAAGATAGAGAGAAGACAACCTTTACTACTCCTTGGGGCACATTCATGTATGCTAAGATGCACTTTGTATTGATCAATGCAGGAGCAACCTTCCAGCGAGCCATGGACATTGCCTTTATTGGGGAGAAAGAAAAAATTTTAGTCATCTATCTGGATGACATTACAGTATTCTCAAGGTCTGATAAAGAGCATTATCATCATCTAAAGAAAGTCTTCCTTAAGTGCAGAAGGTTTGGTCTCTCCCTCAATCCTAAGAAATATTTGTTTACTATGAAGGAGGGAAAATAATTAGGGCATATTGTGTCAGAAGAAGGGGTAAGAATTGATCCAAGCAGAGTAGAGGCCATCCAGTCCTTATATTTTCCTAGATCCAAGAAAGAGGTTTAGTCTTTCTTGGGTAAAATCAATTTTCTAAGAAGATTCATTTCTAATTTTGCTGAGTTGGTTAAGCACATTACAACCATGCTTAGAAAAGGAAGCAGGGTGAAATGGACTGCTGAGTCCAGAAGTTATTTTGGCCAAATCAAAAGGGCATTGACTGAACCAGCTGTGCTCATCAGCCCTAACTATTCTAAGGAATTTATGATATTTTCTTTTGCCTCATCTCATACATTGGCTAATGTTTTGCTACAGAAAATTAAATAGGGGTTAGAGCAGCCTATTTCCTTTTTCAGCAAAGCATTGAGGTATGCATAAATGAAGTATGATATCATGGAGAAGCATGCATATGATTTGGTCAAAGACCTCAAGTCTTTCAGAGTATACGTTCTACATTCAAGGATTGTTGCATATGTCCCTTCAGCCTTAGTAAAAGAGATATTGATCTATCCTTACATAGATGGGAAGAGAAGCAAGTGGATTGCCAAAATTCTAGAGTTCAACCTGGAAATAAAGCCCACTAAATTGGTAAAATGGAAAGGTTTAGCCATGCTGTTGGTTGAATCAAACTGCAAGGCTTTAGGGATTAATTTCATGAACATAAACTCAAAAAATCAACAAATTGAGATTGCTAATGAAGACTCTCATGTCAGCCTGAACTTAGCAGTATGCACCTGGTATAAAGACATCATATATTTTCTGTAGAAGTTGAGGCCTCCTGATGGTTTGAAAAAAAACAAGGTGAGAGATTTGAAACTCAAAGAAATCAAATATTGTCTCATTGATCAGGTTTTGTACTAGAAGGATCCTCTTGGAGTTCTATTAAGATGTCTAGACCCACAAGAGGCCCAAACAACTATAATTGATTTTCATGACAGCTCATGTGGGGGAGATCATTTTTGGAGGACCTGTTAAGTACCTAAACCAGATCTGCAAATATACTTCAGAAATAACCAAGAATAAACCATAAACCATTCATCATAACATGAACACAAGAAATAGAGAAAACCCTTGAGGTAGGGTAACACCATATATTAATCCTTATGGAAGGATAAAACTCCTCAAGCAATCCTTGCTTGTACAATTACAATATTCTCACTATGTTTCATTACATTGCCTATACTTCTTTATATAACTCTCCCTATCTCCTAGGAACCTTCTAGAGAGCCTTCTCATATTTATTACATTCAACTACCATAGTGGGTCTTTATTAATATAGTGGACCTAGTCCACCTTACATTGAATGACCACATTCCCATATATTAAATGACTTCCACT
>ML779375.1:144560-155798 GCA_009831015.1 Picea engelmannii
CTGTAATATAGATTTTTCACATGAAAACAAACTCTTGGTTCTCTCTTTATCCTTATTTTCTCCATGAGACCACTTTTCTAACAATATTTTTTCAATTTCTCCATTGGAGAGTCTCATCATCTCCTTATAATCAAGTGATTTCCGCCAAATTGCAGCATCACCTTGCAATTTGAAACCTACCCAATGGGGCCAAGTATCTTCCCATGCTAATTTTCTTTCTTTAATGAATGATTCAATACTAGGGCCATCACATTTCTCTGTAAAATACATCTTGCTATGAAAAACCCCCAAAAAATAGAACAATAAGTTACGGCAAAAAATTGCGGCTTTTTCCGGAAAAACCCTGAAAAATTGCTGAATTTAAAATGCTCATAACTTTACTTCCCGAACTCCGTTTCCATTGATATTTTTTTTGAAATTGGGTATTTTTCCGAGAGGAATTCAAATATCCAATTTGTTTTTCCAAATTCATCTCATAAAACTTTATATATGAACCTGAAGTGCGCCGCCCTCTTTTTCTTCCCTAAAAAAAAATTCTGCAAAAAGAGAAAACAAATCTTCCCTTCTTTGGCCAAGGAAAGTGCTCTGATACCAATTGTTAAGTACCTAAACCAGATCTGCAAATATACTTTAGAAATAACCAAGAATAAACCATAAACCATTCACCATAACATGAACACAAGAAATAGAGAAAACCCTTGAGGTAGGGTAACACCATATATTAATCCTTATGGAAGGATAAAACTCCTCATGCAATCCTTGCTTGTACAATCACAATATTCTCACTATGTTTCATTACATTGCCTATACTTCTTTATATAGCTCTCCCTATCTCCTAGGAACCTTCTAGAGAGCCTTCTCATATTTATTACATTCAACTACCATAGTGGGTCTTTATTAATATAGTGGACCTAGTCCACCTTACATTGAATGACCACATTCCCATATATTAAATGACTTCCACTAATAACACATAACTACATTCCCATTGGGTACCTACCTAGGTACCCCATATTACCTCCCTAGGTATACCACAGGACCACAGCTTATAAAATCCTCAGAGATGGGTATTTTTGGCCCAGCCTTTTAACTGATGTTTGTGCAAAGGTTAGAGCTTGTGTCAAGTGTCAAAAGTTTGTTGTAAGACTGCAACTCAAATCTTTACCTTTGAAACCTGTAATGGTTTCTGGACCTTTTCAACAGTGGGGTCTTGACTTCATTGGAGAGATCCACCCAACCTCAAGTGGTCAAAACAGGTGTATTTTGACTACCACTGATTATTTTACCAAATGGATAGAAGCCATCCCTACAAGGAGTGCCTCCCACAAGGTAGTCATAAGCTTCCTTATATCATATCTAGATTTGGTTTCCAAGCAAGATTGTTACATACAATGATGCCTCTTTCAGACCCGAACCATTAATTAATTTATGTGAGTAGTATGGGATTACATTAATCCATTCTACTCCCTACTACCCTCAAGGAAATGGTTTAGCAGAGTCCTCTAACAAGAGCCTCATAAAGATCATAAAAAAAATGTTAGAAGACAACAAGAAAGCTTGGGATTCAAAGCTGAAATTTGCCTTATGGGATGATAGAGTTACAACAAAAAGGTCATTTGGCATTTCCCCTTTTAAGATTAAGTATGGGGTTGAGTCTATTTTTCCCACCCAACTTTCCTTTCTTGTGGAAAAATTCATTCAGGATTACCAAGGAGAACCCGATGATATGGCCAGGAGGATACTGCAAATGGTAGAAGTACAATAGACCAGGGAGAAACTACTTGATAAAGCGCAAAATCATCAGCAGAAAATAAAATGATCCGTTGAAAAGAGGGTAAGCAAGGAAAACATGGTAAATTAAAAGCCTTATGGATTGGTCCCTTCAAGATTTCTGAGGTATTTTCAAACAACACTTATAAATTGCAGAACTTGGAGGATTCCAAAGTTTTTGGTGGCCCTGTCAATGGGCACTTTCTGAAAAAGTATATTGTTAAGCCGTGATCGATGTTCCACCATTGTAATTACCACTTCCTTTTTATTTCTATTTTGAATAAGAGACTCCATAACCCAAATTCAAGGCACTGAAATTGTGCGTTCTTAGTAGCTCACAGGGAGCACACCATCCCCTATGGAGCCAATGTTATCACATGAGGTTGTCAAGGGTCATATGTGATTGTTGTTAATACCTCTGTCTGTACCCTCATCTCATATCTCTCTCTCTCTCTCTCTTCCCCACCACCAAGTCCTAGGATCTTTCCCTCTGACTGATAAAGTCATTTTCCCCCTTTGTCGATGGCCTGGTTTCCCTTGGTGTCTTTCCCGACCAAGTCCTGGGCCGAAGATTTTCTATTTTTCTCGAAGAAGGACGAGCACTCATCATCATTTTGACTCACATTACTAGTCATTTTGTTGCTTGAGCCCATAACAAGTTATCCAAGTCCTTGTTTACAGAGGAAGTAGCCATGGGCACAAAGCACAACACTCAAAGTGGTCTATTGCGGGCTCGAAGCAAGCAAGCAGGCAGGTTCAATTTTCAACGATGGATATCCCAGGAGCATTTCAAATCAACAAATCTCAGTCTTTCAAAATTTCAAAGTTGCGCGAGGTTTAAAGACCAGGTGGAAGCCTCGAAGTTGCAGATCAAGCACCATGCGTCCTTCTAGATCGGAAGGTCATGATTTATTTCGGGAGTTCGAGCTTCGAGAGTTTTGTCTTCCCCACTCCCAATTTCCTCCGAAGTGATTTTTCCTGAAGTCACAAATCAAGCACCACACGTCCTTCCAGATTAGACGATCATGATTTACTTCAGGAGTTCAGGCTTCGGGAGTTTTGGATTCCCCACTCCCGATTTCCTCCAAAGTGTTTTTTCTTGAAGTGGCAGATCAAGCGCCATGCGTCCTTCCAGATCAGATGGTCATGATTCGTTTCCAAGCTTCAACATTCATTTTAGGCCGCCATGTCACTCCAGGTCTGTATTGCAAGATCTACATGCATCTCCCCCCCGAGGACCAAGCGCCGAAAGCACTTAGCACCCATCAGTTCCGACACGTGGCGCTCATATATTAGAGACACATGGTTTCTATCTAGAGCTGACACATGGCACTCAATTCAAACATTTTTGGACATGTCTTCATCCTATTTTCGAGTGACACATCTCACCCCTCCGTCCACGACATTCCATCATAGTGATGTTAGGCCGCCTCGACAGCTGAGGGAGATCACCCTCCGGGAAGTGTTCTCGTTCAAGCGTCAATATTAGTGCCATCTCCATGCGCGGTTTTAATGAATCCTAGAGTGGGTGGGTGGATAAAATTTAGCGATGGTGCTAAAAGTAGCAGGGTTTTCTAGATCACAGATTTTCATTAGATTGATGACCACGCTTCATTGTGGGGATGCAACTTGCTCGAGCGTTAAAATTATTGAGCAGTCTGGCAATAAAAAACATGGTATAGTAAAAGAGCTATGTGGCGGAAGCTGGTGAATTGTGGGCTCAAAAGCGGTGTGAATCCAAACCGCCTTTGATGGCCTCACAATCACATGCTTATATAACATCAAATCCGAGAGCATCGTGTGGAAGCCCCCTAGGAATTAAGCCTCATCCCGATCTCGACAAGGGATCAGTTAATGAAAAAGGAGTGGTGGTTGAAACCTCAACTCATTCCATAAATAGAAGGCATGGAGGGTCTAGCCATGGAGACAGAACTGTCAACCCGAGGTACCACGATGAACTTTCTTTCCTGCAAGCCCATGCTGAGATGAGTGTGCAACTGACATGAGGATACACACACAATCTGACAGAAGAAGGCGCATATGTAAGGCTTTGAATGGAATGGCCCGATCACACTCATGGGAGTTGTGGGCTGATCTGAGTATAAATCGATCATTTCAATATTTAGTTAAGGTCATCAACTAGTTGAGCATAGCTCCCTATTGTGTAATTTTAATGCCAGCGTTGTTCTTTGGTTATGTATATGATTTGAGACTTTCACATTAATAGAAGTCAGTTCCTTTCATCTTCTTGTGTAAACCGTGTTGAAACACTCGGGCATGGAGGATCCAGTCGAGGGTTGTGGTTGTATTGTAATGTAGGTTTGATTATAATGAAGCAGTGACCTGTTTCAGTACTTTTCTTTGTTATCTGATTTCCCCTTATGATAAAATGCCCAGGCATGGAGGATCCAATCGAGTTGTTGTAGTTGCATGGTAATGGAGGTTTGATTATTATGCAGTTGTGATATATTTACACATCTGAAACTTATGTTCAAGAGTGCTCTTTTTCCTGAGTTTTTCTTCACCAAGCTGCTTGAAAGCCGGATGCTCATGGCAGACTTGTCCACCTTTCTCACTAAGTCTTCCTTCTACTCACTTTTAATCTTAAACCACTGACTGAAGTTAATGAGGACCTCACTTCTCTATGCATTTCTTGTCCAGTTTCTGTGTTAAAACATTCTTGTACTGAGTTTTTTCTATTTGACCTCCATTCATAAAACCAACATCCACCAAACATTATGATGGGTACTGGGCTTATCCCCTTGCAATATGAGGGTGAATCTTAGTGCTAACATGTATATGATAGCATGGTTAATGCAATCATGCATTTAGTATATAATACTTTTTTGCTTGAAATATCAATAATACAATCTATGAAACTTAGTGACTTGAAGACATCTACTAAGAACCTAGTGTGTATGTTGCAACATGGTTAGTGCAAACATGCATTTAGTATATGATCTACTTTTTTTCTTGAAATATCAATAGTGCAATCTTTGAAATTATGTTGAAGAAATGTTTTTGTTTGTGGATCATTACCTCCTTTACTGAATCTTCTATATAAGGAAGAATTATCTTTTGGATTTTGTATGAACATAAAATGCGAAGCATATTTATTGCAATATTTTAGAACTAAATATAAAATATCTCTTAAAACTTGTATAACTATTATTGGTGGTGTCCCCACTTAGCTTACCGGCACAATTTGTCTATTCATCGTTATGCACTATTGATTTATGTCTTTGAAAATGGAAAGCTTAATTTTTGGAATTATTGTGTTAATGTGAGGGTGGGGGTGAGGGTGAGGGTGAGGGTGCGGGGAGAAATTAGTGAAAAAATAATAAGTTTCAAGGGTGGGGGTGTGTTGATGGGCGTTTATGACACACCGTCAATTGGAAGGGAATAGTCCGGTACGAGGTTGTCTAATTAAACCAAGTCGTTTGGAATAACTAACTCTGACGGGTTTAACGACTTCGTTAGTCGATAAAGGGATATAATCTAAACTACGAAAATAAAATAACTAACTATGCATTAATGAAGAACTACTATATACATTCACTATTCTCACTTTTATATACAACATATACAAATAAACAGGTGCAAGATTTACGAGAAACCTTGTAAACTAAGGTTGTAGAAAAGAACCAAATCTTAGGAAAAAATAAATAGATCTAGAACAAACTACTAATCTAATTTTAACCTTGAAACTTAAAAAAAAAGAGGAAAATAAATGAATGTAAATAATGATGTTTTAACTTAAATAAACAAAGTATTTAAGCTTAAATGTTAATTTACATTGATAAAATATAAATCAAAACAAATAGAAAATCATTAACCTATGATTGGCCAGTATTTAAAGAGAACTTTTGGTTGTTCCTTCCTATATAACGTTGCTCCAACAACCTGTCTGTTAAGAGAAATATATAGAAGGATGTTTTGTAATTCTAAGATTGTGACAGTGTCAAGATGAAAATCACTTTGACTGACAATTTAAATCTTATTTAAAATGCAGAAAGAACAACTTTCAGATCATGTTTCTTAGTGAATATATAATAGACTAATCGACAATAAGAAAAATCTCAATTGAACAATTATATCTTTACAAATCCGAATTACATGAATAAACTCAATATAATATAAGATTTGTATCAAAATAATGCAATCACCAAGACCAAGATAATTGGGATAATAGATTGTTAAAGATTGACAAAATTAATACATAAATGATAGCAATTAACCATGTATTGATAAAACAAACTAAAGATAATTTAAATCAATGCATAATAAATTACTCAAAGAATATGAACCATAATCAAAAGATATTATAATGAAAACAAAACCATTTTACTCACTAGACAAAATCCATTAAGCAATATGGAATTTCATATTCTTCTTCGAAAACACTGGTCCATTCTCCCAAATATTCCAACCATCTGTTACTTCTTTTGAAAAGAAAAAGTTTACAAAATAAAGGATAAAAATCCTCCTCTAAATTTCTTGGATCTCCTTTGGCTCTAAACTTTCTCAGATATTTATGCAATGAATGAATAGTCTGGGCGTCACTAACAATTTTCGCCACCTGAAATTTTCCTCGTAAAGAAACAAAAATATCTCTCAAATCGCGCATTTGTTTGGGAAAAATCTCACATGTAAGCTAAATGGGTCCATTCTGCAGATGGGTTTTCATCTGTTTCTTGAGATTCCTCATGGTTTGTCTGCAATCAGTCCCGCAAAATCGTCTATTTGTTCTTGAACGCATTTCCAAATCTTATCTGTTGTTGCTCATAAATTATTTGCAACAATCCAATGTTAGTTTTGGATCAATTATCTTGAATGTATTTAGATAATAAAATCAACCCATGATCAGATCCATACCAAATATCTGATAATACCTATGAAACAAAAATAAACCAATTTAATAACCTAAATATAAAAATTGTGAATAAAACACAATCTACAACAATAAAAATAAAATGAATTTAAACTAAAAGCTAACTGTAAGTTGTAAACAAATATTGGTTATATTTTTCTTTCAAATATGATCTTAAAATTCTAGAAGCTTCAAGTTGATGGAGAGGAGAAAAATATTAATTTTGGGTTTCCACAAAATCAAGCAAATGATAGATAATTCTTTTTTTTCTTTTTTTGAAATGAGATGCAAAATGACAAAATAATTTAATTAATTAAACCTACCAAATGATTTTGTGAAAATGAAAAACCAACCAGGATATTATTTGATGAAGTATTGAACCCATTATTCAAAATAGTCAAAGTTGCTAATGAGCAAAAGATGAAAACATAGTTATAATTTAAACGAAAGCAAACAATTGATAAAAAATAATGTTTTTGTTTAAATTAACATTTCTATGCTCGTCTCTCCTTCATTCAAATTTGATCAAATGTGAACAAATGTCATAGAAACAATGTGTCACAATAAACTTTCTTCCTGTAAAATTCTTTGTTATTAATCCATGTCTTCAACCAAACCATTCTCATAGAAGATAAATTCAATAAGGAAGAGGTAATAACAAACTCCCAAATTATGAAGCTCGTCCATCAACATCAAAACTTTGTAGAAAGAAAAACGAAATGGCATTTGAATTTCATGAAATTCAAACCAAACAAAAGAAAAAAATATAAACTCAAACCAACCTCGAAACAAAGAAAACCAATATCAATCCAATCAAGTCAAAGGGAAACAAAAGAAGAATCCAAGTAAAATTTAGAGGGACCCTAGATTTTGATTAAAGAAAAAGAATTGGGTTGTTGCAGGTAGCCAACCAACAGGGTGCAAGTGAGGGTGAGGGTAGGGGGAGAGGGGACAATGTGAATTTAAAGGGTGGGGGTGGCATGGGACAACATGCATTTAAAATGTACATTGTCCTCCCCACCAAAAACGTGCATTTCAAATGCACATTGTTCCGACCCCATTCCCCATACAAGATGGTTATTTCAATTTCATCAAGTTTTCTTTGTAGAATCTTAGTGGATACTTAGAAGTCTTGTTCATTAAGTTGGCCACTATGCTTGTAACTAGCTATGAAAAAAATTTAGACAAAAAAATTGAGTTGGATTATCATAAATTATATAGATTATACACATCAATGTTTGCCCTTGTTTATGAAATTATGGTAGCATCATTTCTTTACATGGGACATCATCGTGGTTTCTTTGGTAATAAGAAAATGTACAAGTGTCTCAATACAATGGACAAATGGACTAGTTCTATGAATTGTTGTCTTAATTGTTCATGGACTTTTTTCTATACTTGATGTAGGGCCCCTTATTTTCCAATTACCAATTACCTACCAAAAACATAGTCTAGTTTTGATATCAAATGTAACATGCACACACACACACAATGTGGTATTATGAGATATGATTCAATATGTCATTTTACTTGTGTTATTTCATTCATTATTTAGTATTGTTTAATAAGTATTTTATAAGCTCATTTTCTTAGGCATGTCCAAGGTATCATCCCTCTTCAATACAAAAAATCTATGAGTTATGTTGGCTCTATTAAATTTATTGTAGTTTCATATTTTGTCATATGGATTTTGAATTATAGTGGTATCTCATTTTTTTTCTTGTTCTTATTTGTTGTTTACTACAAATAAGAGATATTGTAGTTTCATATCTTTTTCATATGGATTTTGAATTATAATGGTATTTAATTTTTTTTCTTGTTCTTATTTGTTGTTTACTACAAACAAGAGAAATGACCATTTCTTGTTTTTCTATGATTAAAAAAAATCCTTAAACTCTTATTAATTTTTTTTTTTAAAAACTATAAATAAATTAAAAAATACAAATATTTATTAACTTTACAAGTTTAAAATTACTTTAAAAAATTTAATTTTAATAAATAAAAATAATATTATTCAAAATTTAAATAAAACACGAATCACTATTATTTTTTTTTCATATTATTACATTTTCTTATCTTTCAATTTTATTCACGTTCTTATTACTTTTTAATTTATTTATAATTATTACATTTCAATTTTATTCATAATCTTATTACTTTATCACAAATTAAATTACCATTAGCATGACCATGACCCACTTCTCATTTAAATTAATTTATTTATAATTATCACATTTCAATTATATTCATATTCTTATTACTTTATCACAAATTAAATTACCATTAGCATGACCATGACCGACTTCTCATTTAAATTGGCATTTAACATTCTTATAAATTTTAATACTTTTATAAATGTTCTTTGAGTGATTGCTCATTACTTATGTGAGGAGAATACGGATGCCTATAATAATAATATAATAATAATAACTTTGAGTGCGTTGCAATTAGAGAATTATTTTTTAAACTTTAATAAATGAATATGAAAATCTTCTAACTTTAAATCCCATAAAAAAAACAATTGCCAATTTTACAATTATTTTCTTATTCATCATATTCAAACTTTAAATCCCAAAGAATAATTTCCAATTTGTTATCATACTCATTCATTTCTTTGTCACGAAGGATGAATAAATGAATATGGAAATCTTCGAATGTTACTTTTTTTTTTTAATCTGTCTATTATTTTTGTTTGAATATTCATCCTTTACTCTTTATTTTTTCTCTTTAAAGAGTAAAGGATGCACTTTACTCTTTATTTTTTCTCTTTAAAGAGTAAGAAATGGCATACACTTTCACTTTAAATTTAGAATTCGCATAAACTTTCACTGTGTGATCAATGTCGGATGCCCCTCCTGCACGAAAATTAGAATTAGCATAAACTTTAACTGTCTGAACAATCCCGGACGCTCCTCCTGCACGGAAATTAGAATTCGCATTAAATTTAACTGCGTGAACAATACCGAATGCCCTTCCTGCACGAAAATTAGAATTCGCATAAACTTTAACCGCGTGAACACTGTCGGATGCCCTTCATTGCTTTTGTCGCTAATATGACCCACTTTTTATTCTCCGCGTATTTCTTTTGAAATTCACAGACCCCTTTCCTTTACTCTTCATTTTTCCATAAAGGAAAAGGCATACACTTTCACTTTCAAATTAGAATTCGCATAAACTTTCACCGTCTGCCCCTCCTGGACGCCAATAATTCGCATAAACTTTCACCGATGCCCCTCCTCCTGCACGGCTATATACATGCGTAATGCTCATCACTTTTCCTACGCCCAATCCACCTCCCTGCTTTTCTTCTTTCCGTGGATTTCTCACTTTGTTTTGCTCTGTTGCGCCACAAGAAGATTAAGAAAGCCATGGATGAAGATTAAGATTAAGGGTTTGATGGATGCATTTGATAAATTGTATGAAAAACCCTCGGCGTCTAATGAGGTATTTCTAATGAAGAGATTATTTAATATGAAGATGTCGGAAGGTGGGTCTATTGCAGATCATTTAAATGATTTTAATATAGTTACTAATTAACTAAGTTCTGTAAAAGTGGACTTTGATGATGAGGTCAGGGCTCTCCTAATCTTGTGCTCATTTCCAGAAAGATGGAATGGCTTGTTCATGGCTATAAGTAACTCTGTCTCTGGTTCAAATACTTTAAAATTTGATGATGTTGTTGGTGTTATCCTTAGTGAGGAAATGCGACGAAAAAACACATGTGAGACATAAATGTGTTGAACATGGAGAACAAGGGAAGACAAAATGATAGAGGAAAGGGTTTTGGGAACCGTGGGAATTCTAGGAAGGGAAGATCCAAATCCAGACTTGGAAAGATAGAGTGCTGGAATTGTGGGAAGAAAGGACATCTGAAGAAAGACTGTAGAGTTCCAAAGAAACAAAGAGATGGACAACATGAAAGAAATCATGAAGCAAATGTAACAGGTGATGTGTTACAAGATGCTTTGATTCTTTCTGTAGATAATATTTCTGAGTCTTGGGTAGTAGATTCAGGGGCTTCATTTCATGCCACACCCCATATGAAACATTTTCTAGATTATGTTCAAGGTGATTTTGGACAAGTTCATTTGGGTGATAATGCACCATGCAAAATTGTTGGAATGGGAAAGGTAAAAATAAAGCAATGCAATGGAAACCAATGGTTGTTGAAAAAGGTAAGACATGTTCCATATTTAAGGAAAAATCTAATTTCAACAAGGCAGTTGGCAAGTGAAGGTTGTATATCCATATGTATATTTAAGACGTGGAAGGTCATCAAAGGATCATTGGTGATAGCGAAAGGAGAGAAGGTAGGTACATTGTATTTATGTAGTGGTAATACTGACTCTTCTATCTCTTTAGCTTCTACAGGAGTGGATACAACACTGTGGCATCATAGGCTTGGACACTTGAGTGAGAAGGGGATGCAGATACTTCACAAAATAAATTTGTTGTCAGATCTTAAACAAATTGATTTGGACTTCTGTGAGCATTGTGTTTATGGAAAACAAAAGAGAGTCAGATTTCTCAGAGTCGGAAAAGAAAAGAAGAGTGAAAGGTTAGAGCTTGTGCATACAGATGTATGGGGACCAACTCAG
>ML779375.1:181854-197551 GCA_009831015.1 Picea engelmannii
GAGGTTTATCCCTCCCTTTATATTTGGAAGTTGTAGCTACCTTTGGAAGTCATTACTTCCCTTGAACAATAACTATTGATTATTTATCATATATTGTGCATGGTGTATTGTGGTGTATTGGTGTAACTCTTATACTATTGTTTATCGGTAATTGGATATAGTTTAATGGTTTAAGTATAAGTTGAAAAAGGTTTTAAATTGTACTTGATATTGATTCACCCCCCTCTCAGTATCAACAGTTTGCTACAACCATTTCCCATTCCAGAATGGAAGTGGGAAGTTTTCATGGTTGATTTAATTACTAAGATTCCCAGAACCGTGAAGAAACATGATTCCATCATGGTGGTGGTGGATAAATTGACTAAGGAAACACATTTTATTCTAGTAAATACTTCACACAATGCAACGAATATTGCAAATATCTACATGAAAGAAGTTGCTAGGATACATGGGGTACCTAAAGAAATAGTTTAAGACATAGATCCAAATTTTACTTCCGATTTTTGAAAAGGTTTGTTCAAGGGCTTTAAGACAAATTTAAATCTTAGTACAACATATCATCCAATGTCAAATTTGAAAACAGAAAGGACTAACAAGATAATTGAGTACATGCTTAGAATGTATGTGATGGATCAACCATCAAAGTGGGAATATTGTATTCATTTAGTTGAATTTTTCTACAATAATGGCTATCATGACTCATTGAAAATGAGTCCATTTGAGGCATTGTATGGAAGAAAATGTAACACGCCAGTGAGTTGGGATAATCCAATAGACATAACGATTGTTGGGCCAAAATTGTTAAAAAAAATGGAAGAGAAGATGGAAAAGATAAAGTAGAAATTAAAGGTTTCCCAGGATAGGAAGAAAAGTTATGCAAACATGAAAAAAGTTTTCAGATATTTTAAAGTGGGAGAACATGTGTTTTTGAAAGTGAAGGCAAAGAGAAGTTCACTAATATTAGGAAGTTGCCTGAAGTTGGCAATGAGATATTGTGTGCCTTTTGAAATATTAGAAAGTATAGGGCTAGTTGCATACATGTTAGCTTTTCCTTCATCCATGAGAGTGCATAATGTATTTCATGTATCATTGTTAAAGAAATATGTGCGTGATCCTAACCACATAATTGATTGGAATGTGATCTAGGTGGAGCACGAAGGGGATTTTTGGGTGGAACCAGTACGCATCCTGGACCGAAAATTTAGAGTGCTCAGGAAAAAATAAATAGGGATGGTAAAGGTTCAATGGACCTACTACATTCCTAAAGATGCTACATGGGACCATGAAGAAAACACACAGGTAGAGTACCTGCAAAGTTTTGATAGTTTTGAAGAAAACATAATGCACGACTCCATTTTGAGCAGTTAAAATTCTGGAACCACACCTCAGAGTCCTAGCCAATTGTGTTGGAGACCTTGATAAAAAGAATGGCTCAATCCTTGGGTTACCCTTGATAAACATATGGTACATCCCTGATAAGTGAATGGTGCATTCCTTGGGTCAGCGAGTTGAGAGGAACATGAGATTATGGTCGGAGTTGTTGTTGGAGTTGTTAAATTGCAGTTTTTGTTTTTTTTATTTCTAAGTATTGTGATGTAAATTTACATATATGTATATCGACATAGAGTGCACCGAGGATGACGCACAATTGTAGGGGAGGGGGAATGTAACATCCCCACTATAATCCCTAATTTAATTAATGCTTATGTAGATATAATGTGTGGTTACGACCAAAGTGATGTAATATGTGAAATGTATTTCTTAGTTTTATTAATAAAATGTGATGTCAATTGCTAAGAGGACATTGAGAAGAGATGGGGGATGAATTAATCCACAAGAGAGGGAAGTGGCTAGGATAATGGCCAAGAGGGGTCCAAGGTGGAAATACCCATGTATATTAATTCCACCCATTTCCCTAAATTTTCCATTTGTATATGAACCTTCTCATTTCTGATTGAGTGTTCCCAAAGCCAATCATTGAATACATGTAAGAGGGTGGGTGCGAGTGGTCACACCCAAAGTTATTTGGTACATGGGGGTTGATTACAATCATCTTGGGGAAGAGTGTGAGTCAAGAAAGGCAAGCCAAAGAGAGGAAATTCATATGGGTTGGGGAAGCAAGTTTTCAGGGAGTCAAGTTTGTGCATGGGAAGTAAAGAGAGAGTAAGAAACAAAGTTTGAAGATGATGCAACCATGGAGGGTGAATTCTAGAGAAAGATGGAGCATAATTGGACTGAATAGAAGCTGGAAAAATGAAGATTCAGGTTGTCAGGCCTGAAGAGTGAACTCATGTGTGATTTGCACTGAAACAACAAGTGTTTGTTGTTGGTTTGCAGATAGTTTTCCTAGCAGCAATTTCCCTTGAGTTCCCAGCTAAGAGATTCCTAGCTACATGTTCCAAAGAGACCCTGATAAACGAATGGCACATTCCTTGGGTTAATCATGATAAATGGATGGCACATCCTTGAATTGTCCCTAATAAACAAATGGTGCATTCCTTGCGTTGGAAAGGTCAAGAGGAAGAGAGTTATGGTGGAAAATCAGGGTAGTTGTAGGAGAATATTAGTTGGGTTGAGAGTTTTATGAGCTGTGAGTGGACTGTGAGAGACCACCCTCTTTTGTGGATTTCTAGCCTCAGCCCTTGGGTGATTGGCTGTTGAGATTTGGAACAATCAGTCTATGGTTGGGTGGAATTTTCATCCCAAGCAACTGGTTGCACAAATGTTGTGAAAATATAAGTGTTTTATCTTGTTGTTATGTTAAATTATGTGTTTAATTGTTGTGCATGCACTCTGTGTATTTGGAAGTGATCTATATATTGTTGTAATGAGTTGTTTAGTTGAATTTCATGATGATTATTGGCATGTTATAGATGCATCTATTTTATGGTTGTAGACAATAGCTAAATCTTTTTTAATTCATAGTTGTAAGCTACAGGAAATCAACTAATGGTAAATGAATTAATTTAGTTAGCAAAAATTTTATTCTTATGTATATTTTGCACTATAATGTCCCTTGGTTGGGTTGGGGGACATTACATCTACCAAGAACCTAATGTGTATTGTTATCACATGAGGTTTTCAAGGGTAGTATGTGATTGTTGTTAATACCTATGTTTGTACCCTCGTCTCATCTCTCTCTCTCTCTCTCTCTTCCCCACCACCAAGTCCTAGGATCTTCCCCTTTGACTGAAAAAATCTTTTTCCCCCTTTGTTGATGACATGTTTTCCCTTGGTGTCTTGTCTGACCAAGTCCCAACCCAAAGATTTTATGTTTTTCTCGAAGAAGGACGAGCACTCATCATCATTTTGTCTCAAATTACTAATCATTTTGTTGCCTAGGCCCACAAAAAGTCATTCGAGTCCTTTTTTACACAAGAAGAAGCCATGGGCACAAGGTGCAACACTCAAAGCGGTCTATTGCGGGCTCGAAGCAAGCAAGCAGGCAGGTTCAATTTCCAACGACGGAGATCCCAGGAGCATTTCAAATCAACGACTCTCAGTCTTTCGAAATGTCAAAGCTGCATGAGGTTTAAATACCAGGTGGAAGCCCCGAAGTTGTAGATCAAGCACCACACATCCTTCCAAATCGAACGGTCATGATTTACTTCAGGAGTTCGGGCTTTGGGAGTTTCGGCTTCCCCACTCCTGATTTCCTCCAAAGTGTTTTTTCCCAAATTCACAGATCAAGCACCACGCGTCCTTCCAGATCGAACGATCATGATTTACTTCAGGATTTCAGGCTTCGAGAGTTTCAGCTTCCCCACTCCTGATTTCCTTCGAAGTTATTTTGCTCGAAGTGGCATATCAAGCACCACACGTCCTTCCAAATCAGGTGCTCATGATTCGTTTCCAATCTTCAACATTCATTTCAGGCTGCCATTTCACTTCGGGTCTGTATTACAAGATCTGCATGCATTTCCCCCTTGAGATCCAAGCGTCGAAGACACTTGGCATGCATCAGTTCCAACGTGTGGTGCTCATCTATTAGAGACACGTGGCATCCATCTAGCGTTGACACATGGCACTCAATTCAAACATTTTTGGACATGTCTTCAGCCTATTTTCGAGTGACACGTGTCACCCCTCCGTCTGTGACATGTCAACATAGTGATGTTAGGCCGCCCCGACAGCTGAGGGATATCATCCTCCAGGAAGTGTTCTAGTTTAAGCGCCAATATTAGCACCATCTCCAAGCGTAGTTTTAATGAATCCTAGAGTGGGTGGGCGGATAAACTTTAGCGGTGGAGATAAAAGTAGCAGGGTTTCTCAGATCGTGCATTTGCATCAGATCAATGACCACACTTCATTGCGGGGAAACAACTTGCTCGAGCGTTAAAATTATTGAGTGGTCCCGCACTCAAAAACGTGGTATACGTGGCGGAAGGTGGTGAATTGCGGGCTCAAAATTGGTGTGAATCCAAAGCGCCTTTGATGACCCCACAATTGTGTGCTTATATAGAATCAAATCCGAGAGCAAGACGTGGCATCCCCCTAGGCATTAGGCCTCATCCCGATCCTGATGAGGGACCAATTAATGAAAAATGAGTGGTGGTTGAAACCTTGATGCATTCCATAAATAGAAGGTGTGGAGGGTTTGGTCGTGGAGATAGAACTGTCAGCCCGAGATACCACGATGGACATTCTTTCCTGTGCACCCATGTTGAGCTGAGTTTGTGGCTGAAAAAAGAATACGTGCATAGTCTAACAGAAGAAGGCTCAGACGTAAGGCTTTGAATGGAATGGCCAGATCACACTCCTGGGAGTTGTGGGCTGATCTGAGTATAAATCAATCAGTTCAATATTTTGTTAAGGTCGTCAATTGGTTGAGTACAGATCCGTACTATGTAATTTTGATGCCAGAGTTGTTCTCTGGTTATGTATATGATTTGAGACTTTCGCATTAATAGAAGTCAGTTCCTTTCATCTTCTTGTGTAAACTGTGTTGAAACACGCGGGCATGGAGGAGCCAGTCGAGGGTTGTGGTTGTATTGTAATGTAGGTTTGATTATAATGCAATAATGACCTGTTCCAATACTTTTCTTTGTTATTTGATTTCCCTTTATGCTGAAATGGTCGGGCATGGAGGATCTAGTCGATTTGTTGTAGTTGCATGGTAATGGAGGTTTTATTATTATGTAGTTGTGATATATTTCAGCATCTGAAACTTATGTTCAAGGGTTCTCTTGTGCCTGAGTTTTTCTTCACCAAGCTGCTTGAAAGTCGAATGCTCATGGAAGACTTGTCCACCTTTCTCACTAAGTCTTCCTTCCTCTCACCTTTAATCCTAAATCACTGACTGAAGTTAATGAGGACCTCACTTCTCTATGCATTTCTTGTCCACTTTATGTGTTAAAACATTCTTGTACTAAGTTTTTTCCATTTGATCTCCATTCATAAAACCCACATCCACCAAACATTATAATGGGTACTGGGCTTATCTTCTTGCAATCTGAGGGTGAATCTCAGTGCTAACATTCTTGGCGCCATGGCCGGGCAACAAATTGAAGACATTTCCCTGGGATTGAACGACAAAGAAATTTTGATTCTGAAGGTGCATAAAAAATCAGTAACTTGAAGATTGCAACTTGCACATGGCGACTCCATTGTTTCAGTTGATGCTTCCAAAAGAAGACACAGGACGTCTAATCCACAGTTTCCTCTGGCTACACCTAAATCTGACCCAGAAAAGATTATCAAGAAAGGAAAGACCTCTCAAGAAGGGATTTCAACTGTTATACCAGGTGATTCTGGTAATTTACAAACTTCTTCTTTTAAAAAATCCAGTAGTTGCATCTAATTCTCCTATTATACCATCTGTAGGAGTTTCCAGCAGTTTATATTTTGGAAGTTTTCCTGTTGATTTCTCCCCTCCTAGTCTTCATTTGGAAGGAGAAATTTTTGAAGCTCCTATTTCCCCTGATATTGTAAAGTGGTTTATACCCATGAGCTTAGAATATTTTCCCACTTTGGGTTTTCCTACTCCTCCTCCTATCAAAGTTGTAGCATCTAAAGAGGGGGAAACTTATTTTCCTTTGAACCCTATACCATTCTCCTCCAAAACTCACTCATTCCCTCTTTCTTCTATAAACACAGCTGCAGTCCTACCTTCCCAAACTCCATCTCCCCCTTGTTCTCCTATAGTTCACATCCAAATGGTAGGTGCTAATCCTCCTAGAAACAAAATCGATGCCATAGTGGCTGCTAGGTATGCCCCTTTTGTTTTACCTTAGCCTGTGAATGCCATCCAAGTTGGAGATTACCTCAAGTACATGCCCAAGCTTACAGGGGAAGAAGACATAACTGTAGAAGAACACCTTTCAACGTTTTACAATTATGCAGATAATCTTAATATTGGAGATGAATATGTCTAGATGAGAGTTTTTGTATAGAGCCTTGATGGTGAGGCTAGGAAATGGTTCAGGGGATTAAATCCTAGATCTATTGATGGGATTGAGGCTCTGGATGATTCATTCTTAAGACATTGGGGGGATAAAAAATATTTCCTTTATTATATTACAGAACTTGGGGCACTTAAGAGAGAAGAGGGGGAATCTATTTCAAACTTATCAAAGAGATTTAATAAGATGTACACTAATATTCCCACTGAAATTAAGCCTACAGAAACCTCTTTCAAGATTACTTATGCTAGTGCTTTTGACCCTAAGTTTTGCCTCCTGTTGAGAGAAATAAGAACTACCTCCTTGGCTCATATGCAAGATGCAACCCTTGAAGTAGAGTCCAATATATTGGCAGTTGACAAACTTAGGAGTAAGGTTGATAGAGACAAAAGAAAGGGTAGATCTCAAGCTTCAACCTCTGGTTCCTCTGCTGCCCACCCTCAAGTGGATGAGTTGACAAAACTGGTAAAAACATTTTCTGCAGAAATGGAGAAATTAAAATTTGAAGGAAGGCAGAGCTATAGGAACCCCCATAATGCTGATAATAGGGGTAACTTCAAAAGACCAAATAATGCCCTCATATCATCCAGAGCGATCAAAGAAATAGAGATAGGGATGATCAAAAAATCCAAGCCCCTCTACAAAATATCCCGGTTATTGATGAAGAAGGAGAGGAAGAAGAAATTGATCCTAAAATCCATTGTCTTGGTGACACCTCTTCATCTCCACATCTAACCCAATCTGCATATGAAGAGGCTCTCATGGGTAGCCAACTAAATGAGCTGAGCAGAGGGAACAGGACCAGTGGCAATTAAAATAGATACAACCTAAGGATGAAGAAGAAAGGGGGAGAGCCTGAAATTTCTGATCAGCCTACTAGAACAGTGAATCCTGCTAAGGATGTGGCGACTAGCAGCAAATAAAAAGAGGCACAAAACCCCCAGGCAGTGGTTAAGAGATCTATCCCAGAAGTGAAGGAAATTTTGAAGCTTCCCTCCTCTTTTAGCTTTGAGAATGAGATTCAAAAGATTAAAATCCCTATACTTTTTTTAGAGCTAGTTAAGAATGAGGATTTCAAGAGATACCTTTCCAAAATGTCGCAGCCTGAACCTTCATCTCATCCCACAGACTCATTCAACCTCCAAGATGAAAAACCAGTTGTCATACTAGGGCCTTTGGTAGAGGATAGGGATGATTCCTCCCCTCCTTTCTATACATCATTGAACATTCATGATAAAGTGTTGCACAACTGCTTGATGGATTCAAGGGCATCTCACAATATTATGCCTAAGATTGTCGTGGATGCTCTTGGGTTGGAGGTTACAAAAACCTGCCATGACCTGTACTCATTTGATTCCACGAAGGTGAAGTGCCTCTGGATTATTAGAGACCTGGTTGTTTCCTTGTTCCAATTGCCAATGAAAAGTATGGTCATGGATATTGTGGTGGTTGATGTTCCCCCTAAGTTTGGGATGCTCTTGTCTAGATCTTGGATCAAAATACTGGGGGGAACTTTGCATATGGATCTTTCATATGACATTATTCCTGTCTTTGGGGGGGAACATAAGAGGCTTTATAGGGAAGCAAAACTTGCTTACATCATTAGTGATGAAGCAAATCCGACCAATCACCCCATTTTTGTAGTTGATATTGATTTAGGAACCAACATGATACAACTCACTGATTCTCCTCAAACACCTATTGACATAAGAAATCATCCCATCACCTCTTGTGAAGACCCTCCTCCCATTACCTCTGTTTGGATTTTTTTTTTTTTATGGAGCCTCTTCTCAGGAAAGTGATGGTGTTGGGGTAGTGTTCATTTCCTCTACCTAAGAGACCATATCTTTGTCTTATAAGATTGAATTTGAAACAACCAACAATGTGGCATAATATGAGGCTCTTGTCTTGGGTTTGAGAGCTGCCAAAGACATGAAAATTAAATAACTAGCAGTGTTTGGAGATGTCGAGTTAATTGTTCATCAAGTCAAAAATCTATATCAGGCTAAGCACCCCAGGTTAAGGGCCTACAAAAATGAAGTCTGGGATATAATTGATAGTTTCTTATTGGCTTTTAATATCTCATTTGTTCCAAGAGAGGAGAACACTATGGTAGATTCCTTGGTTGTCTCAACAAGTAATTTCAAGGTCCCTTTTCCCCCCAAACTCAAGTATGATGTGGAAGTAAAGTAAAGACCCTCTATTCCTGACAATGTCAAACATTGGAAGGTCTTTGAGGATGATATTGAGATAAAATAGTTTCTTGAGACTCTAGATGAATTTTCTGATTTGCATATTGATCAGGATCAGGATTCTGAAGAAATCCCTCATGCTGATGTTTTTCTTAATAAATTTTTTGACCATAATATTGTTCAGTTTCCTAGTAACCACATTCCAAAGGGACTAGTCCCTTTGGAGAGATTGTTTGATAGAAATGATGTTGTCGTAAAGGTTAAAGGTTCAACTAAAAATGATGATGTGACTGAATGAAATTTAGGAACAGAGGAGGATCCCAAATATGTCAAATTATCTAGCAATTTGTCAAAGGAGAAAAGGGTTGAGTATATCAAGCTCTTGAAGGAGTTTGTTGATGTGTTTGCTTGGAAATATGAATATTTAAGGACATATGACACCAACATAATTGAGCATAAGATCCCTTTGAGAGAAGAGGCAAAACCTTTCAGGAAGAAACTCAGACAGATAAATCCCATGTTGTTGCCTATTATGGAAAAAGAAGTGAAAAAGTTGTTGGATGCCCAGATCATCATCCCTTTGAGATATTTAGAATGGGTGGATAAATTGGTGCATGTGAGGAAGGAAAATGGGGAAATCAGGTTATGTGTTGATTTCAGGAATTTGAACAGGAGCTCCAAAAAATATAACTACCCCTTGCCAAAGATGGAGCACATTTTGCAGAGAGTTATTGGTTCATCTAGGATGTCTATGATTGATGGCTTCTATGGCTACAATCAGATCTTTGTCCTGTCGAAAGACAGAGAGAAGATAACCTTCACTACTCCTTGGGGCACATTCATGTATGCTAGGATTCCCTTTGGATTGATCAATGCAGGAGCAACCTTCTAGCGAGCCATGGACATTGCCTTTATTGGGGAGAAAGACAAATTTTTAGTCATCTATCTAGATGACATTACAATATTCTCAAGGTCTGATAAAGAGCATTATCATCATCTAAAGAAAGTCTTCCTTAAGCACAGAAGGTTTGGTCTCTCCCTCAATCCTAAGAAATATTTGTTTACTATGGAGGAGGGAAAATTATTGGGGCATATTGTGTCAGCAGAAGGGGTAAGAATTTATCCAAGCATAGTAGAGGCCATCCAGTCCTTATCTTTTCCTAGATCCAAGAAAGAGGTTTAGTCTTTCTTGGGTAAAATCAATTTTCTAAGAAGATTCATTTCTAATTTTGCTGAGTTGGTTAAGCACATTACAACCATGCTTAGAAAAGGAAGAGAGGTGAAATGGACTGCTGAGTCTAGAAGTTTTTTTGGCCAAATCAAAAGGGCATTGACTGAAGCAACTGTGCTCATCAACCCTGACTATTCTAAGGAATTTATGATATTTTCTTTTGCCTCATCTGATACATTGGCTAATGTTTTGCTACAGAAAAATAAATAGGGGTTAGAGCAGCCTATTTCCTTTTTCAGCAGAGCATTGAGGGATGCATAAATGAAGTATGATATCATGGAGAAGCAGGCATATGATTTGGTCAAAGATCTCAAGGCTTTCAGAGTATACGTTCTGCATTCAAGGATTGTTGAAATATCCCTGATCCAATTGATTAAGATATTTGCTACGGTTCTACTGCTATGGCGTGCAGGTCTGATACACTGGGGGTTTCTGGATGCGTTTTAGCTGGTTGATTGAGGTATTCTTCGGTTATAGTGTTTACATGTTGGTTATTATGGTTGCATGTCGTTTATTACCAGTGCATGTTGCATAATGAAGGTTTAACAATCATAAAAAGATGCATGCAAGAGTATATAATGTCAACTGCTCAATATCATGAATAATAATCGTGCATGCATGGGAATACAAATCGCCTACTGAAATATAGAGTCTAGACGTCAATTAGATCTCATGGATCTGTATTGGAATACAATCAAATAACAAAAGAAATACCCGTGACCACAAGAAGACAACAGATCTGCTGCATGCACAGATAGATAGGCAAAAATGAGCGATCCCAGAGAAGTACAGTAACCGCTACCAGTTGGAAAACTCGATCTAAAGAATCCACCATCAGAATGAACTCGAAACTGCTCCAATCAATGCGCCCTGGCCTCTGCACTGGAAATAATGTCTGACGGAACTCAGATCGGACCTCTACGGCACTAGATCTGGACCCCTGGGGAGTTTTCACCCCTCCTTGGGCACTGAATGTGCCCCAAAGGATTCCACCGTCGAAATCTGTGGCTATATAGCTCAAAACGATCGTCTCATCCAATGATGAAATGGGTCGGAAGGGTTTGGTCGGATCTGATAGGAAACCCCTGCATGCAATGCCAAACATCTGTTCATAATGACTACACCCAAAACAGTTGTATGGGTCGATCTGCAAGATTCGACCGTCAGAATATGATGATGAATGGCTCAATGGAAGCGCCATGGCTGGATCTCTACTAGGTCGAAACGAATCTGCAATCGGGACCACATTCTACTGCAGATCTCTGAATCTCCAAAATGACTTGCGCCCTCCTTGGCTGAGTTGCGCCCTCCATAATGATCTTTCCTGAAAGGAATGGTGAAATACCTGGATGGTATCTCCGATGGGCTAGGGTGTGTCTCTCAAAACCGAAACCGATCAATGGTGGTGGTTTCCTCCAGAAATCCAGAAAATAGTAAGGTCGGCTCTCCTCCTCCTCTCGGAAGTCTCAACATCAAATCATAACAATGCATAATGAGGAATTAGGTCAAATTCCTCTCTTTATATCTTTCCCGACCTAATTCTTTATTGACATCACTTAACCTAGGCGCCTTTCCTCCTAAGTGATTTAATTAACAATTAAGTCGCCCCCTTATCACCTTTTCATTCTAATTCTCCGTTGACTTAGGCTTAAGTGACTTTTCCTAAGTATTTTGGCTTAATTTATCGTTTATCCTTAATTCCTCCTTATTTCTCCATCTGGTTCCCTGTTTGTGCCTGACTATAGTCTACGGGAACATATAGACTACTAAGTCACTCCCTGCTGGCCTAATCTTGGGGACGGGACATCACAGTCCTCCCTTCCCGAGATTGCTTGTCCTCAAGCAACATCAATCATGGGTGCTGCAAAATATGCTCTCCCTCCCATGTGACATCCTCCACTAGAAGTCCCTTCCATCTAACCAAGCACTCTCTAATGATCCTGCTCCTCAACCTACGTTCTCTCTGCTCTAGTACCTCCTCGGGCACTAGTTCCAACTGACCCTCCTCATCCAACTGACCCTCCTCATCCAAGGGTGGAAACTCCTGTGAAATGCTAATCTGCTGTCCCACCACCTTTTTGAGGCAAGAGACGTGAAAGACGTTATGGATCTTGCTACCCTCTGGTAGCTCTAGCTCATATGCCACCTCGCCTATCCTCCTGATGACTCTATATGGCCCATAGAACTTTTTCTTCAGTTTCTCTGCTCCGCTCCTCTTCAATGAAGACTGTCGATATGGTTGTAATCGTAGGAAAACCAAGTCTCCCACCTCAAAACTACGCTCAACTCTATGTCGATCTGCATATATCTTCTGTTGATTCTGAGTTGACTGCAAGTTCTCTTTTGCTGATTGCAGGATCCTTTGACTCTCCTCCACCCAATCCTTAGCCCCAAGAACCCTGTTGTCCCCAAATGCAGCATCTATAAATGAGGGTGCATCGTATCCATACAATGCCCTGACTGGTGACATCCTGATGGACATATGGTAAGTGGTGTTGTAGCAATACTCACCCATATGTAACCATCTCACCCAAGTGCATTGTTGTCCCCCCACATAGTTCCTCAGATACCCTTCCACCCATTTGTTGACGATCTCTGTCTGCCCATCTGTCTGCGGGTGGTAGTTGGTGCTCGTAGCTAACTTTGTTCCTGCCAATCTGAAAATCTCCTGCCAAAAAGCGGTGATGAAGCACCCATCTCTATCACTGACTATCTGTCTGGGTAACCCATGCAACCAGAATACCTCCCTGAAGAACAACTCTGCTACCTGTATGGCCTTGTAGTCTGTGGGTATGGCAAAGAAATGTGCGAACTTGGTCAATTTTTCGACCACTACAAATATACAGTCCCTTCCCTGCACCCTAGGGAGGCCTGTAATGAAATCCATGGAAATGCTCTCCCATTTCTGCTCTGGAATGGGTTGAGGCTGAAGTAACCCTGTAGGATGTGTCTGCTCGGACTTGTTCTGCTGACAAGTTGTGCACTCCCGTATGTGTTTCAGCACGTCATCCTTGAGACCCTTCCATGAGAATCTCTCCCTGATCTGCCTATAAGTTTTGAAGTATCCATGATGCCCTGCTGTTGGTGAATCGTGACACACCTTTAGAATCTTCCCCTTTAGGGTGGATTCTGGAACCAAATAGATCTGGTTCTTGTAGAAAATGACGTCATTAAGAACCCGGTACCTATCATCAATCACTTGTCCATCCATTACCTCACAAGAAAAATTGTTTTTGGAGTATTCCACCAACAAATGAGCTTTCCAATCTGTACAGATATCCATCATTGAACATCCTGCTGATCTCCTAAACAATGCATCCGCCACCACATTCCTTTTTCCTTTGACATACTCAATGTCAAAGTCGAAGGCTTGGATCTTTGAGACCCACTTCTGTTGCCTCTCGCTGAGGTCTTTCTGGTCAAGGAAATACTTGAGACTGTTATGATCGGTCTTCACTACAAACCTGCTGCCAACCAGATACTGCTTGAATTTGGTTAAAGCATGCATGATTGCTAGCATCTCCTTGTCGTAAATAGGATAGAGTCTCCCTGAATCTTCGAGCTTCCTGCTCTCAAAAACAATGGGGTGGCCCCCCTGCATCAATACTGCTCCAATCCCCACCCCTGATGCGTCACACTCTAAGACAAACGGCCGAGAAAATTCTGGGAGGGATAGAACAGGGCATGTGCTCATAACCTCCTTCATTTTGTTGAAGGTCTGCTGTGAATCCTCTGTCCAATGAAAAGCACCCTTCTTTGTCAAGTTTGTGAGTGGTGCTCCCAACTGTGAAAAGCCCTTGACAAACCGCCTGTAGTAACTGCATAACCCAAAGAATCCTCTCAGCTCCATGAGATTCTTGGGCGTTGGCCAATCCACAATGGCTCTGATCTTCTCCTGATGAACCTGTACTCCCTACCCGCTGATGATATGCCCCAAATACAGTAGTTCCCTCATGCCAAATTCACATTTGGATTCCTTGGCATATAAAGACTGGGTCTTCATAATATCCAATACCTTCTCCAAATGTGCCAAATGCTCATCCCATGTCTTGCTGTAGATCAATATATCATCGAAGAATACCAGAATGTACTTCCTCAATTGTCCTCTAAAGATATGGTTCATGCAAGACTGGAAAGTGGCTGGTGTGTTGGTCAGTCCAAATGGCATGACCAAGAACTCAAAATGTCTGAAATGGCATCGGAATGTTGTCTTCTCAATATCCTGCTCCCTGATGTTGATCTGATGGTATCCTGAACGTAGATCAATCTTGCTAAAGAAGACTGCCCCATGTAACTCATCCATCAACTCATCTATGCATGTAATAGGGTAACGATTCTTGATCGTTTTCTTGTTGAGTGCTCTGTAATCGATGCACATCCGTATTGTGCCATCCTTCTTCAGTACCAGTACTACTGAAGATGCAAAAGGACTCCTGCTGGGCCTGATATGCCCCATAGCGAGCAATTCTTTGATCGCCTTCTCAATTTCATCCTTAAATTTCTTGGGGTGTCTATAAGGTGCTGTAATCACTGGTGTAGCCCCTGCCTCTAGCTCAATCATTTGCTCAAACCCCCTGTCTGGTGGTCTCCCTGGTGGTATTGGCCCAAATACTGGCTCATAACGTCCCAGAAGCTCTCTGATCTGTGGATGGTACTGCTCCCTACCCTCTGAGTCTTTTCGCATGGTGATCCAACACTCTGTTGCATAAGCCACATCACCATGATGAAAAATCCGCTCCATCCTCTTCGTCGATACTGCTCAAGGCTCCCCTGTAGACATACCTCTCATCACAACTCTCGATCCACTGGTATCTCTGAAGCTCATGGTCAACGTTTGATAGTTGAACCCAATCTCCCCCAATGAATATAACCACTGAACCCCCAATACGACATCTGTATATAATAGGTCAACTACATAGAATGTGTCAATCAGGGTGTAGTTGCCAAGCTTGACCTCTAAATCAGGGACCATGTCTAAGCATGACATCGTGTATCCATCAGCCACTGCCACATGCAATCCCTCAAACTCCTCTGTGCGTAACCCTCTCCTGGCTACCAATGATGCATCTATGAAGTTGTGGGTGGCCCCACCATCAACTAAAGTTGTCATGCGTTGCCCTTGTACAAGGCCCTTAAGCTTGAGGGTGTTGTACTTGGGTACTCCTGAAAGGGTGGCTATGGTTCCCCCTTTCACCTCTCTACGAGGTTTGGCCTCCTCCTGGGGCTTGGTCCTGGCCGGTATCTGTGGTTTCTTCGGCTGCTGCTCTAGCTCATGGGTGGTCTCAGTCTCTGAATCACTATCTGTGGATGCCTGAATATCCTCATCCTCCTCCTCACTGCCTGATTCCACCTCAATATAGTGGATCTATCCCTTCCCCATGCATCTATGCTCGGGGACCCAAGGATCTCTGTAGGAGAAGCAAAGCTTCTTCCTCATCAACTCCTGTCGTGTGTCATCATCCAACTTGGGCTTTCCCTTCCACTCCCTTGGAGGGTTCTTCTGATCCTTGTCTCTCTGCGGTACAAAGGGTTTAGTGAATGGTTTAGTTTTTGGCACCAAATCCTCCAAGTCCCTAGTGCGCCGGACGACATCCTGCAAGGAATGAGGGAGGTATGCCTTCACCCAACCTTTCAAGGGTTCTGTGAGCCCTTCGGTGAATAGCATGACCAATCGAGGCTCAGATATGTCTGTTACTACCACTGCTACTCTCTGAAACTCTGAAATGAATACCTCTGCTGTGCTAGTTTGTCTCAACTGGGCTAAATCTCTGAAGTGGATCTCCGGATCCCTCCTATCAAATCTATCCATGAGTCTCTCAGTGAACTCTCTGTAGGAGGTGATGTGATCGTGACCCAATGTCACCAATCCATGA
>ML779375.1:209287-227791 GCA_009831015.1 Picea engelmannii
GGATTGCAGAGGGGCTCGTCAGGAGCAAACAGGAGAACCATTTAATGGACATGGCGATTGGGCACAGCTACGTAAACCTTCTTGTGGATCGTTGCTTCTTCCAAAATGCTTCTGAGGAGCTCGATGGTAATTGGGAGCTTCTATGTCGACAATGTATAAGAGTTGACCATGTTATTCGTGAGATGGCAATGTATATTGGCGAGAAGGAGGAGAATTGTTTATTGAAGGAAGGCCAATGGCTGCAAAACTTTCCAACGATTCAGGATTGCAAAAGGATGTCACTGGCCAATAATCTCCCCACCGAGTTACCATGTCCAAAACTGGTGAGTCTCATCTTATCTACTGATCTTTCAATTGAACAGCTTCCATTACTCAGTCTCACGTCTCTCAAGGTTCTCCATCTGCACAGCAGCATCACAATAAATTCAATCCCATCGTCAGTGGGAGAACTGAAACAGCTTGAGTTTCTCAGTTTACAAGGACAGAGTATCCAGGATTTGCCTGAACAGATATGCCATCTTGCTTCCCTTCAGTTTTTGGATCTTTCTAATTGTGGAAATCTACAATCATTGCCGTCTAAGATTGGAGAGCTCAAAAATCTGAAGTATCTTGGTTTACGCGGCTGTACAAGTTTAAAGATGATTCCACATGAAATCTCCCAACTTACTTCATTAAGCACCCTCGACGCACGAGGAGTTGGATTTAGTGTGGAAGCAGAATCAGAAGCAAGCATTTGGAGGTTGAAGGGTTTGAGAAATCTGAAGATGCTGGGAATATCGGTAAAGTCGGGATCAAAAATTAATGTGGGCATAATGAGAACATGGTTGGACATTAGGCACTTGTTATTGCAGTTTGGTTGGTTTAATACGATCAAACTTCCTGACGACATGAAGAACATGAGGAAGCTTCAGAGTTTCGAAATGTGGCGGTACAGAGGGTCAAGTCTGCCGGATTACACTTGCAAGTTCCAACATCTTCAAAACATATCATTGGTTTGGTGTCACTTTCTACGGGAGCTCTCTCCGTTGGAACGGTTGCCAAACCTAAAGTGTCTAAGCTTGGCACGCTGCTCTGATTTGAAAGAACTGGGAATAGGGAATTCTGGCGGATTTTTAATGTTAGAGAAATTGGTTCTCTACGAGTTATACAATTTAGAAAGCATTGCGGGAGCATCAAATAATGGTGTGTGGAATGAAAGAACGCTACCCAGATTGCGTATCTTGAAGATAGGGAGCTGTGACAAATTGAGAAGACTTCCAATGGGATTGGACAAGTTACTCAGTTTGAGTACATTATTTGTTACACAATGGGAATGGGAACGAATAATTTGGGAAGATGATGGCATGAAAATACACCTTGAAAAAATATTTCGAGAATGGTAAGTGCAATTTTTATGACGTAACTTAATTTGGTAATTTTATGAAAGTCAAATAAATGTATATACATTTTTGCTTATAAATTTATACGGTAATCGTTGTTACGCAGGGACGGAGAGAGTATTCTGGAGGTGATGTGAGTTATGCAGGGACGAGAGGAGTTGTTGGAGTGTATTCGATGTATGGTAATCATTGTTACGCGGGGAGCAGAGAAATTCTTGAATTGTATTAATGGAGAAGTTTTAGGTACGGGAGAAGTTCTTCAATTGTATTAATGGACAAGTTTTAGTCCATTGATACACGCGGTTTGAGGTTTAGTTTTTTTTTTTATAACAAACTATTGTAATTTATTATTTTTCATTGTAATTATTGTATTTTATATATTATTTGTCATTGTAATTATTGTAATTTATATACTTTGTGGTAAGAGAATTATAAGTATATTTGGATTCAGTTTTGATTAATATATATTTTGATTAATTTAATTGATTAATATATATTTTTATTAATTATTTTATTATTAATACTAAGTTAATAGATGTTAATTGTGCAATGAAAGAAAGATGTTTGGTTTAAAATAAAGATAATTAATTTCATATTTTTTAATTGAAATTTATTTTTTTATTATTAAAATGATATTTTAAAAGAAAAGAAAAATTACATGTATTTAAGATAAACTTTCTCATAATTTAAGTGTTTGGTTTAAAATAAAAATAATCAATTTCATATTTTTTAATTGAAATTTATTTTTTATTATTAAAATGATATTTTAGAAGGAAAGGAAAATTCTGTGTATTATTTAAGGTAAACATTTTCATAATTTAAGTGTTTGGTTTAAAATAAAGATAATCAATTTCATATTTTTTAATTGAAATTTATTTTTTATTATTAAAATGATATTTAAGAAGAAAATGAAAATTTCATGTATATAAGTTAAACATTCTCATAGTTTAGTTAAACATTCTCATAATTTAAGTTCAAATTACCTTTAAAGTTATTTTAAGATTTTTTTCAATGTTAAAGCTCTAAATTATACTTAAGGTTATTTAAATTGCTATTCAAAACTTCTTAAACAACTTTAATGTAATTATGGTTGTTTTGAAGGCAAGTTGAAAAGATTGTGTAAACTTTTCAATTTCCATGGTTTGATTGAGTTTTTTTAGTTATATTCTTCTTATATAAGACAATGTAGTTTTGCATGATTGTCATTAGACATGTATATGATTTATGGTCTATGGACTTTCATTTTTACGCCGAAAGGCGTACACCTATTGACAATGGGCACATTTTATGATCTTTTAACATTAAATCTTAATATTATGGCCAACAATTGAAGATGCTGGCATATTCTTAGTCGTCCTCCCAAATCAATGGATGAGATTTACTGTTCATAACTTCTTTGTATTTATGAATGCATGCGTTAACATGTTTACTTTTTCACATTTACCTAATCATATTAAGAAATTACTGTGAGACCATATGCTTGCCACGTTAAGATGATTAACAAGAATTAATATGTATACAAAATTTTATTGCCACGTTTGAATGTTTAGTAGACACTACCTAAAATGGACTGCACGTATAACTGCTGGAATGTGAACCGGACTGAGTATGGAAGGCAACACCATAGCTGACGACGTTTTTTGGGTATAAAATTCATTTTGGCTGGGCTATAATCCAGACTCGATGGAATACCAAGGCGGACGTTGAAACGAGGATGAGGAAAACGAGAAGTCGGTTCCAACCATTGTCATGTTCGGATATGGTTTAACGGATTTTCATCGCCTTTAGGCGTACAGGGCTTAAGTGGTTGGGCTAGTCATATTTAATATTATAAATGATTTGAAAATATTTTGATCTAAACAATTAAATTCAATTTTAATAGAGAAATTTTATTTTTGAAATTTTATTGTTAATTGGTGTAGTGATCTAATTATTATATGAGAGAAAGAGGGTGTTTAATATATATATATATATATATATATATATATATATATATATATATATATATATTTTGAATGGATGTTTCATTTACATATCTTAAAGGTTTTATCACTATAAACTTAGATGTTATCTTTTTTGTGACTTTGACTCTTTATTTTGATTAAGTGTATGATCTTGGCACATATTATTCAACTAATTTCATGATATCAGAGCCACAGAGTATTCATCAAAACCCTTGATGTTTGGTTTAAAGTCTACTCAACATTTTACTTTAGATCTATAATTTCTTCTACAAATTTACAATCACTAGTACATATAACAATTATTCTAACCAAAGAGATTTAATAGTTAGTGAAACATATTTTTTAAACTAACATATGACTGAGTTTTGAGTTTAAAGTGGCTATATTAATAATAACCAATGTATATGACTAATAAATTAGTTATAATTCTAATTTGGTAATTGTAAGTCCCTCGACTAGAAGGTCGTGGGCACCCTCTCCCAAGTCCTCAAGAAGATGGAATTTGGGGTCGCTCCAAAACTCAAGAGTCACACTAGTTGGGAAAGTGGGCACGTGAACACGCCAATGGGATTTCCCAAGGATGAGGTGAAACATGGGGTGAAACAAACCAAGAGAAGGGGTGTGCCAAGTCAAAAGATGATTCGACTCAGCAAGGCACACACAAAGAAATGGAAAACCAAAGAGGGTGGGGCGAGTCGACACGAGGGTTGAGGCACGATGGTTCACGTGCCTCGCCCCACTAGCTAGAAGAATCAGATGTCTTCTGCTAATTGGTGAACATGTAGTATCACCACTCTACTTTCAGTGTATCACTGAAAATGCTCTCTGAATATGTGGTTTGGGATGACCATTAACCAATTGATACCATGTATCTAATGGTTTTTGGATAACCACTAACCAATATTGACACTTTTAGGTGTCCAATAACATCCCAATGTATAATGTGTATGATTCAATTTAAAATTATTGAACCATAATTCTGCTAAAGTCTGTCATCTACAGACCATAGTTTTCCATTTAGCAAATTTCATGCCCATCTGGCATACTTGATGTTTGTTGTTGTCGAAACTTTCTGTCTGACAACCATCTTCAATTCCATCATCAATTCCCCCCTTTGTCAGCTAAAAGGAGAGACCACAAGTGGTTTCATGAACCATCATCACTGAAATTTTGAACTCCCCCCCTTAAGGTGCATGAGAGTTTCATCATTGTACTCCCTCATTCTATGCTCAAGAGAGTACCATACTTGTTCCACTTGAGTACAACACAAAGTGGGCATGCAGAAACAACCACATGTTATCTCATCCCGTGAGGGCCATGCTTGAAATATACTCCATAAGGGGACCACTTATATGAGGTACAAAAATGTTATGTGCTACAATATTGGTTCTTTACTTGAGATTGAATTCTTCGGTAATACTTATATAATCGCTTGGTTGTTGATGACCATTTCCAAGGATCGATCCACTCATAGTGAATATTCAATCCTGCAGGCTTCTTTAGTGTTGAACATGTGTATGAAGAATGGTTATTCTTGCCACAATGTTGGCAAGGATAGAGATCAAAACACTTATTTTCCATGTGACCAACTCGATTACAATGTTGGCATGTCGCATTATGATGTTGAACTTGAACAGGTGAAAGTGAATCTTCTTGAAGAAATCCAACACTTTGGAACTTGATTGGTCTGGAATAATCAAGAATATGAAAGGTAACTTCTTTGTCATATCCAAGTCCTGTTATATTCTTGTTGTAGATGATTTCTTCCCAAGGTCTGATGATGGGATTGGAAAGAGTATTTTGAGTCTGAATATGTTGAACTTGAACAAATTCATCTTCATTTGAAGTTGCTTATGAAGTTGACTTGCTGAGGTTCTCCTTCATTGACTGTTGATCATCATCATCATTATAAAGAGGATTGTTCTGAACAAAAACTAGTTCAAAATACATCATTGGTTGTTGATTTTTGAGATTTATCAACTCATCATTCAATAGTTGGGATAGAGATTGAAGAAGTCTAACTTTAGCTTGTGTCACTTGCAAACATGTTAGCTCTGATACCAATTGAAGAAATTGAGCATGTTGTTCTTGAGTTTATACTTAAGGCTTCAAAGTATAATTTCAAGGCATCCGAAAATAAAGAGAGTTTTTAATATGAAAAGAAGATTAATACTTTTAGGAAAAAAGAAGCTATGTTTGATTCCTAAGCTATCTTTGCCTAGATTCCCAATGTTCGCGGGCACTTATATCTTGTTCAATCACTTCCCATGAACGTTCAGTCTCAACCCAGGTATTAATGGTCTCTAAGATTGTATTAAACAAGGTTAAATCAATGTTGGTCTGATCTTTAAGACCGGGCTCAATATTGGGTTGTCTCGCAACAGGTACAGTCATGGAGAAAATAAACAGTCAAAGGATATGTTGTTTTTTATATTTTCTTTTTCTATTTCAATTAAACGAGAAAAATTCCTAAAATTGAATTAGTGGTATACAACTCAGAGGTCGTTTTTCGTATCTGAGTTAAATTTGAAAATAATGAATGTAATGAGAGAAAAATACAAAGTTGTTAAACAAAGCAAGGCATCAATCACAAAAGAATCTTACTCTGCTACAGAAGGAGAAAATAGATGATGTAACCTTTAATGAAGAAGAAAATGTAGCAATATGATCAACTCACAGGTCTTGTGTTTGCTAATAGCAAATGCAGAGGAAAATATGTAAGCAATCAGATAACTAAATGAAACATATAACCACAGTAGAAGTTGTACTAAATTGTGATCAGGCATTCATCAAAGACATATGAATAAAGATGTTGGAATATGAAAGAACAGAAGAACACATAACTCAAAATTGATGAAATATGGAGTCTCTGGTATGCACTTGTATTAATTCTCAAAGAGGATAGATTTCTCTATTACAATCGACAAGAAGCAACCCCTTTTTAGTCTTTTAAAAATATATTTATACAAAAGGTTCCCAACCCTAGGTGGTTGGAATTTTCTTTATTCCTAGATAGTAATGGTTACAAAATGAAAACCTGAACCATTTCACTTGGTTCTTTTCTATCTCTCTCTCATATCGACAGAACAAGTATTCATATGTTCATTAATTCTTTGAATTCCTTCCTTCACCTTGCTCAAGACATTTGACACACCTACTTAGGAATTGTACTAATAGTCTTGAAGGTTCTATCACATTTTTTGCCTCAAAAATATACAACTTTCTCTGTAATTGTGACAACCTGTCTTCTATCCTTTTATCTTCAGAAGTCATTGACTGTAACTGTAAATTTGTCTTTACCAACCATCTATCTATTTGAGCGATGTCAACCTGCTTTAGTTGTGGACTTTCAATCTGAGCTTCTTTTAAGCTTTATTTTATGTCAAGATGATGCTTTACAATGTTGATTTGTCTAATATTTTAGAACAATCATCCTTTCCTAGTGATTTTTTGTTTAGCAAATCAAAAGCCTCTTCACAATTCTCTTTTATTTCTTTGGCCATTCTTTTACTCTCATCTATATTGGCCTCCCATGTCTTCAATATTATATCACCTCTGATTTGTTTTGCAACAGTCAATCTAGAAATTACAGGTACTTCTTCTCTAGCCAATGACATGATCGCTTTTTGAAAGGTGGTCTGGGCTGCAGTAGCCTCTTTTTCTCTGAAACCAATATTGTCTAATGATTGATTTACTTCCTGAAAATGATTTTGGATGATCTCTACCTTATCCAAAAGGTTTTGTTGTGCTATTTCCAATTTATTTATCACTTCCGATGCTTGAGTTTGGAACACTACTATATCCATAACCATTTTCTCAGTGGAACTTACCTTGTCTTATAATTGTTTGACCAACTCATCTTGTTGGACAAGACTAGACTTGAGCAGTTGGATTTCTTGTTTATCAGTAGCTCTACCTTGTTCAAGTCCTTTATTGACCTCATCTCTGATATTATTATCTGTATTCCTTATTTGATCTCGCAATTGACTTATCATCTGATTCCTCTGCTTCAACCTTTCTTTCAGATGATGAACTAAGAATAAGTTGGTCATTGCAAAATCTCCCAAAGAGCCTGCTACCTCTATAGCAAAGTCTTATTCTTCCATATTTTGTCCATCCAATAATACTCTGTGCTTTTTGACAATTTCTCCTTCTTTCTGGTGCATTTCTTTCTTAACCACCGCTTTCCTTTTCCTACTGAAAAAGAAATCAGTAGGAGGTATTTCTTCAATAGGGATAGGCATGAGATCTCCTATGAATATTACCTCTGCATTAGGGTTTCCTTTGGTGAATTGTAATGGTGTGACGAACTTAATGGGGATGTCGGTTTCTGTGGATAATTGTTTTTCAACTTCATCTGTAGTTGATTTCTCTAGTGAAGACATCAGTCTATCTTCTCTTTTCTTTATTAATAGTGTCTCTTCTTGATTTTCGACTAAGTTATTTGATACCTCTATCGCTAGAGAATCTTCTTTCTCAGTTGAGACCTCAGACTTCTCTAAGTTTTCCAGGACTTCTTGTTTGGTAGAGATTTTGGCTTCTGGATTTTGGGTCTTTGATTGTTGTGTATCCCAAAACCTTGGGTTTTTCCCTTGTAATACTTTCAAAAGACTACTTCTTTGGTGCTTTTGGAAATTGTAAAACTAAACCATTTCACCAGGTGGTAGAGCTCAAACTCGACTCAAAACTTCTTGGTAAGATCTTACCCCTCGGAACATTTTGTCCTGAGGGGACTCCTCATGTTCATACTTTTTTAGATTGCAAATGACCATATGATTACCTACGACCTTTTGCAGGTCATGTTTCTTGAATTAAATGTTAACCAATTTTATTTCTTCTAGGGTTGCAACCTCCACTATGGAATGGCCAAAATCTAACAAAGAAAATGCACCAATCTGTAAGGGAAAATATGGCCATACCTTTCTCTACACAACTTTAAGTTCTTTGCTAATCCTGCCGAGTATAGTTTGTCGTGCAACCTCCCGGCACACCAGTCAGTCTGGTAAAAATTGTGGTAGTGTATATGGGGGAACTGAACAGCCGAAAACTCTAATATAAGAGAAGTGTTCCTCTATGTACCAGTGTGCCACTTTACCCAGGTTAACCATAATCTTGTCTAAAATTCTAGGAGGTGGGTGACCAAATATAACAATATGCATTGACACCACTACCCAATTATAGATTTCATAAAAGAAATCTTTTGCCTTGTCTTCCCAGAGCTTTGAATGATAAACATGAATTGGTTTCGCACTATATGGATTCCAACTCTAGCCCATCAGCGGGAAAGGTGTCATGAAACATATGGCGTCCATAATATAAGCTGACATGAAGAATGAATTTGGTTTCCCTTTGTCTTTCTTTGTTTGGTATTCTGTGATTTCACTAACCAAACTATCCGACAATATATTTTCCCAGTCAAATGAATATCCCTCCGCCACTATATGTATAATGGGTACCCATGGTAGAAAGAAATGGGTTGTGTTCTCTTTTCCATAAATTCTACACATCATCATGGCTATATACATTAACTGTGGTTCAAGCGATGAGATTGAGTATATGCCATGAGAGTCGGCTCTAAAATTTTCAGGGCATGAACACTAGCCCTTGATCAAGTCAAAAAGGTTTTTTCCATATTGATCACACTCCTTTTTGTTGAAATTCACTAAGAAACTGGCATTATAAATGAAGTTTGGTGTTGTAGATAATTTATACATCTCCTGTATGTGTTCTGACCGAAATGACCCAACAACTACCTTCTGAGAGTTGAATATAGTTCTAGTTGGGATATCTACATGATCTAGTGCCCATCCAATCATGTCATTATAGGGTAAAAGCCTCGGCCTTGTTGCTACCTTATGCATCTCTGCTTGAGTGATAATCTTATATTTGGTAGATAAGTTATCCTTTTCGTTGTCGCTTGAATCATCAGGGCAGTTTACTACTTCATATTGTATAGTGTTGAATACATGCGTCCAGGTTTTAACTATGTTTATACTTCTGGGCGAAGTATCAGAAATAACATCTGTGTTCTGGCCAGAAATTTCATCGGTTTCTTTAGGCGCTTTTCGTGGAGCCATGGTATCAAATTTCAGAGTTCTATTACCTGTCACAGAGAATGAGAATGCAAAAAACTAGTTATTTCTCTAAGCCGGCTCTATGAAAACAAGAATGTAATTCAGAACTAAAAAATCTTCTTTTCCTTAAACGCATAAACCATGCGTATACCTTCACTGAAAACGTGTTTAATTTATTTAATAAAAATATTCAGGTGTTAAAATCAGATCTTATTTGAAATCATTTCCCTAAATCAAATATTAATGTCATTAATGGTTGATACCCCGTGATTTGGGAAAATCTCAGAGAAAATTTGAATTTATCCACTTTTCAAAACAATGAAGGTTTAACAGGAAATAAGACTGCTTAATGTATTAATAAATCAAGTTTATCCTGTTAATTAATCATTTATAACATTAATCCATTTCGGGATTTCAGATCTCATGTTACACTATATCCATCCAAGCTAGGATTTCTGAAACGCAAAACCGCGATATACTTAATTCAATTTTAATCTTGTTTAGTTCTTTCATGAATCGCAATTAACTGCGAGGATTTCGTGGTTTCGGGTATCGGGAATTCTGGTGATCCTTTGAGGTATGATTCCTGAATTCCAAAATCACGATGTGATTAATTAATTTTAATCACATTTAAAGTTTTGGTTAATCATAGTTTAACAATTGATGCAGTTTCGCGACTTCGCATGTCGGGATTTCGATACTCTTCACATATTGGACTGTTAAGTCTACGAAACCCCGAAACTCGATACTTTGAGAACTGTACTAGCTATTTGACTTTTAAATGGAAAGGTGGCTCCATGAATTTTAAGTATTTCAGACCATTGGATAAATTGGAAGACTTTATCAATGATGAGACTCAGGCGAGTTTTATTCTTATGTGAATGACAATTATTAAAGTCTAAAGTTAAGAAAACTATAATATGTTTCAACAGAGCATAAGAATATTAGGACAAGAAGATTGGCGGAAAAGGCCTCAAAGCCATATTTCTCTATATTGTATTCATCTTAATGATACAAATATATAATACAATAATGAAACCACCTCAATTGTTCTCACATTGACACCTCATCAGGTGATAAGGTAGGAGGATGAAATATAGGAATCTAGAAACACACTTAGGATAACAACTATATCCTAGCATGTAAAATATACAAAGGTGGTATACTAAGACTTAATTATTGTATATGAGAAAGCGGCTAACATATATGTATGCTTAAATGACTAAGTGTTAAGATTGATAACAATTTGTGTAAGTATACAAGTGAGTTGCATAGAGTAGGAGTGTGACTCACCTGTAACCTAGAATGAAGTATGGGTATGCTCTAGGTGAAGAGGTGTAGTTCGTAAAAAGTTATCCTTGGTGTTTCCAAGTAGCCAAGTGATAACCATTGCAGTTTCGCATGCCCCCAGGAGGTGTACGATCACAAGAAAGGTTGGGTTCATGATAGTTGGTATCGGAGCTTGTTCACATAAAGGTTGGTGAATATTTGGTGAACTCTTCACCACTATCTTGACGATAGTTGGTATCAAAGAATGTTCATTGTAGACTTTGAATAAGGTTCGGTGAATAATTGGTGTCTCCTCACTACTAATACAATAGTGATAGTGGTTTTGAGGCACATTGCGAAGCCAGTTTGGGTGTAGACTTGGTGATTGGTTTGGTAAGGTGGATTGACTTATCGTAAAAATAGTATGGGTACATACTTGCTTGTTTTCAGGAGCATGTCGACACAATAGTAGGAGAGTAAGTGAGGAAGGTTTATTAGCATGATAATTGGTCATCGACAACTTCACGGTGGAGCAGATTGTGAAGAGGGTTTTATGACAACAGCTCCTTAGAACAATTTTGCAGCACTAAGACAAGGTCATATGGAGCTGGAGTTGTGAGCTTGATTGATTTGGTGATGAAATAGTTTTTTATTTCTGGTGGGTTGGTGGTGAACTTGGGATGCAACAGGTTTTCAAATGGAGAGTTGTCATCATAATGGAACAAATGTAGTTTTTGTGTAGTGAACCATAGCAAGTGAAACCCTATATATACTTTGGCATATAATTTAGCCAAGTAGATGGTCATGCTAATTGGTAGACATCGCAGGTTGATGACTTTGAGTTCATGACACTTTCATCCATAGGCTAGGAGGCATATTGGAGGAAGAAGTGGTTGTACGATGAGCATGTTCAAGAGGCATTCGATCAAAGGTTAGATGGAGAGAATGCCTTGGACAAAGGCAGTGGATGAGGACGTGTTATGGATGAAAATTCATGGTTGGCCTAAGGAGTAGGCAAAGTGTCTGCTAGAACTTGAGGATTAAGGTCGTATAGGTGGAGAAGTACATAGAATAGAAGGGAACAAGGTCCAGTTGTGAAGTTGTCATGGAGAGTTGAATGCACCTCCAGAAACCAATATTCACCACAGGCCATGGAAAGTATGAGTTTTCCAATGGCATGACAGTGTGGACTAGATCACACAATCGATTGACAAGGTTGAATGAAGAAAATTCACAGGGAGGATGAGTTGTAGGTCGCACAGTATGGGAGACAAGTCATTAAATGGAGTTAGCCAAATGGACGATATGGGTCACACAACAGAGTAATGAACGATTGGCTCAAGCATTGGGAAAAGATTAAGAGCTTAGAGACTGGGGTGGGAGAGTCGATGGAGGACGAACCAACCAAGTGCATGATGAGTTCATGACTTGAGGCGAGTTCAAGTGAAAATTGTGTAGTTGGGTTGGTGGTTCAACTCATGGTAGGTGTCTTGGACACACTTCACTAGGTGGACCTTGCACCAAGCTGCATGGAGTTGGAATAAATTAGATTGTTGGTGGGACAATACACTTCATTGTACAAATCGAAGTGATTTTCAGTTGAGTCATAGAGGACTCCGTGAAGGACTGAACCACAACATGGGATGATTTGGGAAACGACAAAAGTGTGGATTTGGCCATGGTGTGGAGATAAACAAGGAGATTAGAGACAAAATGGTGGAGGTGTGCAAGCTGGGCACACAACATTTTTTCTTGAACAAGTTGGACTGATGAACTTAGGCACCAATGATTGGTATAAATTTGTGTGGAGATTAAATGTAAGGTACTAGATGTAATATAATATGAAGAAACATGAATATTCAATAGATATCAATGGAACAACACAATATTGAGAAGAGCAACACCAAAAAGATACCTTTATTCAAAGAAAACAATGTTCGCTTGCCTCTTTGAGGGGGAAACCTCCAGCAGAGAAGAGCTCTATTACAATAATTCTCATGACCAAGTTTCTCATGCCTCCTACTCATATTTATACTAATTCTATCTTCTAAATAACATTCTATAGAAAGATATTTCTAGAAGCAAAAGCTTCTATCAAGTCTTCTTACATTGACATGTTCACATTTATTTGTTACACCTCTAAATTGGCAACAAATAATTTGGGAAAATGATGGCATGAAAATACACCTTGTAAAAATATTTAGAGAATGGTAAGTGCAATTTTTATCACGTAACTTAATTTGATAATTTTATGAAAGTCAAATAAATGTATATACATTTTTTCTTATAAATTTATACAGTAATCGTTGTTACGCAAGGACCAAAGGAGTTCTTTGACTGTATTCTAGTAATCATTGTTATGCAGGGACGATAGGAGTTCTTTGACTGTATTCAATGTATGGTAATCATTGTTACGCAGGGAGCAGAGAAATTCTTGAATTGTATTAATGGAGAAGTTTTAGGTACGGGAGAAGTTCTTCAATTGTATTAATGGACAAGTTTTAGTCCATTGATACACGTGAAGATAGCTTAAGGCTTAGTTTTTTTTTTTTTTTTAACAAACTTTTTGTATTTTGTATAGTATTAATGGTTGTAATTATTGTAATTTATACACTTTCTGTATTTTGTATAGTATTAATGATTGTAATTTATAAATGTGGTAAGAGAGTTATAAATATACTTGGTAAGAGAATTACAAGTATATTTGATTTAAGAGAATTACAAGTATATTTGATTTTAATTGATTAGTATATTTTTTATTAATTATTTTATTATTAATACTAAGTTAATTGTTCAATGAAAGATGTTTGGTTTAAAATAAATATGATTAATTTTATATTTTTTAATTGAAATTTATTTTTTATTATTAAAATGATATTTTATGAAGGAAAGAAAAATTACATGTATTTAAGTTAAACATTCTCTTAATTTAAGTGCAATTTACCTTTAAAGTTATTTTAAGATTTTTTTCAATGTTAAAGCTCTAAATCATACTTAGCTTATTTAAATTGCTATTCAAAACTTCTTAAACATCCTTAATGTAAATATGGTTGTTTAGAAGGCAAGTTTAAAAGATTGTGTAAACTTTTCAATGTCCATGATTTGATTGAGTTTTGTAGTTATATTCTTCTTACATGGTACATGTAAAGACAATGTAGTTTTGCATGATTCCCATTCTGACTTCACCTAGATCACATAATACTCATGTATATGATTTATGGTCTATGGACTTCCATTTTCATATTTAATATTATAAAAGATTTGAAAATATTTTGAATTAAACAATTAAATTCAATTTTAATAGAGAAATATTATCTTTGAAATTTTGGCGTTAATTGGTGTAGTGATCTAATTATTATATGAGAGGAAGAGGGTGTGTACTATCTTGAACCAAATTGATATATATTTTTTGAATGGATGTTTCATTTACATATGTTTGGTTTAAAGTCTACTCAACATTTTAATTTAGATATGTAATTTTCTTCTTCAAATTTACAATCACTAGTACATATAACAAGTATTCTGACCAAAGAGATTTAATAGTTAGTGAAAAATATTTTTTAAACTAACATATAACCGAGTTTTGAGTTTAAAGTGGCTATATTAATAATTACCAATGTATATGACTAATAAAGTAGTTATAATTATAATTTGGTAATTGTAAGTCCCTCGACTAGAAGGGCATGGACATCCTCTCCCAAGTCCTCAAGAAGATGGAATTTGGGGTTGCTCCAAAACTCAAGAGTCACAGTAGTTGGGCAAGTAGGCACCTGAAGACGCCAAGGGGATTTTCCAAGCATGAGGCGAAACATGGGGTGAAAGCAACCAAGAGAAGGGGCGTGTCAGGTCAGAATACAAGTCAGCTCAGCAAGGCGCACACAAGGCAAGGGCACACCAAAAAGGGTGGGGTGAGTTGAGACGAGGAGCACGCCCAAAGTTGAGGCACGATAGTCACAAGAGACGTAAAGGATGAATGGGTGCATGGATTTGTTTGGGCGTGTCAGTCCGCGAAGGGGCTCGTCGGTTTGTTGGGGTGTGCTACTCCACGAAGGGGTGCAACACACCCCAAAGGACACGACGGTTCGTGAAGGTGACATTTTGAGTTCATATAAGAACACGAGTCCATATAAGTAGCCAAGAGTGGGACGCACAAGGGGAGTTTGGGGAAGTCTTATCACAGATATGGGTGATGCATGCCATGAGGAAAAACCAAATTCTTTGTTAGCATGGTGAATTTTTTTTATAGAGAAGAGACAATGAATCTATGGTCGGTGCATGTCTGGGGCACACCATAGAGGTTGTGAAAGTTGTTGTGACGAACAAGCCTTGGTGGGGAAAATCTATGTATCAATGTCTTGGTGAGGTGAGGTGAGTCGTGCAACTCTTCCCAAGTTTTAAATCAAGCCAATGGTGCTCATATTGTAATTGTTTCACAATAATAAGACTTAGTCGAGTGTTAGGCATGTATCATGCCACCTGCACTATATATGTGTGTCTCTTGTTTGTTTCGCAAGTGTTTTCTTGGTTTCACATGTTCATATATGTATGCTTAAATGACTAAGTGTTAATATTGGTAACAATTAGTTTAATTATACAAGTGATTTTCATAGAGTAGGAGTGTGACTCACCCATAACCTAGAACGAAGTATGGGTATGGTATATGTGAAGAGGTGTAGTCTAAGAAAAGTATCCTTAGTGTTTCCAAGTATCTAAGTGAGAACCATTACAGTTTCACATGCCCTTAGGAGGTGTATGATCACAAGAAAGGTTGGGTTCATGATAGTTGGTATCAGATCTTGTTCACAGAAAGGTTGGTGAATAGTTGGTGAACTCTTCACCACTATCTCAAGGATAGTTGGTATCAAAGCATGTTCATTGCAGACTTTGAAGAAGGTTTGATGAATAATTGGTGAGCTCCTCACTACTACTACAATGTTGATAGTGGTTTTGAGGCACATTGCAAAGCCAGTTTGGGCGTAGACTTGGTGATTGGTTCAGTAAGGTGGACTGACCTATCGTAAAAATAGCATGGGTGCATACTTGCTTGTTTTGAGGAGAAAGTTGACACAATAGCAGTCGAGTGTTATGAGGAAAATCTCTCTATGGCATGGGGTAAACCACAACAGATGAAATGTTGGTTGTGGAGCCTGATCATCTTCCTAATTCAGAGGTCTTTTAATTTCAGCCATGTTTATACCCCATGAAGTATTTACACCCCAGAAGTATGTACACTCTTCCACGTGGGGGAGTGCAGAGGGGGGGTACCCCCTCTGCAGGGTCTAGGGGGGCTATCCCCCCAGCTGGGGGCAAGCGGGCCCCCAGTGGGGGTTCGAGGGCGAAGCCCCCGAAGGAAAAATTTCCTTGTAAATGCATATTGTAATTTCATTGTAAATCTGGACCGTTCATTATAAGGTCACATATCTGATGATAGAGATTATGTTAGGTTTTTTTTCCCTAGAAGGCAACCCTCTTTTATGAGGGAAATGTATTGCAGCTATGGTTGATGGCGAATATTGTATTCTAAAATAGGAGACTGTGAGAGAAAGAAGAGGAAGTTACAACGGGTTTGTTGTAGGTTGTATCCCTTCATATGCTGGATAATAATAAAGGAAGGACCTGCCAATTTCTCTTGTGGACGTAGCCCACACTAGGTGAACCACGTAAATCTGTGTCTCTATTGTATTGTGTATCTTCTTTGTTTTGTTTCCGCATTTGTTTTATTTTATTATTCCATGGTCCTGTTTTTCTAACAACTGGTATCAGAGCGAAAGGTAACTTGCAGGAAAAGAGGGTTCCTGGTTTGAGTGGGATAAATGTCGGAAGATGGAAAGTTTAGGGTCAAGAAATTTAACGGCCAAAACTACCAGTTATGGAAGATGCAGATAGAAGACTGTTTATATCAAAAGGATCTATTCCTACCATTGGGCAGAATAGAAAAGAAGCCGACGGCTACGAAGGACGAAGAATGGGAGATTCTTGACAGAAAGGCTCTAGGAATGATACAGCTAAGCTTGGCAGCGTCAGTAGATTTCGATATTTCCAAAGAAAAGACAACAAAGGGTTTGATAGATGCATTGGCCAAATTGTATGAAAAACCCTCGATGTCTAATCAGGTATTTCTAATGAAGATATTATTTAATATGAAGATGTCGGAAGGTGGGTTTGTTGTAGATCATTTAAATTATTTTAATATGATTACTAATCAACTAAGTTCTGTAAAAGTGGACTTTGATGATGAGGTCAGGGCTCTCCTAATCTTGTTCTCATTGCCAGAAAGCTGGAACGGCTTGGTCATGGTTGTAAGTAACTCTGTCTCTAGTTCAAATACTTTAAAATTTGATGATGTTGTTGGTGTTATCCTTAGTGAGGAAATGTGACGTAAAAGCATAGGTGAGACATCAGGAAATGTGTTGAACATGGAGAATAGGGGAAGACAAAAGGATAGAGGAAAGGGTTTCGAGAACCGTGGGAATTCTAGGAAGAGAATATCCAAATCCAGACTTGGAAAGATAGAGTGTTGGAATTGTGGGAAGAAAGGACATCTAAAGAAAGACTGCAGAGCTCCAAAGAAACAAAGAGATGGATAGCATGAGAGAAATCAGGAAGCAAATGTAACATGTGATGTGTTACAAGATGCTTTGATTCTTTCTATAGATAATATTTTTGAGTCTTGGGTAGTAGATTCAGAGGCTTCATTTCATGCCACACCCCATAGGAAGCATTTTCTAGATTATGTTCAAAATGATTTTGGACAGGTTCATTTGGGTGACGATGCACCATGCAAAATTGTTGGAATGGGAAAGGTAAAAATAAAGCAACGCAATGGAAACCAATGGTTGTTGAAAGAGGTAAGACATGTTCCAGATTTAAGAAAAAATCTAATTTCAACAGGGCAGTTGGCAAGTAAAGGTTGTATATCCATATTTACAGATAAGACGTGGAAGTTCATCAAAGGATCATTGGTGATAGCGAAAGGAGAGAAGGTAGGTACATTGTATTTATGTACTGGTAATATTGACTCTTCTATCTCTTTATCTTCTATAGGAGTGGATACAACACTGTGGCATCATAGGCTTGGACACATGAGTGAGAAGGGGATGCAGATACTTCACAAAATAAATTTGTTGCCAGATCTTAAACAAATTGATTTGGACTTCTATGAGCATTGTGTTTATGGAAAACAAAAGAGAGTCAGATTTCTCAGAGTCGGAAAATAAAAGAAGAGTGAAAGGTTAGAGCTTGTGCATACAAATGTATGGGGACCAACTCAGGTATCATCTCTTGGTGTCTCTCATTATTATATTACTTTTATTGATGATGCAATCATGCAACTAGAAAAACTTGGGTTTATTGCATTCGACAAAAATCTGATGTTTTTGATACTTTTAAGAAATGGAAAGCTTTGGTTGAGAATGAGATAGGAAAAAAGTTGAAGTGTCTCAGATCAGATAATGAAGGTGAATATTGCAGCAAGGAGTTTCATGATTACTGTTCATACCCTGGGATTCGTAGAGAGAAGACAGTTCCAAGAACACCACAAGAAAATGGTGTGTCAGAAAGGATGAACAGGACAATCATGGAGCGTGCAAGGAGTATGAGATTGCAAGTTGGTTTGCCCTTATAGTTTTGGGCGGATGTTGTAGATACTTCAAGGACCTTCAAGATATTTGGATGGTAGAATTCCAGAGGAGGAATGGACAGGAAAAAAGGTAAACTATTCTTTTTTGAAAACTTTCAGTTGTGAAGAATTTGTCCATATTGATAAAGAAAATAGAACAAAGCTTGAGGCAAAATCCAAGAAGTGTACCTTTATTGGAT
>ML779375.1:242919-274771 GCA_009831015.1 Picea engelmannii
AGTGGGGGCCCACGCCCAAAAACCACTAACTTGCACCCCCCCTCCTCGTTAAAGGTAGAAGGTTAGGGCCCGGGGGCGTCTGATATGGGCCGACAACTATATATCTGAGAATGCTATGCTTAGCCACCTATATCTACGCATGATTTAGCCACAACATGCCAAGACATGAAGTTAACCCCCCCGACTTAGGATAAAGCCAACAAAGTGGGTTTTTAACCCTTCTTCTTTCATTTTTTTCACCAAGGGGTCGAAAACACACCCTTTGATTGGATTTTGAGGGTGCTTGAGTTTTTTAGACCTCGACGCTTTCATTCTTCCTGTGAAAATAATGGGTAGAATGCCACATGATTTACACCATAATTCTTCTGAGGTTAAATCTCAATCACTCTTGATTCTTAAGAAACAGTCTGCATATACTTGTGTTAACGTATAGGCTCCACAGGGGATGGCATGCTCCCTGCAAGCTACCAATAACAAGTAGTTCCAGTGCCTTAGCTGTTGGGTTATGGAGTCAAGCTCAAAACATTCTGCTAAGGAATACAAGCTGCCAAGCACACTATCCTAAAATGAAAGCACACACACATGGGCTCCAAAGGAGATTATTTATGTACATCCCGATTTTAACTGATTTTTTACACAATGCTAGGTGAAAGCGAATTTCCACCAGAGCTAATCAAGCAGCTTCCTAACTGGAAACTCACTGACTCTATTAGTGATTGATAATAGATGATGCAACAGTGACAGAAAAATGATTACGTATTTCAACCTTCCTCTCAGTGCCGAAGTCAAGATAAAGCTGGGAGGCTTCAATAAATGGAGGAAATGCAACTCCATGTATTCCCTTACAAGTTTTTGGAATAACTGAGGAAACCCAAAAAATTGGTAACAGAAAGCCTGCTCTACTTCACAACTACTCACATATGGTTGGATATCTCTGGTAAGCATAGGTGAGTGAAGGGATGATGTAGGCTTCTGATCCACTTCTTCTTTGTGTACTCTGATAACATCTGCTAGTTGATGGCAAGAAATCTCCTCATGTATATAAATGGATGGATCCTCCTCTTTATCATGCTTCTTAGTGTCTTCATAGTGATCAAATGTAGGATAATCTTGTTGCTCATCATCACTAGAATATTCATAAAAAATGGGTTGCCTTTCATATCTATGATCAACCTCTAAAACAGTAATTCCATCAAGAATATAACTGTTAAGAATATCAATTTCAGGGACAGCAGTAACTGTTGCTTCTAGTTGTTCGTACACATGATTTTCTCTGAAATCCTAGGTGAAAATATGTCATGGGAAACCTCTTGAAGGAAAAGAGAAGAATCCTCCTCCACAACCAAATCTTCTTCTAAATCTGGAAGGCCTTCTTCATCATAAGTAGGGTTGTTCAAAACATCTGTCTCATGAAAAAAAATATCCTCTACGATTCCTCTTTCACTCAGACCTTCACACGAGAAAGACTCTATCATTTGCTCGATGTAGGATGAAAACTTCTTACATCAGTCATCCAATATAATATGAGACATGTAAATCTCCTTGTAATATAAATTAAAAGCATCATGAAAATCCTTCAAAGAATGGATACTAGCAGCAAGGATAGATTAGCACCATTCACGAGCATCTTCCTCCAAAGAAAATATGAACATCTTGATCAAGACATCCTCATGAAAAAAATTGTGCTCAAGCATGCATATATGAAAATTAAGCAAGTGTTCACCAGGATGGTCATGCTTGCTTCCTCTGAGTCTCGGAAGATAATCATCCCATTCATTTATAGCAGGGACAACATTTGGAAAAACAGGAACAAAGGAGAAATTAAAAGGAGCAAACCTTTGAGCCAAGCTTTTTTCCATTTCAGACCAGTAGAGTCACCGATCAATTCTTTAAACATGGAGTCGCTAGGTGAATGATATACAACTTGAATGCGTATAGTCTTTGTTCACCATCAAAGACCAGATCTGATCATGGTCATTCTCCCAGGGAACTTTCCAAGTTGAGAAAGAAGCTGCTAAAGCCTTCTCAATAAAGATTCTTTGGGTCATCTTTAGGTGTGATAGAGGTAGCCACAACTAAAATAGTGGAGTGGAAACAATGGAGTTGCCAGGTGCAAGCTACAATATTCAATGGTTCTGATATATGATGCACCCTTAGAATCAGAATCTCTTTGTCGTTCTATCCCAAGGAAATGTTTTCAATTCGTTCCCTGGAAATGATGCCATAAATGTTAGCACTAGAAGTCACCTTCAGATTGCATTGAAGGTAAGCCCAGTACCCATTAGTTTATATGTCAAAGGTAATTGAGTTTTGAGTGGTCAAATGGAGAAAACTCAATAATAATAGTGTTATAACTCAGAAATCTAGACTAGCATGCACTAGCCATTGAGGTCTTGAATCAAATTTAGTCAGTAAGTTGGATTAAGGGTGATTAGGAGGAAGATTTAGTGAGAAAGGTGTAGATTTATGCTATGAACATCATATTTTCCAGCAGCCAGAGGAGGAAAAACTTAAACACAAGGTCCTCTTGGATTCAAATTTCAAGGAAGCTGAAAGAATTCATAACAGTACTATAATCAAACATTTATCATAATACAGTTACAACAATCCATGTGAATCAATCAAACATGAAATCTTTCAGTATCAGAGGCAAATAAGATGGAGTAAGAAAGCTGACTTAGATTAACCAAGATGTCTCAAAAAAAAATACATAACCAGAGAACCAATTGTTCTCATTTAAAATATTACAATAGCAGAGAGCCTAGCTCAACCCTTCGACCTTAAAAAAATATCAAAACTACCTATATATACTAAAATGTTGCAACCACCAGGAATGTGATCAGATCACTCCATTCAAAGCCTTCATTTAGCACCCACTCTGTCAGGTGGTGTAGGCCTCATTATGTCAGACGCGAGCCAGGGATAGTTATGTGCTTTATAGGAAAAATTGTTGATAAGGAAGCTTCAAATCGTAAGTGTGCCTTTATGGTTGTTGTCTGCAATGTTTTCCATTTATGGATGAGGCGAGGTCTCAACTGTTGCCCATAATCTTCAATAACTGTCTTCATTGGGATTAGGACTGGGCCTGACACCCATAACTATTCTCAGATGGTGCCAATGACTTATGTGAGTCCATCCTGACGCCTCGAGGCAATGAATGGTCTTTGTCTGTGACCAATGCGAGATTTGCAGATTGTAGTCTAATAGAGTATGCACAAGGGTGATGTGGAGAGAGGTGCTTGGTGAAAAATCACATGGCCCAATGAGTGAGTGACGACCATGTGGAAGGAAGCGATTGGAAGAGTGGACGCTGGGATGAGGTTGTGATTGCAAGGGAAAAGTAGAGGTGGCAGAGGAATGAGGTAGGTGTGATAGGTGGGGAGGAGGTGATGTGTAAGGGAGAGTGGAATGTGAGTGGGACAGGTGTCGGCAGGTGAAAATCGGGAAAGTAGATGTGATAGCTGGAGAGGATGCGGTGGTAGGCCTAGGAGGGCGATGAGTTGAAGACAAGTGTAAGCAGAAGCAGGAGGTGGTAAGAGGTTTAGCTCAGAGGGGGGGGTAGGCGGTTAGTGGTTTGATGTGGGGNGTTGACGAGGAGGTTCCATGTTAGTGGGAGGACTGCACCCGAAAACCACTAACTTGGACCCCCCCCTCATTAAAGGAAGGAGGTTGGGGGGGGTCCGATATGGGATGATGATCGTATATCTGAGCGTGTTATGCTCAGTCACCCAAATCTGCACGCGCTTTAGCCACAACATCCCAAGACATGAAATTAACCCCCCCAACTTAGGATAAAGGCAACAAGGTGGGTTTTTAACCCTTCTTCTTTCATTTTTTTCACCAAGGGGTCGAAAACACACCCTTTGACTGGATTTTGAGGGTGCTTGAGCTGTTCAGACCTCAATGCTTTCATTCTTCCTATGGAAATCATGGGTAGAATGCCACATGATTTACACCATAATGATCCTAAGGGTAAATCTCAATCATTGTTTATTCTTAAGAAATAGTCTGCAGATCCTTGTGTTAACACGAGTGTGAAAGAGACAAGTTCACTTAGAAATCTTTTTTTTTTTAAGAGATTTGAAAAAGATCTTAAACAATACTCGAGAATGTTGTTCTAAGAAGCATATCATGGGGGAGGCCAGGGCTCCCGTGCAGGACTTCTGTTGAAAGTCAACAACTCATAGATAGTTGACACAAGCTTGGGAGAACCTAAAAATTGCCAAACCGAGAACGATAAAATACTTGCAGAGGATTCTTCATTTACAAAATAATTCCAATCAAAGGAAACCATCCTAGGACTTGGAGGGAGCGTACTCGGAGAGAGTGGAATGCTCCCTTGTTGAGAAGGTACATGACTAGAAATTATAAGGACACGCTCGAAAGACGCATCACTAATATACGTGGATATCGGTGGCCACCCACCTTCTCCAACTGGCCCAGAACATGTTTCTGACAATTTTGGTAATTTACTATTTTTAGCAGTTTTTAACTTCCAGGACCATTTTAAGGCCCTAAACGATGTTTTTTGCGAAAATGGGGAGCAACATGGATTATAGATCATGTTTCTCACCAAAAATTTGTAGTTCTCAGATAGATCTTTCCAACGATCTATCAAGCGCCCCAAACGGAGATCGTATGCAAAAGTTACGCCCCTGGGAAGTTGACGTATCAACTACCCCCATCGAGGCCCACAAACCTTTTGGCTTTTCATCTTCCGAGGTTAGGGTTTTGGATTTTACTTATGTTAAAAAGGCCCTTAGAGCCTCATTGTAATAATCATCTTCTCACGGATGTGAGTAGCCGTCACATCTCTTCTCAGAGATAAGCTGCCACCATTCTAGCGAGTCTTTCACTTTATATTTTACAGTCTCTGTACATTTATTTCATTAATAGAAATCGTGTATTACTGTATATCTGTGACTCTTGTTTTATTTCTGATATATCTTTGTTATATTGTTGTCTCTCTTGCAATATCTCTAAATATTTATGTGTTATATCTTCGCTCTCATTTCGTGCCGAAAATAATCTGGATCAGTGGTATCAGAGCAGGCTACTCTTGATCATTTTTAGTGCATGTCCCCGACGAGGTCTGAGTATAGATCAACACCTCTGAAAAAAAAGTGTCTCAAAGGTGTAATTCAGCCCTGAATCTTGTTGTCTACAGTAAGACCTTGCTATAATAAAAAATAATTAGGCCTTGAATAAATTAAGGAATGAATGAAAACTAAACTATCTCAACACAACTCAAAGAGAAAACCTTAGTGTGTTTCTCCTTCTATCCACCTCTTGTTCCTCCTTTTCCTTTTGCTTTTAAACAAATTAGAATTGGTTGAAGTAGTTGAACTACTTCATTAGTTAAGTTAACTAATAGCTCAACCAAATTTTAGTTAAGGGGGAAAAGTAATGAATCATAATAAATATTTTAAATAAATAATAACTAGTAGGTGGGACCCCTTGTGACTCCCTTTATATTTTAACAATCATAACACAACTAGTTAATCAAACAAAGTATCCCTCCTTGTGACTCCCATTATCACATTCATATTTGACAATTTATATCAATGATAATTAAATATATATCACCCATTATATCCAAAAAAAAACATGTTGTCCAAAACTTCTAAAGTCAACTGTCATCAACAATAAATAAAATAAAACTCAAAATTCATATTTTCCACTCTGAGATGCAATATTTCCCTTGTTGTTTCTGTCACCTTTTGATCTCTCTGAATTTTCCTTTGGTTTTGTTGAGCCTTTAGGCCTAATCTCATTGATCACATGAGAACAATAGTCCCTCAAATGCATCCGGGAGGACATGGATTTATCAAAGCCATTGGAGGGTGAGGAAGGGGCAACAATGGATTTTCCTTTGTCAAGGGCATGGTGGGCCTCGGTTTTCAACCTTTTGCTATCATGGGAGGACTGAAGTGGTGAGTGAACAGGGGCAACTTGGAAAATCTGATTGTTAGGTAGGGGAGCAGGTAAAGACAAATTGGGCCAGCCTCAATGTTGGGAGATTGTCGGGTGGACAATCTCTTGCCATCCTTCATTTTCAGAAACCTTGGGTTGCAATGAGACATGAGGGGGAAGAGGAATACCAAGGGCTTGTGGAGCTTGGAAGGGAGGCCTTTCAAGCCTCAGTTGGACCACTCCTTTCCCAATCAAATTGAAAAACCCATCCTAAAATAGTTGTCCTAACTCTTGCGATTCACCATCAAAGTGTATGGAGAATCTTGGACTTCTTGGGCCTCTGTTCCAATTACCTCTCCCTCGGTTGTCTCTGCCATGGCTACCTCAGCTGAAAAATCTCATTCATGTATGCATGATTGATTAGCAAATAATTTCTTTAACAACCATACATGGCAACTCCTTTTAAAAATATGAAATAAATTTTGGCTCAGCAACATATCAGACTCATGCAATCCAATCCATACAAATTTTTTAATCGTAATCAATGAGCAGGGGGTGAACAAAGGTTCTGGGATAAGCAAGGAATTTGTATTAAGCGAAAAAAATGTAAAAATGAGGGGGGGAAAGAGTCATGGTTACTACCCACAGACAACAAACAATCAACTATAATATAAACCAAAGAACATGTCATTATAATCCATCCAAGAAACTGCGATTTCAAACTGTTACAATACAAAATTTTCTTAACTATAATTAAATTTTAGGAACAGGGAGTGAAAAATGAATATGGGAAGGCAAGGGGAAGGAGAGAGGATACTTTTCATAAAACTAATTAAGTAATCCATAAAACCAATCTACATCAAACACAAAAGATCCAACACCAACCAAATAATCCACTATGATCAAATAAACAACTACTGTGTATAATTCAATCAGTTTTGTGTATTAACTTGCTCATTGTTCGCAATTAAATCCTTAACACAATGTCAGCAGAACATGACAATATGTCTTAAAAAACAACCTGTAGAAGAGTTATGTTTCTTCTCATTTGTCCCATTTAATATTTAAAACAATTTCCAAATGAACACACAATCACTTGTTTCCACTTTGTTCAACATCAAAACATCAACCACTATTCATGAATTATTTCCTCAATCAAACATAGACACAAAAATCGTGCTTGATTCCATTCCTCTAAACAATTTAATAATCAAATTGCAATGAAAGTATACTGTAAAAATGACCAGTGCCCATATCTTATGGTGTAACAAATGATATCCATAACCATATGAATTGGACAACCAAGTCATGACTATCACGATTTTAAAATTGCAATACTCTCGATTGACAATTAAAACACATAGCGACAACAACCATCAATTCAACTTATTACAATATAAGAGACATCGACTATGTATCCAATCCCATTTCTCAAATCAACCAATTTAAAACATGTTGAACTATAGACTTGACTATTATAATAACAATGCAGTGACAAGATGTCAATAATCACAACCACTGTCGACGATGCTCCACCAACTCAAAACAATCAATAGTATATTGACTAGCTCCATTTATTAAAAACAAGCTTGGAATAATAAAAAAGGGTTGTGAGTAATCAAGGGTTCGCTCTGTGGACCAACAGAGGGAGACTAGAGTTGACCTTCAACAACAAGTGAAGACTCTTGAGAAAATACGGTGAACCCATGGGCCATATCACCAATAGCTTCACAGACAAGGTGACAATTCATGAGATTGGAGAGACTATGAACAGAGGAGCAAAGGCTTCTTCTAATAACACTGAGAACACAGAAGGAATAACCCTCGTGGTTTTCCCAATCAACCTGCGCAATGCTGATATAAAAACAGAGGCACGAAATAAAAATCAACCCTAAAGCAAGCATATTTATAGCCACCCAACCAATTTGCAGAAACCACAATTATATGCGAACCCACGATCGAGCGAAAATGATAGCAATGACCCATGGTGGTTCCAAAATCAAATTCCACAACCAAATACAACTGGAGAAGTTTACAAGAACTCTGTGGAGACGGATAGCAAGTCTGGACCGTATGAAACCCTCCAATAAAAACCAATAAGAATGAGAGAGAGCCTTCATGGCTTCTTACACTCGGACTAATTAATGAAATTGTGACTTCAACCATTATTGCAATGAAAACCACACAAACAATGCATTCCAGAGAACATCACAAGTTTACAAAGTTGCCAGTCTCGAGAAAGCACAGACCCATACATCATCGAGCCAATATCTATTTCATAATCAGAGCGGGTTCATGGATGGTGAAAAAGACATACTTGTAACCAAGAAGCCTTAAAAACGCGAGCTTAGTTGAGTAGTTCTTCCCTTGCCTGAAAGTCGGAGCATAACCACAATGGAACACAATTGAACAATGGCCAAGCTAGGGTGATGTCCAATTGGAGAGGTATGGAGTGATGTGCAGTAAATGCACGTCGCCTCCATCCTCCACTCATTCAATTCCATAGTACACGCCAACAAACCCTTCATTAATTCATTTAGTTAATCTATGCATAGATCTTAACATCCATCACTTGTCAAATGTTCCACCCTATATCACATTAACCATTGCCAACCACACCATAACACATATCACATGTGTCTCCATATCACTCAATAAGTCGTGTAGTCACTAACCCTGTTAGCTAGGACTAACAACAATCCTTAAATTTTAATGCATGTAGTGTAGCATAGTAGAATAGTAGCATAGTTTAATTTATTCTTTAGATTTTTTCCATATGGCTCTTTTCACTTTCTCTTATTTCATATTACTAACATGTGTCTTGTGTAGGTGCAACATGTAACATATCATAGCGCTAAATAGAAAAGTGATAACAGTGGATATAGGCCATTCATACAATATGGAATTTAGAGCTTAGATCAATTAGAACAACACATAATACACATTTTCCATCTGTTATTATGTCACAAATAAAACCAAGAAATCATCAATCATGTAGATCCCTGTAAGCAATGTCAAAGAGCAGCATAAACATCAAATAAGAACCAGATTTGATCTCCCAATATACAAGGGGGTCCCACCTACTAGTAGTATATATATCATTAGCTTATAATAATAGGACTTAGCAATACTTTGCGGGTAAAATCCTCGTTGTGATTTTTTATCGTCAACAAACTGGCGATTCCATAGGGAAATTTGTTTTCAACAAATTTAGAACTCAGAACTCATGGTTTCGTAGACCAATAATAGTAGGTCAAGAAGATACAACCAGGTAGATTATGCAACAGGGGGAAGTGAGTGGATTCAATGAAAAGATGACTGGGAATTTGGGAACAACTCATGAAAAATGTTAAGTATGAGGGGGTTTTCCACTGTGTGCATAATCATTCACCCAGAATTTGCTCTTTTCCTCAAGGAGAAAAATTAGGGACTTGCTCTCTTAAATTCTCAAGTGGATGAAGAAAAGGAAAGCAGAAGCAAGAGATAACCAAAAAAAAAAATTAGACAACAGTGAAAGCAGATAGCAAATTCAAGTGCTTTCAGGGAAACCTCGTAACAATTGTATAAGCTTGATTGCTATTGACTAACAATATTTTGCAGGAGTGTCACTGTGGCAGAACTGATCCAACATCTTATTCTTGACCAAAATCAATTAAAATATGAAGAATCAATAAAAATCATAACGGAATTAAAATTGCAGAATTTAAAACAACAGAGATAAAATTACATAAATGTAAAAACAATAGGAAATTGTTTAAATCTGAAAGCAGAAATCAAACTACTGTAAGAAGAAATAAGAGACAGTAGAAAAAATGCAAGCAAAGCTAGACTACTAATATACAAAAAATCCAAACAACATTAGAGCTTTTCAAGTTGGTCCCACGTAATGTTTCAAGTGAGAATCGTTAGTGCCGTAGGAAAACAATTGCTCCTGTAAATCCTTTAGAATGTAAGAGTTAGTATCCAGAAAAAAATCAATTTTGAAGAGACCCAGAAATAACACTTGAAACTCTGAGGTAATTAACATTTCTTTAACGTATATAATTAGATCATCAAGATAGATATGAATACTGATAAATTCACCAAGAGTTATTTGTATAGGTCTTTTGAAAGTGGTGCTTGCGTCAAGTAAGCTAGAAAGCATACGTTCATAAGTCATGGTACCCCAATCAGTGATAAAGGTGGTTTTGTAAGCATCTACCCCCTTTACCTTGATTTGATTGTAACTGGGAAAAACATTAAGTAAGGGCATCATTTGTGACCCTGCGACTTGCTGAAAAATCATTTCTATGTTAGGGAGAGGAGAATAACCTTTCATAATAGCCCGCTTAACTACCCGAAAATCAACGGAAAATCTTATATGTTCAGTGGCTTTCTGGACAGGGTTCAAATTTGAAACACATTTAGAATACTTGATTGGAAAGATGATACCAGCCTTCAATAGTTTCACCAATCCCTTTTGAATAGTTTCTTCCGATGCAGGGTTGATAGGTCTTTGTTTTTTCTTAACTGATTTTAAGCCTTCCTTGATGGGGATGGAATGTTGTATAAGACCAGGATCAAAACCATGAAGATCCTCATAAGACCAAGCAAAAACATCTTGAAATTCACCAAGCAGCTTGGCAAACTTCATTTTCTCTTCATCAGAACATTTGGCACCTATTTTAACATTCTTTGGAGATTTGGGTGTCCCAATGTTCAAGGATATGGTTTCACCCACCTTCCTTTTCAACTCCTCTTCTTTCTGACTCTCTTTATTGCCTACATCACTCAATGAAAATGAATTCTCTAAAGGATTCAAGCCCTTAGGAATCTTGTTATCTTCTATGGACATAACTTATTTGGGCTTAAAAGGATCATTTTGAATGAAAGCACGAATGTTCTCATCATTGGGGAAGACTGCCAAGATTCCATATTGTCGAGGATATGTGGACGATATAGAGATTGGAGAGTACAATCAGGTCTGTGAGGTAAAAGTTGTCGACTAGGAGAGGCTGCAAAAACAACTAAGCGATCAGCCATTGAGTTAAATTCCCTCTTAACATGAGTGATGTTGAAAGATAACAGGTTTGAGACAAGTGCCCAAACAGTTTGGGTATATTGTTTCATCAACTTGTTGCTAGGGGAGTAAATATTACGTACAAGGTTCACAATAAGCTAGGAATCACCAAAAACTGAAGGTGACCACAGCCAAGATTATAGGCATTTTCAATGCCTATTAATAAAGCTTCGAATTTAGTGACATTGTTAGTGCAAGCAAACTCCAACCTGTAAGAAAAGTTATGGATTTTTCCTATAGGAGAAATCAAGACAATTCCATCTCTGTTACCTTCATTAGAGCATGAGCCATCAAAGTGCATGTGCCACATACCATCATCTAAACCAATTTGTTCCAAGGAAATGTTATCCTCCTTAGCAAAGATGGAATACACTTCTAGGTCCTCTTCGATATATTTTACATTAGGTTGTGGGATACTCTGTATGTAAGGTGAAATCCTTCCCTCTCTAAGGACTATAATTTTTTTACCATTTTGAGGAACGGATAAATGTGTTCCGTCGAGTGAGATGTATTTACCCATTAAGGCTTGCTAATATCTTCCCAAGATGATTGAGTAATTTATTACTGGCATATCAATTACCTGAATGCTAAGGGTTGTCCTTATTTCAGGGTGTGCGCACAAAACTAAGTTCACATATTTAATCTCACCTATGGTCGTTTGTTTTAGACTATTATAGGAGAGCATGCTTCTGGCATTTTCATTTGTACAAGACAAGCTTAGATCTTCCATAATAATCTTCGACATCACACTTGGGCCTGAACCGCCATAAATGAGGCAACAATGGGTGATCTTATCCATAATCTTTATAGAAAGATAAAAGGGGGATTTTTTACAGGGTACCTAAAGTTATGTACACCTACCTTATTTACAGATGAGTCCTCTTCGTTCACCTCTTTAGAGAGGTTGGCTATAATGGAAGCTTTTCCTTCCATGAATTGTTTCAGATGCCTCTATTGTTCAGGGATGACAACCATGTCTAGAAGGGTTGCATTTGCTTTGATGTTGGACAACTGATTTAGGATATTATATTTGGAAGATGGGAGAGGGGAAGTAATTCTTTGACTCTCAGGAACCTAGGAACCTGAACAGTAGCAGCGGGTGAGGATGAGCTCAGGCTGGAAGAATTTCAGGGAGGATAAAACTTGCCTTTGGGAGCATAGGACTTGTTCCTAGTATTGATGATCATGACATCTTCTGGCTCTGCAAAATATAGGACAACGATGGTAGTTTCTAGTCTTTTACCAAATATCTTATCTCTAGCACTCTTCCTTACCTCACATGTGGCTTCTTCGTGGTGTTCCTCACAAAAGTTACACCAACTTCTAGGCAAGATAACTTTAGGATGAAAATCATTTTCAATTGGGTTTCTAAAGGGAAGTGCAGAAGAGAGTGAAGCTTCAGGGGTGAGAGGGGAGTTAGTTCCCTTTCTCTCATATGCTATCATACGATTGTCCATATCTTGTACTAGTTGTAAGAGGGAGGATGTGTCTGTCTGTTTAACCGATTCACCCTGAGGAAAGCTTGTTCTTTCAAGCTGTTCTTCATACTCTAAACAAGTATGGAGAGTAGAACCGAGATTATCAATAGCCTTTTCCTCAAGCCTATGATGATAGGGGGAAGGCAATGCATTGTAGTAATGCATGAAAGTGGCTTGGTTCTAAGGTCGGATGAGTTCAAGGATTTGATTATATAACTTAACGAAATGCAAGTTGAAGGACTTGATGGTCTCACCACCCTTATAGACGATGTTATTGTATTCCCGTAACTTCTCGGCTGGGATTTTGGATTGCCCATAAGTGGATCTGAACCAATAGATTAACTCCTCCCAAGTAGACAAAATATTAGGAGGAAGGTCAAAGAAATCTATCGTAGCCTTTCCTTCCAAGGAGTTGACGAATAAGCACATGCAAGTATCATTACCATTGGCCCCTATGTTGTGGCAAGCATTAGAAAATTCCACTAAGTGTTCGTTTGTAGTGACAATGTCGTTTCCAAAAAACCTAGGGAGATGCTCGTTGAATTTAGGAAGTGGGCGAGTAGCAGGTGCTAGGTTAAGAGGAGAGGACACATGCCACGGTGTGGTTGTGGCGTCTTCTTCAAACTGAAATAGTCCATATTTTTTAATGACTTTGGTGGGATTAGTGGTAGACTCAACAAGCATATGGTGGCTATATAAGCTACCAATCATTGATGAAGATGAATACTGAGAGGAGGAAGCACTTCAAATGCCACCAAAGCCACCACTAGATGCCATCTTGTGGATAATAGGTGAAGAATAAAAAGACAAACTTGAAGAATCAGACAAATTTTTTCTTAGAGCACTTTGTTGGATAGATAACACAACGTTCCTTTTTCCTATTTCAACAATAGGATTAATTTCGGGTGATAAGCCTCTTCTTCTTCTAGAAACACGAGAGTCTAAGGACATGAAAGAAAGGCCAAAAATGAAGAAACAAGAAGGCTACTGTTGATTTCTAGGTTGTCTACTTCTAGTTTCCAAACGTTCTTGGGCACTAATATCTCATTCAATTCATTCCCATGAATGATTAAACTCATCATGAGTATTGGCGGTGTCTAAAATGGTGTTAAACAAATTCAAAGCAATGTTGGTCTGATCTTGAAGACCGGGCTCAATATTGGGTTGCCCTGCAATAAGCACAGTCATTAAGAAATAAACAATCAAAGAATCAATATCATAAAAATAGATGTATTCGATGCAAATCAAGCATAAAAATTAACCAGAGAGATATTGAAGATCTCCCCAATATGGTCGTCAAATAAATGTTGAGGAAAATATATGAAATGATCTTACTCAAGCATTTTCAGATTCTGCTTGGCTAGAGAAAAATAAACGGGAATATCACCCTATGTTCATAGCCATAAAAATTAATATCCTAACTCACAAGTATTGATTACAAGTGCTTAGGCTAGTCCTTTTATAAATAAAATCTTGCTAAAAATCTCATTGTTTATACGATTTTCTGAATATAACAATTGTTGAAATAAATGTAGAGATTGAAGTAAAAACACCAAGTCGATAATCAAGACAGATGAGACATAAATAAATCCTTTATTTCATTCCAATTCATCAAAGAGTTATTCTCTTTAAAAAAATCGTGAAGAATTTTTGGACCAAAGTCAAACTTAGACGTTCCCGATGAAACATACAAAAGAACCTCTGACAAAAAATCAAAAACTGAACTCTAAAATCTAGATCAGCTTGCCACAGATTGTTTCCCACTCAACTCTTCACAATAGCCTTTGCCAGTCATGAAAAATAATTCACAAATAAACAAGTCTACATAGACTATCAAAGATAGATCAACACCTCTGAAAAACAAGTGTCTGAAAGGTGTAATTTATCCCTGAATATTGTTGTCTACAATAAGACCTTGCTATCATAAAAAAGAATTAGGCCTTGAATAAATTAAGGAATGAATGAAAACTGAACTATCTCAACACAACTCAAAGATAAAACCTTAGTGTGCTTCTCCTTCTATCCACCTCTTGTTCCTCCTTTTCATTTTGCCTTTAAGAAAATTAGAATTAGTTGAAGTAGTTGAACTACTTCATTAGTAAAGCTAACTAATAAATCAATCAAATTTTAGTTAAGGGGGAAAAGTAATGAATCATAATAAGGATTTTAAATAAACAATAACTAGTAGGTGGGACCCCTTGTGACTCCCTTTAGCTTTTAACAATCATAACACAACTAGTTAATCAAACAAAACATCCCTCCTTGTGACTCCCATGATCACATTCATATTTGACAATTTATATCAATGATAATTAAATATATATCACCCATTATATCCAAAAAAAACATGTTGTCCAAAACTTATGAAGTCAACTGTCATCAACAATAAATAAAATAAAACTCAAAATCCATATTTTCCACTGTGAGATGCAATATTTCCCTTGTTGTTTCTATCACCTTTTGATCTCTCTGAATTTTCCTTTGGCTATGTTGAGCCTTTAGGCTTAATATCGTTGTTCACATGAGAACAATCATCCCTCAAATGCATCCGGGAGGACATAGATTTATCATAGCCATTGGAGGGTGAGGAAGGGGCAACAATGGATTTTCCTTTGTCAAAGGCATGGTGGGCCTCGGTTTTCAACCTTTTTCTAGCATGGGAGGACTAAATTAGTGAGTGGATAGGGGCATCTTGGACAATCTGACTGTTAGGTGGGGGAGAAGGTAAAGACAAATTGGGCCAGCCACGATGTTGGGAGACTGTTTGGTGGACAATCTCTTGCCATCCTTCATTTTCGGGAACCTTGGGTTGAAATGAGACATGAGGGGGCACGAGAATACCAGGGGCTTGTGGAGCTTGGAATGGAGGCCTTTCAAGCCTCGATTGGACCACTCCTTGCCCAATCCAATTGAAAAACCCAGCCTGAAATAGCTGGCCTAACTCTTGTGAGTCAGCATCAAAGTGTATGGAGAGTCTTGGCCTTCTTGGGCCTTTGTTCCAATTACCTCTCCCTTGGTTTCCTCTGCCATGGATACCTCGATTGAAAAATCTTATTCATGTATGCATGATTGATTAGAAAATAATTTATTTAACAACCATACATGACAACTCCTTTTAAAAATATGAAATAAATTTTGGCTCAGCAACATATCAAACTCATGCAATCCAATCCATAAAAATTGTTTAATCATTTTCAATGAGCAGGGGGTGAACAAAGGTTCTAGGATAAGCGATGGGTTTGTATTGAACGAAAAAATGTTAAAATGAGGGGGAAAAGAATCATGTTTACTACCCACAGACAACAAACAATCAACTGTAATATAAACCAAAGAACATGTCACTATAATCCATCCAAGAAACTGCGATTTCAAACTGTTACAATACATAATTTTCTTAACTGTATTAAATTTTAGGAACAGGGAGTGAAAAATGAATATGGGAAGGCGAGGGGATTGTAATTAGCGAAAAGTGAAATAATGGTAGGGAGGAGAGCAGATATTGTTCATAAAACTAATTAAGTAATCCATAAAACCAATCTATATCAAACGCAAAAGATCCAACACCAACCAAATAATCCATTGTGATCAAATAAACAACTATTTTGTATAATTCAATCAGTCCTGTGTATTAACTTGCTCATTGTTCGCAATTAAATCCTTAACATAGTGTCATCAAAACGGGACAATATGTCTTCAAAAACAACCTGTAGAAGAGTTTTGTTTCTTCTCATTTGTCCCATTTAATATTTAAAAGAATTTCCAAATGAACACACAGTCACTTGCTTCCACTCTGTTCAACATCAAAACATCAACCACGGTTCATGAATTATTTCCTCTTTCAAACACAGACACAAAAATCGTGCCCGATTCCATTCCTCTAAACAATTTAATAATCAATTTGCAATGAAATCATACTGCAAAAACGACCTGTGCCCATCTCTGTTGGTGTAACCAACGATATTCATAACAATATGCATTGGAAAACCAAGTCACGACTATCACAATTTTAAAATTGCAATACTCTCAATTGACAATTAAAACACACAACAACAACAACCATCAATTCAACTTATTACAATATAAGAGACAGTGACTGTGTATCCAATCCTATTTCTCAAATCAACCAATTAAAACCATGTTGAGCTATACACTCGACTATTATAATAACAATGCAGTGACTAGATGCCGATAATCACAACCACTGTCGACGATACTCCACCAACTCAAAACAAATCAATGGTATATTGACTGGCTCCATTTATTAAAAGTGAGCTTGGAATAATAAAAAATGGTTGTGAGTAATCAAGGGTTTTCTCTATGGACCAACAAAGGGATACTGGAGTCAACCTTCAACAGGAAGTGAGAGACTCTCGAGACAATACGGTGAACCCACATGCCATATCACCAATAGCTTCACAGACAAGGTGACAATTCACGAGATAGGTGAGACTATGAATTGAGGAGGAGAGTCTTCTTATAATAACACTAAGAACACACAGGGCATAACCCTCGTGGCTTTCCCAATCAACCCGTGCAATGCTAATATAAAAAAAGATCTACGAAATAACAATCAACCCTAAAGAAAGCATCTTGATAGCCACCCAACCAATTTGCAGAAACCACAATTATACGCGAACCCAGGATCGGGCGAAAACGTTAGCAATGACCCATGGTGGTTCCAAAATCAAATGTCGTAACCAAATACAATTGGACAAGTTTACAAGAACTATATGGATACAGCCAGCAAGTCTAGACCATATGAAACCCTCCAAGCAAAACCAATAAGGATGACAGAGAGCCTTCATGGCTTCTAGCACTCAGAATAATTAATGAAACTGTGACATCAACCATTATTGCAATGAAAACCACACAAACAATGCATTCCAGATAACATCACAAGTTTACACAGCTGCCAGTCTCGATAAAGCACAAACCCATACATCACCAAGCCAATATCTATTTCGTAACCAGAGCAGGTTCATGGATGGTGAAAAAGACATACCTGTAACCAAGAAGCCTTAAAAATGCAAGCTTAGTTGAGCAGTTCTTCCCTTGCCTGAAAGTCAGAGCATAACAAAGTGGAGCAAAATTGAAAAATATCCAAGCTAGGGTGACAGCCAGTGGGAGAGGTATGGAGTGACGTGTAGTAAATGCATGTCTCCTCCATCCTCCACTCATTCAATTCCTTAGTACACGCCAACCAACCCTTCATTAATTCATTTAGTTAATCTATGCATCAATCTTAACATCCATTACTTGTCAAATGTGCCACCCTATATCACATTAACCATTGCCAACCACACCATAACTCATATCACATATGTCTCCATATAACTCAATAAGTCATGTAGCCACTAACCCTGTTAGCTAGGACTAACAAAAATCCTTAAATATTAATGCATGTAGTCTAGCATAGTAGCATAGTTTAATTTCTTCCTTAGATTTTTTCCATATGGCTCTTTTCACTTGCTCTTATTTCATATTACTAACATGTGTCTTGTGTAGGTGCAACATGTAACATATAATAGCGCTAAATAGTAAAGTCATAACAGTGGATATAGGCCAGTCACACAATATGGAATTTAGAGCTTAGAGCAATTAGAACAACACATAATACACATTTTCCATCTATTATTATGTCGCAAATAAAACCAAGAAATCATCAATCATGTAGAACCCTATAAGCAGTGTTGAACAACAACATCAACATCAAATAATAACCAGATCTGATCTCCCAATCTACAAGGGGGTCCTACCTATTAGTATTATATATATCATTATCTTATAATAATAGGCCTTACAAACACTTTTTGGGTAAAATCCTCGTTGAGATTTTTTATCGTCAACAATGAGAAAAGACCATGGGCTGGGTAGCACCAATTGAGGGAGTCATGGGGGCTCCACTAACCATAGCAATGAAAACTCACAACCCAATATAAAATCCTAAGGCTAACTAATAATCAGAGAGCACACCAAAGTAAAGAAAAAATGTCAATGCACACAAACAGGATATAGTGGCTGAAAAGGGGCCTCCCTCACTAGAGTAGGTATGTCTCTCCCAAGAGGGGCCCGAGACTCCCTTCAAAAGATTGGAGGTATCAGAATCAGTTATAAGGGCCCTCGTGGGATTAATAGCACAGTCAGTCAGATCCCCCCAGAGAGGTAATCCTACATAAAGGTTGTGTGTTGTCTGATGCTTATCTGACTCAGGGTACCTATAGAATAACCCCTGCAAGTAACCTATGTGACTATCTATGTCAAACACCTAGAGCCACCACAATATAACCAATGCGCAGGAGAACAATCATAAGTCTGGTCCACCGTATAGGCAGGGTAACAAATCCTGAAATCTTGAAAGCATCACCTCTCACGGAGGTAAAGGTACTAGCAAGACCCCCATATACGAATGAAACCACTTAAATATCTCTGACGATAGGGAGGTATTAGAGGGTTATCTTTGCAACCAACTTCGCGCAACCTCATGCTTAACTCCAATTTGAGCGGAGCATCTTGACGTCACTAATTACACATTGGATTTCACCACTCCCTGGTCATACACATATGTTTAGTTTAATAGCCTTGGAGATCTTTACTCACAAAATCCTATTCCAAGGCCCTATGTCCTATGCTTGTTTGTGTACCCTGAAAAATAAAATAATTTCTATTAAATTTTAATTAATCAGTGTTACTTTTAATGGCTTTTGTTTACTCAAAAGATGTGGTCATGAAACTGATGATATTATGACTTAGCATATCAAATAAATGAATATAACATAGTGCTAAGTCCTAATCTTAAATTCTCAAAAGATGGTAAGATTTTCAAATGAAACTTTCAACGCATTTTCTACAATTTCAATATAATGAAATATTTCCTCATGTGTCAAGATCAATACTAAGTTACCAAAAGAGCAAATGCCATAATGAAAAATGAGAAAAAAAAATTGTATTTTCAATATAAAGAAACAAAAATGCAAGTACTAAATAGAATCTTGATATACAGACCCTATTGCAAGAAAAAAGAGACAAGCCAAGCAGGATACCAAGAAGTAAACACTCAGACCAAGATGCAAGGACAACCAATAAAAAATATGATAAGAAAGAATATCGCACAAAAATCCAACAATAAGAAGGTTTCCTATCACTTTGTAAGCACTCAACAGTTAGGACAGAGACCCAAGAAGACTCAATAACCAACCAAACTCACCCAACAAACACCAAACTTAGCCAGTAAGCCTAAAAATTTGATGTGCATGACTGTTTGAGAAAAACTCATGTATGTATGTGCCTTATAGAAGGGCAGCTCGCGTATGTATGCGTTTGTCAAGGGGAAAACCACGTATATGTAGTAAAACACTACCAAGGCAAGGGTTAAGCCAAGAAACTCAGATGAAAAGTAAAAATAGGTTGTCAAGCAATCAGACATCAAGGAAACTCAAGCTAACAAAGAGCAAGTCAAGGAGAAAAACACTCCAAACCCCAAAACAAAATATCATTCCCCAGTATGGTCTCCAATTCTATTAGGATGAAAATCTCTCTATAACATGAGGTAAACCACAACATATGGAATGACACACAAAAATAAACTATAATATCAAGTATGCTATATAAATGAAATGCTAACAGGACAAGATCAAGAGCCTACCTCATCCGGACGTTCGATGGAGACCACCGTTGAGCACGCAACTCAAAGATTTATACTTGCAACTTGTCCTCGACAACCAAGATACACAAGCATATGGTGATAATATATGATGTTAGCATATAAATTAGCATAATTCGTTAACATACATGACAAATACGTCCATGGAATAATAATTCAAATATTTGCAAGATATCAATTGGACGAGAAAAGAGTATTTCTATTAAAATAATCAACAAAAGCATATATGTGACAAACTTTTGTATCGACACACATCAGAACTGAGAAACTAAGTCCCTCCAGTTGGGCCTCCACCAAAGGCAATCTCATATAAAAGCGACATTGAGGTTCTCCATCAAAGAAGGAAGAGCTTGGGGGCTGAACAATGTGTTCATAGTTTCAAGGATAAAGGGATGCAGACTCAATATGAAGTGAAATTTCTCCAGAGTATCTTTTCTTTCAAAAGTTGAATTCTCTCCTCCTCTGTGGCTTATATATGTCTCGATTTATAGCCTTCAAATGGAACTGAAGGGCTGATTTGGAGCGTTTCCAGTGTATGGAAGGTCAAGGATCATGATGTGACATAGAAACCCAACATAATTTTTAATTTTGAGAACCAAACCTAACGTATGTGGGTTGAAGTGGAGCAACATGCGTATACGCATGTTGTCTAACTGGTAGGGCACGTATATGTGGAAAAATATGTTTTTTTGGCTCTGGAAGGTACAAAAGGGAATGTCAAGTCTGCATAGGGAAATGGAAAGGCCATCCAAGAAAGTTGCATGGGGTGAGGTAAAATTTTATATAACAGTGAGCAAGCGAGGAAGGTTTCTTGGCATGATAATTGGTCATCGACAACTTCATGGTGGAGTAGATTGCAAAGAGGGTTTTGTGACAACAGTTCCTTAGAACAATTTTGCAGCACTAAGACAAGGGCATATGGAGTTGGAGTTGTGGGCTTGATTGATTTGGTGATGAAACAGGTTGGTAGTTCCGGTGGGTTGGCGGTGAACTTGGGATGCAACAATTTTTCAAATGAAGAGTTGTCATCATAATGGAACAACCATAGTTTTTGTGTAGCGAACCATAGAAAGTGAAACCCCTATTTATACTTTTGTATAGAATTCAGCCAAGTTGATGGTCATTCTAATTGGTGCACATCGCAGGTTGATGAATTTGAGTTCATGACACTTTCATCCATAAGATAGGAGGCACATTGGAGGAAGAAGTGGTTTTATAATGAGCATGTTCAAGAGGTAGTTGATCCAAGGTTATATGGAGTGGATGCCTTGGAAAAAGGAAGTGGATGAGGACATGTTGTGGATGAAAAGTCATGGTTGGCCTAAGGAGTAGGCAAAGTGTCTGCTAGAACTTGAGGATTAAGGTCGTCTAGGTGGAGAAGCACAGAGAACATAAGTGCACAAGGTCTGGTTTAAGTTGTCATGGGGAGTTGAATGCACCACCAGAAACCAATATTCACCACATGCCATGGAAAGGATGAGTTTCTCGATGGCATGACAGCGTGGACTGGATCACACAATCAATTGACAAAGTTGAACGTGGAAAATTCGTATGGAGGACGAGTTGCAGGTTGCACAATATGGTGAGAAAATTCATTCAATGGAGTTATCCGAAAGGACAAGACAAGTCACACAACAAAGCAACGGACGATTTTCTCAAACATTGGGAAAATATGAAGATCTTGGAGATTGGGGTGGGAGAGTCGATGGAGGATGAACCAAACAAGTGCATAATGAGTTCATGACTTGAGGGGAGTTCAAGTGAAAATTGTGTAGTTGGGTTGGTGGTTTGACCCATGGCAGGTATCTTGGAAACACTTCGCTGGGTAGACCTTGCACCAAGCCACATGGATTTGGAATAGATTAGATTGTTGGTGGGACAATACACTTCATTGTACAAACCAAAGTGATTTTCGGTTGAGTCATGGAGGACTCCGTGAAGGACTGAACCACAACATGGGATGATTTTGGCAGCGACAAAAGTGTTTATTTGGCCTTGGTGTGGAGATAACCAAGGAGAGTAGAGACAGAATGGTGGAGGTGTGAAAGCTAGCCACACAACAGTTTGGCTTGAACAAGTTGGACCGACAAACTTAGGCACCAGTGATTGGTATGAATTTGTGTGGAGATTAACTGTAAGGTACCAAATGTAATATAATATGTGGAAACATGAATATTCAATAGATATCAATGTAACAACACAATATTGAGAAGAGAAACACAAAAAATGATACCTTTATTCAGAGAAAGAAATGTTCACTTGCCTCTTTGAGGGGAAACCTAGAGGAGAGTAGAGCTCTATTAAAATAATTCTCATGACCAAGTTTCTCATGCCTCCTACTCATATTTATACTAATTTTATCTTCTACAGAACATTCTATATGAAGATCTTTCTAGAAGCAAAAGATTCTATCAGATCTTCTTACATTGACATGTTCACATTTATTAAATAGGCCTTATTAACTAATTTCATCCTTTATTACATGGAAAACATATTATTCTACCTATGCGAGGGGTTAGGGAGGTTAGTGTTATGAGGAAAATCTCTTTATGGCTAGGGAAAAACCACAACAGATGGAATGACACCCAGAAATAAACTCTAATCTAAAGTATGCTATATAAATGAAATGCTAACAAGACAAGGCTAAGAGCCTACTTTGTTCAGACATTTGAAGAAGAACATCATTGAGCACGTGACCAAAAACTTTATACCTGCAACTTGTCCTCAACAACCAAGATACATGAGCATATGGTGATAATATATTATGTCAGCATATAAATTAGCATAATCCATTAACATACATGACAAATATTCCCATGGAAAGTAATTCAAATATTTGCAATATATCAATTGAACGAGAAAATGGTATTTTTATTAAAGTAATCAACAAAAGTACATAGGTGACAAACTTTTGTAACGACACATATCGGAACTGAGAAACTAAGTCCCTGTAGTTGGGCCTCCACCACTTCAATCCTCTACAAAAGAAATCTCATATATAGAGGTCAATGAGGTTCTCCATCACAAAGTAGAAAGATCTTGGGGGATGAACACAAGAATTTCAGACTTTCAAAGACAAAAGGATGCAAACTCAATATGAAGTGAATTTCTCCCGGGTGTATTTTCTCTCAATGTTGATTTTTTTTTTAGGCTTGGATATGGCTCAATTTATATCCTCCAAATGGAACTCAAGGGTCGAGTCGGAGCATTTCCAGTATATGGAAGGTCAAGGATCATGGATCTCATGACATGGCATGGAAAGCCAACATAATTTTTAATTTTTTAGCACCAAACCCAATGTACGAGGGTTGTAGTGGAGAAACTTGTGTATATGCGTGTTGTATAATTGATAGGGTGCGTATATGTATGAAAATGTTCATTTTTTGCTCTAGAGTGAACAAAAAGGGGACTTCAAGTCTACAAAGGGAAATGGAAGGCCATCCAAACAAGCTACATGGAGTGAGGCAACATTTGTTGTAACAGATGCCCCCTAATGTGTGAGGTCGGAGGATTATCTGTGATGGCCGAAATATATTATAATTCCCAGAAATGGAGTAATGAAGACTCAACTCAAAGTACTAGTTATTGATGAGAATATTACAATCCATAATGACTTTGTACACATGGATACCAATCTGAATTACACTGCAGATCCATGTGAATATATATCAAAGAGTTGTTCATGGCCATGAATAGGAAATACAAAGTGGACATATGCCATATGATGTCATAGTCACGAACAAGACACAGTGGAGTCCGGTCTCAAAATCAACTGAATATATATGTATACAATGGAGTACAATCTGATCTCCATGATCACTGAAGTCATATAGGTATGGTCTAATGAAATACAAAAACATATAAGGGATGTTGCTACTGTAAACTGGAGGTCTTCTACATTATCCACTGAAGGTGAAAGTCTACATTATTTGAATAGAGGATTTGAGGTCGAACACAATGAGACTTAGTTTGATTACCGATCATTAAGGTATACCATTAACAAATGTGAGACAACCCACCGATAATGAAAGTAGGTGTCAAGGCACCAAGTACATTCCATAAGTCTGAATAAGGGTGTTGAGGTCGAACACTTGAAGAATCCATTGATCATGAGACATTGATGTATTCCCAGCTGTCATTGGCGGGGGAACCTGCCACTAATGACTGCAAGCCTCTAGGTACTCATAGGGCTCTAGGTATCGTTTCCAGAATAGATGAGTTGAAGTCGATGGAAGGAGACTCACTGGAAGGAGAGCATTAAGGAATATCTCATCATCCAACATGAGGTACAAAGCATTAGCTTGATTATTAGGAGGAGCTCGGATGAATAGGATTTCCATGAACCAACAACTATGTGTATCTCTCACATGCACCAAATGAAAGTAGTACCTGAAAGACACCCTCTTAATAGAAACCAATAAGGAAAATTTTTGACAAAGGAGAGGAAACCACCAATAAGTCTAATGGAATCCAAGACACTGCATGAATCCCAATGTGTGAATATATTTATTGTCATCGAACATAAGGGAAACCCCCCAGTTAGTGACCAATGAGGAAATTTCATATGTTGGGTTCAAGGTTACCTACCAATGATGAAAGTAGGCCCAGGGTGCAAGGTAGTACAACAAATTCATGTGATTATGAGATACACTGAGGCTATGGCTGACATGCAAAGTCAAGAGTTATGAGAAATAGCCAACATGGGATTTTAAACTTCATTTGAACAAGATCATGAGACATATGGATAACTTGGGCAACATAGACTTGATAATGATCATTGATAAAATTTTGCGACGCAGGAAGCATCAACAAACTCTCTATAGGTACTGGAAGAATAACCCGTTGGAGGAGTAAACTCTAAGTAACAATCTCAACTTCCTAGGGTCATGCTAAACCCAAACTTTGGATGAAAATGGACTCAACTTTTGTGCTATGTTCAAATGTGACACAACTGTTGCTGATAAGAGATAATATTCTTTTCCCACCCGTATTTTTTTGGTTTTGATAGGCTAAGAAATGTTATGATACAGGAGAGAAAATAAGTGTCGCGAGTAATCAACTAGTTCCAAGAATTGAAACATACCTATGCTTAATGCAAGTAATTTCATGTGGGGTTTGGATATTCGGGGGGATGTTTCCTCTATGGGTAAAGGGTGTCAAGCTGCAAAAGATATGTGGAAGGCATTGTTTGGCTAGTGATTCAAATTGCTGAGGCAAGAGGCTTATAACGAGAAAGAAAGAACTGAAAATAGGCTCAACAATGTAAGCAAGATGATGGATTGCAATTACAACTTGACTCAACAATGTCCTTTTTCGTAGATTTAGTTCCCTAGGCCCGAAAAAGTATAAAATAATACCCAGGAGAACTCTTCTATCCAATGGTGACTAGAGTATTCATTTTTCGTAATTAATCTACTTGGTCCGGAAAAGCATTAAACTTATACCAACTAGATGTCCTTTCAAAACCAGTTAACGAGTGTGAAAGAGACAATTTCACTCGAAAATCTTTTCATTTTTTTGGGAGTCGGAAAAGAGATTAACCAAGACTCAGGGGAGTCCCATAGGTAATGGTCAGAATGCTTGTGAGTAAGAAAATGGGGTTCAAACACAAATTCATATTGGGACTATAAGGAACTCTCGGTCCTATGGAATAGCTTCTTCATGGGCACCAAATGATACAAATGTTCTAACTAGGGAACCCATGTTTGGTAAGTCTCTACCACTTAGTAACGAATCTTCTAGTAGTAGTGAGAAGGTTATGTGCCACTAAGAAATGGGTTTGTACCTAAGGTGTATGGATCAAGGTTATAGGACTATGAAAGAATGCAAAGTGGAATGAAAACCTATCATATATGATAGTGAAAGAACATACATGTTGGATGCATGAACGGGTAGAATGACACTGGAGATACCCTACATCTCCCATCTTGACTCATCAAAGAAGATGTATGATGCCCTAACAAATCTCTTCTCAGTCAGAAACATCAGACAAGTTATAAGTCTAAAGAATGGGCTCTGTGACATGAAGATGAATGAGGATGACAGCATAGCATCATACTTTGTAAGGATCTCCCAGTTAAGAGATCAACTACAAGCTATTGAAGAGATCACTTTAGAGAAGGAATTGGTGAACATAGCACTCAATGGTCTTTCCAAGACATGGGATGCATTTTCCGCAAGCATGAACACAAGGAAGGAGTATCTGAAATTTGAAGAACCTTGGACTTGTTGTGCTCAAGAAGAATCAAGGATCAATGCAAAAGAGAAACCCCAAAAGAAGCACAACGATCAAGCTTTCACAACAAGATTCAAGAACTTCAAGAACAAAAGGAAGTTTGGTTCAAGGAGGAATCCAAATAAAGAGAAAGACATTTTAGAAGTGCAATGCTTCAACTATCGAAAGTATGGTCACTACAAGAATCATTGTCTCGAGCTAAAGAAAAGGAAGGAGAAACACGAATCATCGATTGTCGAAGAAAAGGAACCTACAAAGAAGACTAAGCAGGATGGAAGAGACTTCTTCTTCTAAAAGGTAGCAACACTCTTTTTATTTCTTGTTTGCACCATCTCTGTACATATCTTGTTTTCATCGTCTATGTACATATCATGTATATCTATCTCTTGGAAGATAATGTGTTCCAAGAAGAACTATACCTATGGAAGAAAAAACAAGATGAAAATAGATATCATTAGATGATACACATGAAATAATGAAATACAAATCATGTGGAAGCTATTAAAAGATAAAGCCGAATCAATCATGAAGAGACTTAGAAGAAGCAAAGATAGAAAGAAGTCAGCAATCGAGAGGAAATTGGAAAAGGACTTATGACATTTTGTAGAAAACAACAAGACGGAAGCGTGGACTCTGTTATAGAAGAGAGCCAATTATACATTACAGAAGACAATAAGGATGCAGATGGAAGCAAGGACTCTGTTAGACGGAGGGAGCCAATTACATGCACTTATACATGAAGCGAGGATTAGGAGGGAGTTAATACCATGATCCATTGAAGATGATGAAATATATATATCCATGGTAGCAGCCATGAAAGACAGTACGTGTTCAGTTCAACCGCAAAAGGAGACTTCTTCAAAGGAAAGCCTTAAAGTATTTCTAGTTGTACATCCAGATCCATGATCCTATGATGAAAGGAAGAAGTGGAATATCTAGAGCATGGAATCTATAAGAAACTCCATGGACCCAAAAGCTAAAGAAAAGCATGAAGAAGAACATGAAGATTCCAAGAAAGAAAGAAAAGCCAGAACAACCAGTCATACTATTAAGAATCAAAAGATTGCTAGCCTGATATGAACTCACCAAAAGCAATCAAGCAGAAGAACTGAAAGTCGTGATAAAGAACAAGTGTATGGAATACTTATGAACTAAAGCATTGTGAGACCTAGAACTAGAGGTTCTCCCAGATGGAGGGAGAAGACTATGATGATTACTTGTTCTAGTAAACCAGAATTATCTCTACATAAGTCATTATATCATCCGCAACATCCATGAGTCGAAATTCTACATCAGATGAATGCAAAGAATGTTCTCTAGAGAAATTGAATAAAGAGCGTATGAAGAGCAATCTCAAGACCTTGAGGCATACCAGAAAGAGACTCTTGTATGCAGATAGAAGAAGGTAACTTGGTGGAGAACCTCCAGTGCACAGCAGAAGCATGGTGAAGATTTCCTATAACATCAAGATGACTACTCAGTAGATCAGATCTCATGATGACAGAAGAAGTGCCACATAGATATGTTTTAGTTTTCCAACTATGATATACTCTATTGTTCAGATCTACATGAAGCCTTCACAATGTTCTAGACTAAAGTACATTTGAAATCAAGCATTACATTATCCATGATGAAGTCTAAAAAGGAGAAAATGATTCTCCAATACATATCTCCATAGATGAGAAGATAAGCAGACATTTTGGTAAAGCCTCTATCCAAGATGAAAGAGTTTGCGTACTCAAGATGGAGCTCGTGGAAACAACTTCCTTCTTATTGAAAAAGGAAGAAATGAATCTTCAAGTTAGGAGGGAGAACTGAAAACATTATTGAAGACATTCATTCTTTAAATTTAAAAACAGTCCATTTTAGACAAATGCTTTCCTGTTCAGAAAGTGGATTGAGACTTCTAACAGACAGTCACTTTCCATTATGGTTAACATGGGAAGTAGTCTGATTGTTGATGTATCATAGACAATGACTTCCCATTGTGGTTAACATGGGCAGTGGTCTAGGGAAGTCTCTCTTCTTGAGGGTTACGCAAGAAGATTGGCCCGCCTCGTTGGACAACGATTTCTCATTGTGGTTAACATGAGGAATGGTCTGTTTTGGAGGTTGATACAGGATAGTCTTTTCCTCTTGTGGTTAAAAAAGGAAATGGTTCGAACAATCATTCCTTAGGTTTTATACATTCTCTCCAGGGTGCACTTTGATTAGTGTATGAGGAATGGCCTAGGGTGGGGAATGGTCCAGGCTGAGCAATCAGGGACAGACATTCCTTAGGGTTTATACATTCTCTCCAGGGTGCACTTTGATTATTGTAGGAGGAATGGCTGATCTGAAAATAGAAGGCTGACTTGTTATGCTATGCAAGCACCCTCTACCTCAATAAAAAAAACTTTATAGGACCTTGCTCAATGTGTTAAAATTTGCAAGATAGATTATGTGCCAAGTTTATGCTTCTTATTTTAAATGTTCAGGTGTGAGGAAATGTTCTTTTAAATGGTTAAATATGTGCTTTAAAAAAATACACAGCAACATAACTTGCAGCTAATAAACCATCAAACTCATAACAATAACAAGATGATAAAGGAGTTCACCCCTCTCTGGGCTACATCTCCTTGAGCCTCCTTCAATGGACTTGGCTCTCTGGGATTAATTTGTCAAAGATTCTTTTATAAGATGTTGCTCAAATCCAATGGAAATTATAACTGTACTATTGGGTTCAGAATATATAAAAACCCCAAAAATGACTAATAAAACTCTGAAAACGGATCATGGCTCATTTGGGAATGACCTCTTCTACATTTGGCCTTAAGATTCCCTGAGCTTCTCTTTGGAAAAAACAAATGTAAAAGTATTCAAATGGATTTGAAACCTATCCCAAAATGTTCAGAGCATACTAAATAGCCAAAAATGATTATTCATTCACAGAAAACAAACATAGACTCATCTGAGCAAGACCTCAAACAATGAGGGCTTCAAGCTCCCTAGAGCTTCCTGAAACTTCAATGGTTAAAAACCTACAAAAGAAGTCTTCAAATGGCTGTGAAAATAGTTCCAATGGATTCAGAACGTCCAAAAACCCCTAGCTGGGCTTTTACGGTACCTCATTCGGCCAAAAAATGAAGAAGATAGGCCTCCTGCCATTCTCTTCCTTCAAGCTTGTTGTCTCTGGTTCGCCAAAACGCACCTGTGTGTGAGTAACCTGGCTTCTGGGTGTTTCCCGTGCCTAAACCTAGCACCCGCGTGCATCTCCACAAAATGCACCAATTTGTCGAACAGTTAGGAAACTAAGCCCCCGAATCCCGTAGGTGTTGGGCGCATGGGGGCCATGTGGCCACGTCCCAGCGCAAAGTTAGGCACCCGTTCCAAGGTTAAACCTGGACTTGACAAGTGGCAGGTGCAAATGGCTAGCCGTTGTAAAAGAATCTGCGTCCATTCCGTGTGATGTGGTCACATGGGCGCACATAGAAACCAGGGGCTGGGGCTAAACCCCAGCCCGGACCCCACTCCAAAATACCAGCTGTACGAATTTAAATATATGTTAAATCATACATATAATAAGTGATATATGGTGGCACGCTGGTTGTGCGACTTTTTCCAAAGCGTTTCTTATTGTGGGAGGTCTGGGGTTCCATTCCCACAGACTCCATAGACTTTTACCGCTCAAGCTTTAACATGGTATAATTTAAATAAAATTTAAAACATACATTGTTAAGATCCAATGGCGTGGCATGGTGTGTTGTGGCGTGTTGGTTATTTGGACTTGCCTAGACTTTGGATGTAGGTGGAGGTCCGGGGTTCGAATCCCACAGACTCCATAAAATTTTAAATAACCAACCTATACCATGGTGCCACATGGCAGCCCATGATTGGGCCACGTGGCACCTCATAATTTGCCAAAAAACCATGCAACGTGTCATAATGTCATTCGCCCATAGCTACCAATCCAAAATTGCCAACTCAGCACATGCCACGTGTTGTACAGATCTGCCACCTCAACATATGGACTGCCATGTCATCGTATGACCTCTACCACGTCAGCATCCGTACGGACTGCATAGTCAGCACTCATTTTTTTTCCATGTTTGGCGATTCAAACAGATCATGATATCTCTCTCATCCGACATTCGTTTGAACCCAAACGAGTTGGGTTTGTGATGATGAGGGCTACGCACTCATTCATTTTGAGGCAATTCCGAAAAATTTGATTTTTGAGCTAAATTTTGACCCCTGGTCCAGATTTTGATCACGCCTTCCCACTGAAAGGCTTTTGGACCCACAAAAGCTTATGATTATTTGTCTGAGATTCAATACTCCTCTGCTTTCAAGTTCTATCAACTGATTCTACTTGAAAAGTCTTTTTGACAATCAACTGGATACCTTGACATGCCTTGCACTGCAACTGACTATGTCCCTCAACCACTATTCTCTGGCTACTGCTGACCCACTGTTCTCTTTGTGCTTGGAAGACTGCCAACCTTCCCACTGAGAATCAAGTCCCTCTTGTGAACTCTTTGGCGACAACACAATCCGCTCTCCAATGGCTGCAAAAACTTTCCTGCGACATCTTGTCACAAGCCAAGAAAACCATCAATCTTGAAAACAAATTTATACAAGACTGAAAATGATGCCAACAAAGTCTTTTTGTTTTTTCAATAAAATGGTCGCATCTTGTACTTCATCAAAGTACATGGCATTTTCCTGCATCTTAGTGTACTCAAAATCGACTTACAAGCCAACAAACACCATCGACTAAACATAAGTCAAAAAAATATGATCGACACAACATAATCGTCAAGACAACATCGACACAAGTCAAGACTCATTTGAAACATATCAACCTTCCCCAAATACAAGTCGACATTCATGATACACAAATCATGTTACAATCATGAGTCATTCATGATGAACTATCACCAAGTTCATTGTTTACGCACACACAAAAACACATGCATGTGCATAGATCTTCAACTCTCCTTCCAGTACAAACATAAGTACATAAACCCAAAACATGTGGGTACATAAGTGCTGAATATGAAAAATATATATGGCTGTAACAAATGAGCATCATACCCCTCTTTTACATCCTCCTGACGAAGTTGTATAACACAAGAATGCATTCAAAAGAAATGCATTCACATGCAAACTTGCATCTTACAAGTTATGATACACTGCTGCAACTTGTCAAACTTCAACAAAAATGAATGGATAAGGCTGAAATGTGCATCTACAACAGAAAAAATGCAACCCTTACTTACTCAAGAAATCTAACCATTTCTTACCAAGCCAACTCAATGGTGAATTTTTCTGCTGAAAATTGTCTTCATGTGAATCATCCTGACTCACATCGATGATGGAATATCCTCTTCCATTCTTGCCAATCTTTTTATCCAACTACTTCTTGTGCTGTGGATGAGTGGTTGGATGCAATGTCCAACATTGGTCAATGAGATGACCCCTCTTCTGGCAATGAGTGCAAATCTTTTGCATGCTCTTTTCAAGTT
>ML779375.1:281408-291716 GCA_009831015.1 Picea engelmannii
AAGTGAAATATGTCACTTAAGTCATAAAGTGACAATTAATTCACAATGTGGGTGAATTAATAGACATAAAGCAACTAAGGAAAGTGGGTTTCCTTAGTGATATTTTTGGATTTGATCTCACCCATTGATTAGACTTGGCTAGACCTAATCTAGGCCATTGATATTTTAGGGTTGGCTCAAGGAGGATAAAGAGAGGGTAAAGGTATGTTTGAGACTCATTCTTCACTTGAGATTTTTGGAGAAGAGAAGAGGGGCACAAATCTTGAGGAGAAGGAGGGCGTACTTCATGAGGGTTTGAGTAAAACCCTTGAGAGCTTGAGGTTGGTTTGAGCTTGCATGGAGATCATTTCCATGAAGCCATAGCTTCCATCTTTGAGAGGGATCATTTTCATGGAGGAGGGGTGCATCTTGAGGAGAAGGCCTCATTATGTTTCCTTCATTTTCTCATCAAAGGAGGAGGTCTTGTCAGATTGAGATGAGATCTAATGCATAGGGAGAGGAGAGCTTGGGAGCTTGTTTTTGTGGAGAGAGATATTCAGGATCTGGCTCTATTTATTTCTGGTGATCATTTCTGCTAGGAGGAGGGCACACATGTTGAGAGGACTGGAAGCTATCTGGTAGAAGATCTTCTTGGAGGATTCGAGCTCTGACATTTTCAGTGGAGCGACAGCACAGGAGAGGACATTCCTATGGAGGTATTTCTTCATTGGGTTACAGATAATCTAGGGCGCTTCAGTTCAGTGCAAAGGGAAACAAAGGGAGAGGGTGCACCACAGTTTGGGCACTTATTTCTCCGGCTCTTGTGGAAAGGCTTGTGATGATCTTGCTATGTATATAGGTTCCATTGTATTTCATTACTTGTTGTATCTCTTGCTTTGATCATCATTATATAGACATATATCCCAAACTGGTTTTCCCCGGGGGGGGTTATCGAGAGTCATGTTGACCAAAAATACCTATGTACAAAAATGCATGTGTTAGTCTCTTAGATCTGTTCATTTTCAACTGTAAATAACTTTAGGTGTGTTGTACTTATTTTAGTATGCATGTGATAACTTCTGGTTACTAAAAATACATGCTAGAGCACCTAAAATTGGAAGTGCAACCGTAACAATCAGCAAGAAGTTCTTGGACTGTTGGTTGTCCTAAAACAACAACAAACATTATCATAACAGTTGAAACTTAGAGTCAATTTGTGGTCAAAGACAGACCCATTTGACAAGCTTGATAGGACCTAGAAAATCTTCAAAAAGTTTCGCACACACTGGTTTAGTGCGTGATTTGTGTGTTTTTGAGGCTGGTGATCTTGGATACAAAAAGACTAGTACCTTTGTACTGAGAATGTAAATGTAATCACATGAAAATATAATGAAGACACATCATTGTGGTAGACCAACCACGTAAAAGAGTATGGGGGGATAAACTCCATTAGAAAGGGATAAGGGAGCTAAGAGTCTAGGAAAGGGGGCTTGAGCCCAATAGAATATTATATTAATATTCCTAAAAGGTTAAAGAATGGATATATATTTATATATCCTAAGTTAAAAAAAGGCAGGGATGATTTTAGGTGCTAAATTTTGCTCACGGGCTAATTTTCCATGGTTTTTCCCAAAAAATTATTCACCATTATAAAAATGATTCTCCAAAATTCTATAGGACAAAATTATTTTACCTCAAAAATTATTTCACCAAAAATTTATACAAACTATATAAAATCCTTAAAAATTTGAATATTTTTATAAAAATATCGCCAAACATTTATAGTTGGCATATGAAGGATTAGTAATATTCGTCAAGGCTTCTACATTTTAAAATAAATTTCCATCATTAAAATCATCCCTGATAAAAGGGATACAAGAGAGTCCCTTGGGTGCCATGTGTCATAAAAGACACATGCATATATAGAATAGGGAGATTTAGTGTAATTCCGAGGGGGATGGCGATTATTGACTCATGATTTCCTACCATCCACTCATGCATGCTACCATCCACACCTATATTGGGTTTTTTTGCAGGTTGAAGAAGCGAATTGTTAGGCTCGTAGGCATTTCTATCCAGGTGAGAGATTTGTTATGGAAGAAGCAGGTTGTCAGGCCTGTGAGTAGTTTCTTTAGGAGGGAAACTACTCAGAATTGTTCCCTGGTGTATTGGGAAATAGCTACATGGCTCTGAGACTTCTTTTCCAGCCTATTGTTGAAGCCCTAGAAGAGAAATGGGGCAGCCGAGGGACTATTGAGCAGAGAAGGAGAACACTTCTTGGGGTGGGACAAGCAGGTGGGGAATGGGAGAATGTAGGCTAGTTGCAGTAGTTGGGCACCTTCGACTGAGAAATTATGCTTCTTATCAGACCTTAGACTGGCTTAGTATTCCCTTTGCCCTGGTAGATTTTATCCCTAGCTCGGGGGTGACCCACTGCTGAGATTATGAACAGTGTGGTCTATGGTTGGGAGGAACATGGAAGGTCTGCATGCAGTTGGTGTTTATTTCATGTTTTCATGTGCTTATTTCAATTAATGTGTGTGTGAAATTATGAGTTTTCTGTCATGGAACCTTTGTTGTTTAATTCTACATATGAATTGTTATTTTTGTATGCATGTTGTTATTATTTCCGCTTAACTATGTTCATATGCAAAATTTATTGTTTAATTTAATGGTATCATAATTCGTAATTATGTGTGGCGTGGCCCAACTTGAGGTTTGGGACATTACAAGAAAAATTTGTTGAGTTATTGATAATGGGGACACTCTAAGGTGATTTAAATTAATATCAGAGTTCATAAATTTAAGTGGCATAGACTAGTAGGTGATTGGGGATGTTACACAAACTAGTTTTTCTTAGATCCCAAATTAATTAATTACTAGCTTTGCTTGAATTTATGAAATAACTGAATTACAAAAATGAAAGAAATAAGAAAAATAACACACCAACTACATACAAATGAACAAAATATATATTCTAGGAAACCCAATACGAGATAAAACCCAACTAGAATGTGGGGCCTATGCTCTGTTCTCTTTTCTTGAGTTATGAAATTGCAAATATAAAGAAAGAGGCACTCATTGTGGAGTTGTCTTTTGACATTGTAGCCTCTATGGATGCTACATAATTTTTTCCTCATTTTTTATACTCTCAAAATACCACTCCTAGTTTCTCTGCTCAACTATGGAACAAATACAAAGCTAAAGAATGAAACCTCTTCTCCTCCTAGTGGCCTAATATTTAACATAGCCCGATAACGGTCTAGGGTTAGGGTTTTGACTTCCTCAACGCTCAACTAGTGATAAAGTTTGGATCTTCTAGAATCTTCTTGAAAGTTCACATGTGGCTAGCCCGATATGTTTGAGTCATTGGGGTTGATGTGGCATCCACTCGTACCATGGTAGTCAACAAGGTGGGTCAACTTGTGAGAGACATAACTTTTTCATGCGAGCTCTGATTAAGGTGATTTTTGCACCGTTAGAAAGATCTGGATGTGCAGATCAATGTCGAGGGTGTGTACAGAAGTTTAGAATGTTGTAACCCCAAAAAAAATCATTTAATTCCTCAAAAACGTTTTGGAAGGTTTCAGACCTCAATTTTCCAAACTAAAACTTGCCACTAAAATGGTCTTACAAGTTGATTCCTCCAATTTTTTCCACCAAAAAATACCAAGATAGACGACAAATTATATAATGATCCAATTCAAATCAAATACAAATAGCTAAACATAAAAACTAAAAAACTAAAATACAAATAGGTAAACATAAAAGCGAAGTAACTTAAATACAAATAGGAAAAATTCACCAATGTCATGGGAAAAACAACTCACGATTGAGATCCATTTGACTTGTGTTGGTATTTTTGCCTGTGTGCCCACTAAATTTGTTGTAATGGTGGAGTTGTGTCTTGATCGAGTGCGAATGTGGAAAAGATTGTCCTCTGCCAACAGAGCGTTGGAGAGAAGATCCGAATATTGGCAATGTTGTCAACAAATGAAGAAGCTTGATTCGGTTAGCGTGCTGCTTTGGAGAAGTTGCAAGTGAGAAATCCACTAAAATTCCATGTGGAAGCTTCAAATGATGAGATTCTTGTAGATGTGTGGACACTCCTATTACAGTTATGTTGGACAATACACAAAAACAAATCCCATTCTTTGTTACTGGTATACCATATACAGAGAACGAGTAATAGTGTGTGATTGACTACCTTGGTTTTCCCATCCATTTGTAGATGAAAGGTTGTGGAATAGTGAAACTTACATCCAATGAGATGTCATAGGGTTTTCCAAAACTGGTTATGAAATCTAGAATCTCCAAAACTGGTTATGAAACCCAACTTGTAGTTCGAGGGATTTTCCTGGCTACATAGTGTTGCACAATGGAAGCACAAATCGCACAGATTTAATTGGAAACAAGTAAAAAAAGCATAAACAAAAACAATCACACAATTGAACACTGTGTTTTACATGGTAAAACCCTTCACAAGGGAAACCTCCATTGGGCAATGCAATTCAATTTTATTATTGTTCAAGGGAGAATTACAACAACCAACATGTATAGACTTCCAACCCTTCAACTATGTTCATCTTTTGGCCTATATGTGATTACAACAAAAACAACATCTTGAAACAGTTACATAAAATAAATGCGTCTCTAACCAAACATCTATGTACAAGGTGAAGAATGAAAACCAGAAGATGGCCTTGAAGGATAAATTGCATGATACCAAGATGGATAAGGGAGAGAGTGTGTCTTCTTATCTTACCCGAGTATCTCAAGTGAAAGATGAGTTGGCTACAGTTGGGGAGGTCATTTCAGATTTAGAGTTGGTGAGGATAGCCTTGAAAGGCTTCACCAAGGAATGTGAAGTCTTCGTGAAGTGTGTTGTGGGTCATGAGCATCTTCTAGATTGGAGCAGACTATTGGACAATTTCACTCATGAGGAGATCTAAGAACGATCTCAGGGCATTGGATAGAAGAGAGATGGAGTTGATTGAAGATTATGTTGCTCTTGTTGCAAAGGGAAAGGGGAATAAGAAAGGAAATTATGGGAGGGACTTGAGTAAAGTCAGATGTTACTATTGTAACTAGTTGGGGCACCTTGCTTCTCAATGTCCTGAGAAGAAGAAGAAGAAGAAGGAACAGGTGGGGCCTAATACAACTTCTATAATAGCTATGGCGTACTTTTCATCCAAGTTTGATATGGGATTTTATTTGGTCACTCTAGTATCCAGTGTCGGTAGTGGTGGATTTGGGGGTGATAACAGGTGGATTGTTGATAGTGGAGCCTCTTGTCACATGATGAGAATCTGGTGAGTATTCCTTATTATCACAGAGATGGGTCTTGACCGACTAGTGGAGAGTGAAGCAGTTATGGCACGATATGTACGTGGAGTTGGAAGGGTTAGATTATGACTCGAGTATGGAGGACTCCTGGAGGTTGATGGAGTTCTCTGTGTTCCAGGGTTGAGGGTTAACTTGCTCTCAGTCTCAGCCTTGGAAGATGTTGGATATTGTACATTGTTCAAGAGGGGACATGCATTTTTCTACATGAAGGGATTGGATCTGGTTGAACCACAAGTGATTGGTGATCATATGGATAGGTTGTACATGTTGCAAGGAGAATCTTCAGGTTACGATTCAACGTCTGATGAGGTGCAAAAGGCTCATGATACTGCGATGGGCCCAATTATTCAGTCTTGCATTCTGAGGGAAGAGAGGGAGTTTCTTCTGAGAACCAATAGGAGGCTTAACTGGTGTGATCGAACATAAGCTCAGGGTGGAGTGGATTCTCTTAGGAGCTCAAGGTTCATAGTAGTTGTCAGGAGGATGTCTTCTAGTTTGAGTTTTGTGCAGGTTTTGGGGATGGCTCCAAGTTCAAAGGGAGCTCCTATTGTGAACAATGTGATGGGACCAGATGATGGTGATGGAAATGAATACATCCCTCGCTAAGAGGGAGTGTTATATTTTATAGCTCAGGAGGTACTCCGCATGTTTTTTCTTGTATGCAAAAGTAACCTTGTATTTACACTACTAGGCACTTAACTTTGTAAATGGTTTTTATAAAGTTGTAATAAAGTGGTTCTTTTATTAAAGTGACTTTTATTAAGTGTACCTTCTAATATTAAAGTGACTTTATTTCATAAAGTGCACTTATGTTATAAAGTGAATTTTTACTTTAATATTTTCAGTGATTTATTTTGGAGGGAATGAATCATATCCCTTGATCATGTAAATGAAAGATTAGATCTTGGCCTTTTGATTTAGGGATGGGGAAGGTGAAAAAACACTTGGAAGGTGAAAGGTCACTTTCAAATTATAAGAGAATGCATTGGATTGTGTGCAAAACAATGAGAAGAGATTGAGAGATTTCTGAGAGAGCTTTGAGGAGGAGAGGAAAGGGCAGCAAGTTGGGTGCATTTCCCAAGAGAGATTGGGTACATTTCCCAAGGAAAAACTCTATTTTGTGTGTGTTGAAAATTATTGTTGTGTGGGAGGCCGTACTGTCCAGATCCGGACAACATGGAGGAGGGTATGATTTTCAAGGCAGTTTGTGGGCACAAAAATCGAGCTTGTTTTGAGCATTCCTTGCTGCAAAATGGATCATACAAATAAGGTCGTACAACATATTGTGGGCACATATTTTGAGGTTTTTTTTCTGGGTGGGCCATACAACAATACAAACTTGGCACGATTTTCAAGGAATATTTTTGGAGGGATAGTTTGGGTGTTGTAGGTGTTTATCTCTTGGCTGTAAATGTAATCTTGTTGTTGATATAACTTTTTTGAAGCTAATAAAATATCTCTCTCTTTTTGGGTATCCCCACATTAGGGTTTTCCCTAGCTAGTTGTCTAAATTTCTGAGTATTACATGGATGTGTGATTGTTGTTCATTGTGTTTATTCTACTGCAAAAATGCTTAGCAATGTGTACTTTTGCTTATGACAATTTTTTAATGTGGGTTTAATGCATCTCAGATTTCATAGATGACAGTTATCTCTACGTTGCTAAGTGTATGACAGAATATAGTTCATGTTGATTTTGTCATTAAATTTCTACATTATCCAAATGAATAGCACTTTGACTATCGCAAAATAATTTTATTTTGTCTTTCATCCTTCCAAACTCACCCAGTAAACCTTTTAACCAAATTGATTTCTTGCAAGCATGTGAAACAACTACATATTATGCCTCTATAGTGGATAAAGCAACAATGTTATGAAGCTTTGACATCCAACTAATAGCTCCACCTGCGAGAGTAAAGACATAACATGAAGCTGATCTCCTCTTGTCCAAATCACCTACAAAATATGAATCAACATATCCGCAAACTAAATCACTACTAATGTTATAGGTGATACAGTAATTACTTATGCCCCTAAAATATCAAAGCACCCATTTCACTGTTGCCTAATGCTCTTTTCCTAGATTTTCCATGTACCTATTGACAACACCAACTGCATGTGAAATATCTGGTCTTGTACTAACCATCACATACATTAGACTCCCTACTACATTTGCATACGATACACGAGAAATATAATCATTTTATTTATCAGTACTAGGAGATAAATTTGAAGAAATCTTAAAATGAGAAGCCAAAGGGATTGAAACTGGTTTCACATGGTTCATACCAAACCAGAGCTTACCATTTTTCCTGTCTCTTTGTATCTCCATGCCCAAGATTTTTTTTGCTTATCCTAGATCCTTCATACCAAACGTCCTATCCATCTGAGCCTTTAACATGTTGATCTTTTTCATGCTCTTGCTTGCTACAATCATATCATCAACATATAACACCAAAATAATGAATATGCCATTTTCCAACTTTTTAAAGTAAACACAATGATCATACTCACTCCTTGTATAATTCTGGCTCACCATGAAAGAATCAAACTTCTTGTACCATTTCTTGGGAGACTACCTCAGGACATAGATTGAATTCTTGTGTTTGCAAACAAACCTTTTCCTGTGATCTTGAACAAACCCTTCTGGTTGTTCCATGCATATTTCCTCATCCAAATCTCCATGTAAAAATGTTGTTTTAACATCTAGTTTCTCTAATTCCAAATTAAAAAAAGCAACTAATGTTAATACAATCCGAATTGAAACAAGTTTAACTACTAGTAAAAAGAATTCATGGAAATCAATACCTTGTTTTTGCAAATATCCTTTTTCCACCAGTCTTGCTTTGTATCTTTCTACCTTATCATCAACACCATTTTTTAGTTTGTAGACCCACTTGCAACCTACAATCTTCATGTTTTTTGGAAGTTCTATTAGGGCCCATGTTCCATTCCTTTCCAAGGAATCCATTTCCTCTTTCATCGTTTCTTTCAATTTTTCACTATCAGACACCTCCATTGCTTCCTGATAGCAAGTAGGTTCCTTATCATTAGAAATCAAAGAAACAAATGAAACTAAATCGTCATACCTTCTAGGAGGATTTATGACTCGTGTAGATCTCCTTAGGGATGATTGCGGCATATCCATATTTTCTTGATTATTATTTTTATCCTCGTTCACATCTTCCCCCGCAGGAACATCATCATGAACTTCTTCATGAACCTCTTCATGTTCATATTCTTTTGTAGACAAATGAGTCTCAAACTAAATCTGTTGAGTTTGTGGTATTTGTTCCTATTTCATTTCAACATCTACATTTGATTTAATGAGTACCAATTCATCAAATATTACATCCCTGTTAATGGTGATTTTGTGGGCAGAAGGGTCCCACAACTTATATCCCTTAATTCCATCACCATACCCAACAAAGATAAGCCTTTTTTATTTAGGATCTAATTTAGAATGTTGATGCTTAGGTATAAGAGCATAGCCCTCACAACCAAAAATATTAAGGTTCGAACAATCACAAGAGTGACCAGTCCATACCTCTTCTGGAATATTACAATCAATTACAATCGATGGTGATCAGTTTACCAGATAACAAACTATAGAATCTGCTTCTGCCCACAATTCATGTTGCAACTTGCCATTACTGAGCATGCTCTTTTCTATCTCTAAAAGAGTCATATCCATGTGTTAAACAACACCATTTTGTTGAGGAGTATAGACAGTGGTTTTATGCCTCTCAATCCCCACTTCCTTGCAATAGTTTTCAAATTCCATAGATGTGTATTAACGTCCATTATTGGTTCTTAAACATTTTATCATCCTGCCAATGCTCTTTTCAACCAAATCTCTAAACTGCTTGAAGACAGTAAAAACATTGGCTTTTCTTTTTAACAAATAGACCCACACCTTCCTAGAGAAATCATCTATAAATGTAAAAAAATATGATGATCCTCCTTATGAAACTGTAGGGGATGGTCCCCAAACATCTGAGTGAACGTAATCAAGGAAACCTTTACTTATGTGTTTTCATGTTTTAAACTTTTGCCTACTCTATTTTCCATAAATATAGTGTTTACATAAATTTAAATTCAAAGACTTCAAACTTGGAAGTAACTTATGATATACAAGTACCTTAAGTCCTTTCTTGCTCATATGACCCAAACGTTGATGCCATAAACGAGTGGAGTCACTTGCACTTTCAGATATTGTTGTTGCTTGATCTGACTCAGTTCTTCCTTCAAGCTGATAAAGATTCTTAATCATGTTCTCCTTCATGACCTCTAATATGCCTTTGAACACTTTCAGAACTCCACCTTGAACTGTACACTTATATCCAGCAAAATCTGGGACTCCCAAAGATATCAGTTTCTTTCTAAGTTCAAGTACATGCCTCACATCTATTAATGTTCTTACATAACCATCATACATTTTAACTCAGATGCTACCAATCCCAACAATCTTACAGGAAATATCATTTCCCATAAAACAACCCCATCATCTATAGGTTGGTATGTAGAAAACCAATGTTTTTGTGATTTGATGCACCAGAGTCTAATAACCAAATTTGTTGATCATGATGTGAAACATTACATATAGACAAAACCTCATCAGTCATACCTGAACCTGTTGATTCAACTGAATTCGCTTCCTTTTCTTCTTTTGTTGAATCCTCTTTTGAGGCATGTTGCCTTTTCCAACATTCCTTCTTGGGATGTCTGGATTTGCCACAATACCAACATTTAAGTTTACCCTTCCTCCCTCTTGACTTAGATATGGAAGAACCTCTTTGATTTGGCTCTTTTTCTTTGGATCACCCTCTAACCACCATTGCCTCAGAAGTTGAGGTTTCTTGACTTGATTTTCTCCACATGTCCTCAACCAACAAAGCTCCCACAAAAGAGTCATAATCAATAACATCTATTGAGCTAAAGCTTATAGAGGTAACTAAATGATCCCAAGATTCAGGAAATGAAC
>ML779375.1:305844-315914 GCA_009831015.1 Picea engelmannii
AAGTGGGGTAAAAGGAGGTTGCCCCCTCGAAGAGGCTTATTATCTGAAATTATCTATTTTTCAAGGCGTTGAGTACTTTTCCTAAGGTTTTTATATGCTATATTGATGTTTGGTTCTTAACATCTAGGATGACCCCTAGTAGTAGATGCATGAACTAACATGTCATCAATCCCTATAGGAAGCTAATGTTTCTTTCACTCAATATAAATGGACTCGTATCTACCATTACTGGATGCAAGGCAAGAACATGGTAAGTACTAAACAGATGATGTCCCCGAGGTGTAGGACAGTCGGTGACGGAGTGTGTTGTTAAGCCACTCCGTGATGTTAAAGTCATCGGTTCAAAACCTGCGGGGACAAAAAATCCAACCATGTTAAGGGTTGGTGTGGCTCAGGCCGGGTGCGATCCTCGGGTGATTTTGACGGCTTAGATGCCCCTGAGTCGCGGTTTCTCAAGCCACAGGTTAATCGCATTGCCAACAGGTTCCGCACAAATTAACAAACAAAAAAAAAAGTACTAAACAGATGATATGTTTCAATAATTTTTCACATAGCAAACCCTGCATTAATAAATAATCACATAGTAATTCATAAACATTAAACATAACCAGAATTCATGGTTATATAAATTGTGATGAAAGGAGCAATCACACCTTATCTGATGAACTGGTCAGCACAGTTGGAATGGTTTCCCCCATGTGTTTCTATTCAGTTGTATGACCCTTTGTTGTCTTGAGTTTCCCTCACTCGACAAAGAAATATCTTAAAGTACCTTCCAAAATCATTCAAACTCCATAAATATCTACAAAATCAATACAAGTCATACTTGTAGTGCATTATTTACTCTAAGATGCATTTTTATGAGAGTGTTAGAACATACCTAAATGAGCTCCTCTTGGTTTCAAGAATAATTTATTGGAGCTGCGTGTCTAATATTTGATCAAACTGCCTCCTTTGATTTGAAGTTGCAGCAACAAAGTCAACATTGACTTTGTTGTTTCTACGTTGGATCGAGGGAGGTTTTCTCCAAGATTAAACAACTCCAATAAATTATTCTCTACTGAACAGGGCCAACCACATGAAGGTAGAATCTCTTATGCCCCCTCCCCCCCTCTCACATCACTCTCAATTCCCCAATACCCAGCATATAAATCTATTGAAATATTTACAACAAAAACAAACATATATACATATCAATATTCACAATTGTTTACACTGAAATAAAATGTTTCCTTTATCCATTTGGAGTGAGCTTAATTCTCCTAAGAGAAAAGTAACAACTATTCCATAACACCATACACTACACTAAAGCACTTTACATCCAAAACTAGAGAATGGAAATTGATGTGAAAAGAGGCTTTATTAGATTCCATCATATGACTTGGTTGCAGTATTAAAATGCACCTGTAAACATCATAGAACTCGTCCCACTTTGATATATAAATGAAAACATGTTATTTTTCCAATATTTAATCTAAACTCACTCAAAATACTAAAATGAATGCTTTGGAAAATAATAGGTCTAAACTCATATGTAATCATGAAATGGTCTTAATGTAAGGTTGCGGGAAAGCGGAATATTGTGAAAAGTGAAGTAAAAGGTTGGTAAAAGAATGGAATTTTGGCGACCCAACAAATACAAAAAAGTATTTCATAGAAAATGGATTTTATAAATACTTATTAAAATATTGTACATCATCATTTAGTTTTAGTCGGCGACCTCTTCTAGGACTCAAGCATGCAAAGAAACCTTCTCACAAAGAAGCGCTAGTTGGTGATGGAATCCAACATCACAGAATCAATGTGCGAAGGGGATGAGTTTTGGTGGGTGGGAAAGTTATGTTGACAACCTGCTTAACGAACTAACACCCTGGTGCAAGTTACCTCACCGAGTAGTGGGAAACCCTCCAAGGAGTCTTAGTGAGTCTAGCCAACGTTGATCCCAGGTACAACACCACCTTCCCTGTGTTGTCACCTTGGGTAGAAAGTCTAAAATATTATAGCTTCTATGGTACCACCTACTATACCAAAGTAGAGGGGGGACATTCGACTGTCGACACCAATACCAACAAAGCAGGGTTGATTACTTTGTTGGCCCCAATGCGACCTTGTGCTTGACCATTGTGTTAGAAGGGCTTCTCAAAGTCAATGATATAGCAACTGGATTTCACTCCCTAACTCAAAGCTTTATGTTTGTTTAGCTTCTTTGGAAAGTTATTCTCACAATCCTATTCCAAAGCTCTACACCTAAGCTAAGATAGGTTTGAAAATCCCTCGAAAGGTTGCTAGATAAATTTTAATTAGCGCTTGATTTTAGGTTGTTGTTACTCAAAGGAGTGGTCGTGAAACTGGTGGTGTTTTGACTCGACTCTTTAAAACATGCAAGAGGAAAATGAAATGCAAGAATTTCAACTTCGATGAAAACTAGCTATATGGGAAGGAGCAAGAGGTTTTAAGCAAATAAATAATTTCTTGATAGATTACTATGTGTGCACTGCTAATGACAAAAAGTATGAGCTAATTATCCAGATAAATGGAAGCAAAATGACCCAAATTTTAAAAATACCATGCAAATTTCATAGTTCACTTAGTACACCTATACAACATTGAATCAAATGTCATTATTTCTAACATAGTAAAATTTTATGATTATAGACACCACCATACACATCTTAAATACTCATAAGGATCACAGGGTCTTCACCTTGTTGACCAATATCTTATCACGTTCATTCATAAAGGGTTTTTTTAATTATGAACCCACATGTTGTGAATAAATTTGTTCCCATCAAACACTAAAAAGATCAATGTAATAAACAAAAAATGATACAAATCCTTGTAGGGGGTTAGGGAGACAATTGAAACCAAAATTGAAAAAATATTGAAGTTGTTGATGGATCTATGGGAATTGATGAGAAAATCCTTTGTCCTTGATTTTGGTAGTGGTTCATAGGCCTAAGGTGTTGGCTCAAAACCTTTACATTAATCTCTAAGCATGATACTAGGGTTTTAGGTAGCTTCTTGTGAATTTTTTGTTGCTTTGAGGGTGTGTTTATCACACACACCTTATTGAATGTATGTGGGGACTAGATGTTTGGGGTATATTGTCAGGAGAATGACAAACATCAGACCCCCTTTGGAATATTAGTAGATCATCCCTTTGGGATATTAGTAGTATGTGGTTTGAGAAAATTTGGTGGTAGTGAGCACTATGTTGATTGTGGAGCCTGATTATCTTCCTGATTCAAAGGTCCTTGCTTTCAGCCATGTTTATACCCCAGAAGTATGTACACACTTCCACGCGGGGGAGTGCAGAGAGGGGGTACCCCCTCTGCGGGGTTCGAGGGGACTATCCCCTTGGCTAGGGGGTCTGGGGGCAAGCGGGCCCCCAGCGAGGGTTCGGGGGCGAAGCCCCCGAAGAAAAAATTGCCTTGTAAAAGTATATTGTAATTTCATTGTAAATTTGGACCGGTCATTATAAGGTCGCAGATCTAACGGTAGAGATTATGTTAGGGTTTTTTGCCCTTGAAGGAAACCCTCTTTTATGAGGGAAATATATTGTGGCTATGGATGATGGTGAATATTGTATTTTGAGAGAGAAGACTGTGAGAGAAAGAAGAGGAAGTTACAGCGGGTTCTGTAGGTTGTATCTCTTCATATGTTGGATAATAATAAAGGAAGGACCAGGCAATTTCTCTAGTGGACGTAGCCCACACTGGGTGAACCACGTAAATCTGTGTCTCTCTTGTATTGTGTGTCTTCTGTGTTTTGTTTCTACATTTGTTTTATTTTATTGCTCCGCGGTCCTGTTTTTCTAACACACTCTTGAGTAGAATTGAGCTTGCACATCTATGAAGTTTTTTTAAAGGGACAAATTAGTTGACATGCGGTCACAACTCTCTCATTGTCGTTTATTTTGTTTTCTTCATTGACGGTGTTGGGTTCCCTCTATTTTAGTAATGGTTTGTAAGATATGTGGAAAAAACCTTGGGAATCTATAGTAATGAATGGGATATTAATGATCCCAAGATTTAAATATAAAATGGAGAATGTGAACATGTTCATGGAATGTTTCAAGATAAAAATACCAGAAGACTTAAAAGAAGAGAAATAATACCATGTTGAATTGATTGTCGAACTCCTTATCCTCACACGCAGGTTTCAAATGGTGTGCCCTCCTCCTCCTCTATCCGGTGTGCCCTCAATCATGGCCTTCTCCTCGTGTTCCCTCATCTCTTCCCTCAACCTCCTTCTCCTTCTCCTCGCATGTGGGTCAACCTCCTTCTCCTCCTCCGTGTTCTCTCCTCTCTGCCCTCGACCTCCTTCTCCCTCTCCTCATGCGTAGGTCGACCTCCTTCTCCTCCTCCGCATTTCCTCCTCTCTGCCCTCAACCTCCTTATCCTTCTCCTCGACCTTCTTCTCCTTCTCCTTCTCCTCACATTCCCTCCTCTCTGCCCTCGAGCTCCTTCTCCTTCTCCTCCTCTGCGTGCCCTCCTCTCTGCCCTGACCTTCTTCTCCTTCTCCTCCTCCTCGCATGAACTACCTCTTATGTGTTCCCTCCTCTCTGCCCTAACCTTCTCTCCTTCTCCTAGCTCACACGACCTACCTCCTCTCTACCTCGACCTCCTTCTCCTCCTATCTCGCGTGGGTTGAAATGTATTTTTTGTTTTTTGTTTTCAAACTTATGTTTTGTTATTTGTTTTTTTTTTTGTTTTTNTTATAGTTATATATAATATAATATATAATTTATAATTTATAAATTATATATATTATATATAATATATAATATATAATATATAATATATAATATATAATATATAATATATAAATCAATCAAATAATGGTTTGAACGTGATTAAGGGAAATGGTTTTTGGCCTTGAACCATGTACTTGGAAAGAAGGCCCATCATCAATGTGATAAGCCTCAGAATTGGTCCCATATCACAATATATACCAAGACAAAGATGTTATCATAAGGCTATGCCATGTAGTCTAGTGTTGATGCATGGCCCATCTACCTTAAAGATAGCATTTAGAACCCAATTAGCCCCTAACTTTTAGCACCAAGGAACTTCTTATGTTGAGAGGCCCATCCTTGGTGAACCAAATATTATAATATATCCCACTCTTGGGACATAATTACTTCTATAATGGATGTTTCATGGTCCAAGTACTTGTGCATGGTCCATGTGCCTTAGATGATACCTTATGAAAGGAATGTTTCATGGTTTAAGATGATATGCATGGCCTAAAATCCATAAAAGCATCGTTTAGGTCCTAAGCCCCTTGTTTTTTACCTTGAATGTTGTCATGGTAAAAATGCAAGTCATTATCATCTCAAATAATTCTTTATGAGGGAGAATAGACATGTTTATGGTTTTCAAAACCTTAGAATTGTACATGTCTACCACCCTTAGGAAATTGATACCTTACGAAAGGCATGTGTCATGGTTTAAGGTGTTATGCATGGCCTACAAGCCATAGAAGCATCATTTAGGGCCTAAGCCCCTTGCTTTTTACCTTGAACGTTGTTACATGGCCATGTCCTCTTTGACCCCTTTAAGAATTATGAGAATTAGAATTTAGAGTTTATAAGTGTTACAAGTTATACATGTTAAGGGTTAGGACGTAGGAGTTAAGGGTTAGGAATTATACCTATTAGAGGTTAGGGGTTATAAGAGTTATAAGATATAATGCTTAGGGGTTGTGGTTTTTGTTGGTTTTAGGGGTTATATGGGTTATTAGGGATAGTTAGAGGCTATCTTGGTTAAATATTAATGACAATATTGATTAATATTGCTAGCACTTAGGGATTAGTTGTTAAGGTTTTCTATTTATAATTTTTAGTGGCTATGTGTTATAGGTTGTATGGGTTGTTGATTTAAGGTCGGTGAACGGTGAGATAGGTTAAGAATAGAGGTTGATGATTATGATTATAAGGTTTAATTTAATGGGGCTTAAATGCGTTAGGGGTTAAATTTCTTAGGGGATATGGGAATTGGGGTTTATATGATATTGGAAATTATAAGGTTTAAGAATTATATTAGTAATGTATTAAAGAGGCTAGGCATTATATTTGATAGTGGTGATAATGATTATGAGGGATGTTCATTGTAGGGGTTAGTGGTTATATATTTTAAGGGTTATAGGGGTGATAATTGTTAATGGCCATAAGAGTTTTAAGGGTTGGGTATAATGGGTTATTTAGGGTTCATATTTATCCATTATAACCACCAACCCCAAAACCCCTAAAATTTACCACCATTGATGCTTATAACACATAATTCACACCATGTAACCCCTATAACCCACATTATTGTTGTTGTGTAGTCCACATAACCCTGAAAACTATCCCCCTAAAAGACACAGTTTATAACATATATCCCCTAACTCTTACAACTCTTAAATTGAAACCCTTACCAACAACAATACATATAAACATTAACCTATAGCTTCTCTTATAACCCTTAAACCCTAATCCTCTAACATAAAACACCAAATGTGAAACACTCATAACCCTTTAGACCCAACCCTATTACCCTTAATCAATAACCCATCTAAACCCTTAAGCACTATAACACCTAAACCCTATCTCATAACTCATAATTCCTCCAAACATTAACGTGTATAAACCCTACTAATCCCTTATAACCCTTGAAACATATAACATTTATCTCAAAAATCGTGATAATCCTTAAACCATATAACCCCTAAACCCTAGCCTACATAACTTGTACGATGTTTATCTTCAATTTAAACCCTATAATTGCTAATGTCTACCCTAAAAACACTAAAAACTAACCCTTAACCCCTAACTTCTAACCACTACACCATATAACACTCTTATGCAACCTCACAATTATAACATATTTCCCTTGTAATACTTAAGTCTTATCACCCCCACCATATTAACCCCTATAACCATACACACCTACTCCCTAACCCCTCCTAAGACATAATCTTTGTAACCTCAATAACTAACCCTTGTGAGTAATATTTGAGTCTGGAAACCCTTCCATATCGTCAAGGCATGCAAACATTCTATCCATGTCAAATTTCAGTGCATACAGAAACATTTTGAAAGAATTTCAACGTTGGCCCCATTCACAGGTTATTGTTTCCCATCATGTATTATATCCCTAGTATAATGTCTTTTAGCTATTTCCTTTAAAATATGATCGAGACGTACGTCCCCATATCTAGTACTACAAGGGAATGCAATAACATTGATAAAGAAGTACTTGGTTAATTGCACAAGCTTCAAGTTATTTTATGTCTTTGTTTTTTTCTCTCATCTAAAAACTCTTTTGCTCCATAAAGAATATTAGTATGAAATCATTATTTAAATACGAAATCTCATTTATCGCCTTATTCTTGCCACAACCAAAATCATGGGCCTAATTGGCATGGTGTTGGTTTTGAACGACACAAATGATGAATATAAAGAGTGGGTGTGTGAGTGATCTTATGTTATATCATTTATATTTGTTGCTCATGCATCATGTGTGAGGGCTTGAGACACCACATAGGAAACATACAAAGAATCTTTGTCTTATGAAAAAGATATGGTACTATCCATTTTGAGGTTTGGCGTAGAGATTTTTCTTATAGACTACACTACATTGCACCATATAATCCCTACATAAGGAATCATTTTTCTAACACAACTACATTTGAACCCAAAATCCAAAGGCATCCTTTGACGCCAACCAAAAAATTGGCCTTGACGTCGAAGTTTACCTTTAAAAATTGTAATTTTCTTGTTTTTTTTCAAATTGTCCCCGGCGATCGTCATGCACTAAGATATAAGAGATAAGAATATTGAAATATACCAATATCCTACCAAAGAAACATTCCTTACAGAGATAAGAGTCTTGAAAGCTATCAAGATCCTCCCAATCAAATGATGCTTGGGCCATAAGGGCTTGTCAAAGTTCATTTGCTAGCTAAGTCAGTTCATAATTTGCATGTGACATAGCACTATAATTTAATAGTCAAATTGTTACAGTTCATTGTCATGCATCATGTGTGAGGGCTTGAGCCACCACAAAGGAAACATACAAAGAATATTTGTCTTATGAACAAGATATGGTACTATCCATTTAGAGGTTTGGCATAGAGATTGTTCTTATAGAATACACTACATCGCACCATATAATCCCTACATAATCCATACACACCTTGCAAACCATGTAACATCATTCAAAGACACGTGAACGGCCTCTAAGCCCCATTCACAGGTCACTATTTCCCATGTCTAGTCCTAATACAATGTATTTTAGTTGCTTCTTTTAAAATTTGTTCGAGATGCATGTCCCCACATCTAGTACTGCAAGGGCATGCAATAACATCAAAAAATAAGAAGTTGATAAATTGCACAAGCTCCATTAGTTATGTCGTGTATTTTTTTTTGCTTTCATCTAATTAGTACTTTTTTGCTCCATAAAGAATATTAGTACAAAATCATTATTTAAATAAAAAATGCCATCAAGCGTCTTCTTCTTGCCACCAAACTCATGGGCCAAAGTCCCATGTTTTCAAACAGTTTTAACAAACATGCTATAACAATGAAGAACATCATGTTCATTTAAACTTCGTTGCTACAATATTATGACAACAATGATGACATTTATTGATCATTCCAGGTATATTGCTCATTCATGAGGCTAAAAACATATCAGTTCATGCATATTTAGACCTTATTGCAGCATTGATTGCATTAAGGTAGCTTATTTTAACTATGTATTTCTCCACAAAAGAGAGAGAGAGAGAGAGAGAGAGAGAGAGAGAGAGAGAGAGAGAGACTTAACCTATGGTAGTCAATTTTCTTTTAAAAGAGATTAATAATAGGTTATACTTGCATTTTTAATGACCCAATTCTTCGATGACGGGGGTTCATAACCATATAGCGCTTTAAATTGGGTAATTTTGGAGGCAAAGTAATACATAATATCATACCAATATTTCGTTAGATGCAACCACCTCATCCATTTCCTTTTTTTATCTCATGTGTACATTTGAAGATACCCCCTCCTCTAAGTACTTATAAACTACCTTTGTTTAATGGTGATAGGCACTAGGCTTGTTGTTTGATTGTCAAATTGTTTGTGTGAGTCATGTTTGAGTCTGGAAACCCTCCCATGCCATCAATGCATGTGTCTAGTCCAACCATGTCAATGCATGATTAATCGCACAAGCTTCAAGTTATTTTATGTCTTTGTTTTTTTCTCTCATCTAAGTACTATTTTGCTCCATGAAGAATATTAGTACAAAATCATTATTTAAATATGAAATCTCATATATTGCCTTCTTCTTGCCACAACCAATATCATGGGCCTAATTGGCATGGTGTTGGTTTTGAATGACACAAACGATGAATATAAAGAGTGGGTGTGTGAGGGATCTTTCAGTCTAGAAACCCTCCCATATTGCCAAGGCATGTGAACAGAGTATCCATGTCAAATATTGGTGCATACAAAAACATTTTGAAAAAATTTCAACGTTGGCCCCATTCACAAGTCATTGTTTCCCATCATGTACTATATCCCTAGTACAGTGTCTTTTAATAGATTTTTCCTTTAAAATTTGACGAAAATTAAAACGAAACAAGGATGAGTGGGTTGATATATACAGTGGGTGTTTGAGTAATATTTGAGTCTGGAAACCCTTCCATATCATCAAGGCATGTGAACAGTCTATCCACATTGACCTTGTGTGTACAGGTCCACACATTTCAATCTCCTCAACTTGATGTATGAGGTAGTGTTCTTGTGCATGGAAAAATGTTGGAGGTAGATACTTCTACATTTCACACATTAGCTGAGAAATTTATTTCTTCCAATACTTTATATCATCTTCATGGATTTATTTCAATGACAACCATCTACAAATCATGATCCAAGAAAATAACATGTTTCAACAAAACATAATACATATTACATTACAAGTAAAACACATGTCATTAAGTACAGCACAAAATTGATTTTTTTTTCATATATATTGCAGCTACTTACCTCATGTATTTTCCAAGATCATATATAACTTGTTTGACGTTGTTGTCAAAGTCGTTT
>ML779375.1:355020-381345 GCA_009831015.1 Picea engelmannii
ATGACTATTGCTAAAGAGTGAGCCTCTAACAATCCCAACAGCATAACATTACAATGAATTCCTTGAAGAAATGATGGTCATTCATGGCTTTTTATAGCCAAGCTTTGAGCTATTATGCACCCCCCTTTGAATGTGAAAAGGGGATCTTTAGGGCACCATTAGGTCTTTGACCAGCCTCCCCACGCAGATTGAGCTCGGATTTGATGTCAAATCGACTTGGGAGCCGATCCAATAGTGGTTGGGAGGCCGACCAGCTTCATAAATGCGCCGTTTGGCAGGCGCGCGGGTTTTGCACCCCACAGCCGCGCTTATGCGCCCGATATACGATGATATTGCGCGCATGCGCTCGTTTTCAGTGGGTGCAATGCGCTTTTTAATTTTTTAGCCAATTTTGTATAGTTTTGGCTCTTTTGCTGTGCTATGGAACTAATCCTTGTGCCATGAATGACTGTTTTTCTATGCTGATGATGAGGAGTTCTTGTCGCCCTGTGCAGACGAAATTTCAGTGATAACAAGGTTATCTGACAAAATCTTATGCCAATTAAAACCATTTCCTTCTAAATCTTCCTCTAAAAAGGGCACCTAATCTGCATGAAAATGATAGGGATCTTTTCTCCCGAAAAGCCTACATAGCTAATGGCTACATCTACCATGTATTCATTTAGGGATGTTGTAGGATAAATCCCATGGGCATCAGCTCTAAAACTTTCTGGACACCTCTCCCATCCTTTAATCATGTCGAGATATATCTGGTCTACCTCAATACATTCTTTTCTCTGAAACTCTGCTAAAAATTCAGCATTAAAAGTATGTTTAGGATTTGGCGACAGTTTATACATTACTTGTATGTGTTCAGGCTTGAATGAGTCGACGATAGCTCCTTGGTCGTTTAAAATGCTACTTGTTGGGATATTGACCTTATCCAGAGCCCAACTGATCATATCATTGTATGCCATGAGCTGCGGGTGTGCAGCGATCTTATGAAGCTCAGACTCGACTATGTCCCGGCAATGATTTTCAGAATCAGGATGGGCATTCTTAAGCTCATACTCCAGCAATTCAGAGATTTGGGTCCAAGATTTGATGGAGTCTATAGCGTGTGGAGTAGTATCAGAGATGATATCTTCGTCCTGTGTGTCTTCGTTTTTCTTCGGTGCCTTTTTAGGTGCCATGGCTCTACGTTTAATTGAAAACCTGTCACAAAAAATGGATGAACGAGCTCAGCTTAAAATGAAAACACAGACGTTTGAAAGTTCATTTTGAATACATTTAAAAAATGATAAGATTGACGCAGTTGTTACGAATTTAGGGCTTTTAATGTGGGAGATATTTTCCCAAGATATGCATTTAATGTCTGTATTTAGGCACCTTCGATTTTTTAAAGAAAATGAGACATTTACTTAATCGGAAATTGAAACATAAATGAACACGTAAAGAAAGATTACCGTTAATCCCTTTTTGAAAAAAAAAGTTCAATTAATGTTAATCATAGATTAAAGCTGAAAACTTCGCTTTTCGGGGTTTCGAAAATCTTGATGTCGAGAGGTATGTCATCGATGGAAAGACGATTTCCAAAATTGCGAAATTGTGAAAATGTGATGTTTTAATTAATATTTAAATGTTTTTAGCACATTAATAAATTGAGATTAGACTTTTTTCGGGATTTCGGAAATCTGGATGTCAAGAAGCATGTTATCAATGAAGTTTGATCCCTGAAATCGCGAAATCGCGACAGATCGTTTTTTTTTTTTTAAGGACTTAACTCCTTAATTAACTTACTAATCACAATTTAGGCCGAAGCAAAATTAGTTTGATTTAAAGTGAACTGTGGATCGAGGTTTCACAGTTCGGGGTTTCGCAGTTCAGGATTTCGGGAAACATGATGACAGGAGATGTGATCTCATTGAACCCCGAATCCCGAAATCGCGACATGATTATATTAACACTTAAACTTTCTTATAAGAGAATTAATTAATTCGTGTTTTAATTAAGATTTAAACGTATCAGGAAATCGGGGATCAGGATTTCGCGATTCGATTTGCATCGAAAAATTTGTTTGTAGCAAACCCCGAATCCCGAAACTTCTTTAAAGCTTAATTTTAAACTCGTTAGTTTTAAAATTTAACACGTTTTAAATAATTTTCAAATAAAAAGCATTGGGAGTTTTATAATTTTTGTAAGCCTTTTTCCCTTTTATTATCCAAAAAATTAAAAAATTTAAGAAAAATGTATCATGTATTTTGAATTGATACGAAATTCGTGCTTTATGAAAGCCGGCACCCAAAAAAGAAAAACTTAAAGCCTTAGGGATAAAAATTTAAGATTTGTTTCAACATAGGCTCCAACTGGGGACCTCGTCTCCTTGTGGGATGAGGAGAACATGTAGACTCAGTGCCTTCATTGGGTAAATGGGGTCAAGGGTTTATCGCTGCTGAAACTGCTAAAGGAGAGGAAAAAGAGATTTCATTTTCACTTCTGAAAATCTTTTCAAAATTTCTTATTTGTTTTAAACTCAGTTGTAGTCTTCTTCATAATATTCTCCTTCTCGTCTGAAAATAAGTTAGTATTAAGATGATTAAAACAATCTTAGGAAACTCAACAGATTTATGATTTTCAGCTTGCCTCAATCGAAACAAAACTTATATATATAAATTGGGAGAGCTCTATCTTGACTTAAGATGAAAATCCGGTTTCAAAAAACCGATAACTAGAATAAAGTGATAGATAAGTATGACAAACTTACAGACACCTCAAATATTGCTTCACTGCCGGCGGGCCTTTTCAGTACCCCGGTGAAGTTATCTGTCCCTTTTTTTATTGAATTTCCTTTCACCGCTTCAATTGCTAATTATATATTTATATCAGATATTGTTTTACTGCCAGTGAGCCTGTTCAATAACCCAGTGAAGTTATCTGTTTCTTTTATATTAGACGAGGGCAATCATTTAAACGAATTTCCTTTCATCGTCTTTGGGACTAAATGGGGGCAATCAAAATATGAATTTCCTTTCACCATCTGTCTTATATTTAGCTTATGGATACGAAACGGGGGCAATCAGTGATACTTAAAATATCAGGGGTGGTTATCTATGTAAAAATTTACATTAGAAGTTTTTCATCTTGCTTTGATTACTCTAGACCAATCTTTTCTCAACTTTCAAAACACCTTAGTCTGCAGAGAAAAAGGGGAAGATTATTTTCAGGGGTTTTCTTTTGAGCAATCTTAGATCCTCAGACAAACTGTTAAGAAACCTAAGAGAGTCAAAACCAACCTAAGCACAACCACTTTTAGTCAGAGAATAAGAACTATGAGGACCGGTCTTACTGATTTAAAACTATTTTTCGACTTCAAGAGTCAAGAAAAAATCTCTCCTACCTCTATGGGAAACTTGAAAAGCATAAGACAGAACCGAAAGTATAAAGGAGACGTTCAACAAAATGTAAGTTAGAAAACACAGGTTGTAAATTAAAAAATAACCCGTTGGACTCTTCTCTTAAAGATTTTTACTTCGATTGCCTTTAAACTTGTTCTAGGTGAAACCCTTAAAGTGGAAGTATTAAAAAACGCTTTCAATTTACCTATCAACTTATGGGGTAAGCAACACAATTTTTTTATTTTTTTATTTTTTATTTTTTTTAAATATATTAAAGTACTATATATCACCTATTTTTTGGCAAATTAAGCCTCTGAGTTTCAAGCTGTCTGTTTGAATCCTGAAATCAAAACAATCTCAAAAAGATCAATTTTTGGTATAAAAACTTAACCAATTTTGTTTTATTTTTATTTATTTACAAGAAGAGAATAGTCTTTCTAAAGAAAATTATGAAAAAATAAAAACAAAAACGGTATATACAATGAAAATTTCTGGAAATTAATTATTCCATATAATGCTTTAAAAAACGCCCATTGACATGGGCATTCAAGATTTTACCATCCAAATTTTCAAGCAAAAATGAATTCTTTCCTTCAGGAGATGCTATCCTAAATGGTCCATACCAAATATGATCAAATTTACCATTTTTTCCTGAATCCTCTTTTCGAGCATCCCATCTCAGAACCAGATCCCCGGGGAGAAAATTCTTGTCCTTGGCTTTACGATCAAATAATACCTTCATGTCATCCTGGTACTTATGCAACTTTTCATCCACTACCGCCATGTGCTGCTGAACTTCAATCAGCTGGTTTATCCTCCTTGTGAGAGGATTCGGTTCTTCCTTCTCATCTTGCCATAGTTTCATTACGAGAAGTGTTAGGTTTATAGGAAACACTACATCTATTCCATATACCATTTGAAAGGGAGAAGTATCAATAGACTTTTTTGTGCCTATCTAATTTGCCCACAGAGCATATTTTAAATGCAAATGCTGAGACTTTTTATTTTCGTTTAACACTTTCTTGATTATACTGACTAAGATCTTGTTTGAAGATTCTGCGAGACCATTTCCCTGAGGATAGTATGTTGTGGAATGGCCCAGCACAATATTATATTTCTGGCAAAAGCTGACCATTGCCATAGACTTAAAAGCCTGCGCATTATCTGTAACTATCTTTCTGGGACAGCTGAACCTAGACAAGATATTTTCTTCTAAGAAGCCTATAACCACTGAATCAGTAGCCTTTCTTGTTGGGATAGTTTCCACCCATTTGGTGAAGTAGTCTGTAGCGGTCAAGATCCATCTGTGTTGAGCACTGGAATGAGGATTTATTTCACCTATGAAATCTAGTCCCCATTGCTGAAAAGGAGCTTCTGTCTTGACTGGGACTAATGGCATCACTGAGAGTTTATGTTTTCCCACAAAAAATTGGCAAGGGCTGCAAGCTTGTACCTTAGCATTGACATCTGGGAAAATTTTGGGCCAGTAATAACCAGCCCTCGGGATTTTATATGTCGTAGCCCTCCAGGTGTGGTGTCCTCCACATACTCCTTCGTGAAATTGACCTATAACTTCCTTTGTTTCTGACTCGACCAGACAGACCAAGAGGAAGCCAAGCAGGTCTTTCCAATATAATCGTTTTTCAAAAATATAGTATTTGATTGCATGTAGCTTTAACGTTCTAGCTTTGGATGGATACAAGTTAGTTGGACATTTCAATGTCAGTAAGTATGTTACTATGTCCTTGTACCAATTCGATGACATGAATTTCTCCTCGATTCTTTTTTCAGGTATTTGATCCTCAAGTTCATTCACGTCTACCCATTCTTCCTCCTCTTGAGAGTTGTTTATCCCAAGAGCTCTGAAATTGGATTCAGCTAAAAGTTTAGCTAAGCCTTGCCCCTGCACCAATTTTGTCGGTTTAACCTCCAAGTCAAACTCTTGAATTTTTTCCATCCATCTTCCTCTTTTGCCATCACTGTCTACCTGAACCAAAATATCTTTTAAAGAACTAGTGGGTACATATGCAATCACCTTAGAATGTAAAACATAAGTTCTGAAAGCTTTCAATGCTTTTACCATAGAATATGCTTGCTTCTCCATTATATTATATTTGAGTTCAGCATCTCGGAGACTTTTGCTAAAGAAGGCTATCGGTTGTTCGAAACCTTCTTCGTTCTTCTGGAGGAGTACGGCAGGGAGTGTGTGTTCAGAGGCAAATGAAAAAATAAGAAAATCTTTAAAATAATCGGGGCTCGCTAGTACCGGCGCCTCACTTATAAATTTTTTGATATGGGAAAAGGATGCTTTAGCTTTTGCTGTCCATTTTACTTCACTGTTCTTCCGGAGCATATCTGTAATCAATTTTATGATTTCAACGAAATTAGGAATAAATCTTCTCAAAATAAATATTTTTCCTAAGAATGATTGAATTTCTTTCACATTCCTAGGAATTGCTATTGTATCTATAGCTTCTACTCTTTTAGGGTCAATTCTAATTCCATCTCGAGATACAATGTGACCCAACAGCTTGCCTTCTTGCATAGCGAAATGAGACTTCTTAGGATTTAGGGATAGACCAAACCTACAGCATTTTTCAAACGTCTGTTTGAGGTGAATCAGATGGTCTTCATCCGATTTAGAAAAAACAGTAAGGTCATCCAAATAGATGACTACAAATTTGTCCCGTTTGCCAACGAAAGTAATATACATTGCGTGTTGAAAAGTAGCACCTGCATTCATCAATCCAAACGACATTTTATCGTACATAGATGTGCCCCAAGGAGTGGTAAAGGCATTTTTTTCTTTATCGAGATCACTGACGGCAATTTCATTGTAACCTGAAAATCCGTCAATCATTGACATCCTATTAGCTCCTACTACTTTTTCTAGAACATGGTCCATTTTAGGTAGGGGATAATTATCTTTAAGAGAAGATTTATTGAGATTTCTGAAATCGATGCACAATCTAATTTCCCCATTTTTCTTTCTAACCGGGACCAGATTGGCTACCCAATCAGAATATCTCAGGGGTACAATTATCTTAGAATCAAGGAGTTTTTTGAATTCTCGTTCGATAATAGGTAATAAAATGGGGTTAATTTGTCAGATTTTTTGTTTAAAAGGTTTGACACCAGGTTTGAGAGGTATCTTATGTTCAATCATAGAGGTGTCATATGTTTTTAGTTCTTCATATGACCATGCGAAAACGTCTTTGTATTTTCTTAACAACTCCATGTACTTATTTTTGTTTTCTGTAGATAGATATTTGGATAGTTTTACCATTCAGGTATTTTCCTTAGTTCCTATATTACAATATTCAACCTCCTCTGGTTGGGGTTGTAGGGTGGTTTTTGACGGGATATCATCTTGATTAAAAACTCATTCCAAGGGAATTAGACCCTTGGGAATCTGGTTGTTCTTGAGAACAAGCATTCGATGATTTGCAATTCTATCATGAAACTCTTTAGAATCCTCCCCCTCTTGCATGATCCAAATGGGATCATGTTGATTTTCTTGGTCAATATGCGTTTCTACAAATTCATCTAATGATTCTAGAAACTTTCGAAGCTGCTCATCGTCCTCAAATACCTACCAATGTTGTATGTTATTTGGTATCGAAGGGTGATGTCTCCTTTGTATGTGATACTTTAATTTAAAAGCAATTGGGGGTGTGAAAGTTGATGTTGTTTTGGCTAGGGCATCAGCCTGTTGATTTTCATCTCTTGGGACGTAATGAAAATTCACATATGAGAAGAAGTTCTCGACTAAATCCCAAACACAATTCCTATAGGATCATAATCTAGGATGCTTGGCCTGGTACTGTCGATTCACCTATTTTATAATTAACTCGACGTCACCAAAGACTTCGAGTTTCTTAATTTTCATCTTCCTAGCAGCTTCTAATCCTAGCACCAAAGCTTCATACTCGCATACATTGTTTGTACAATCCACATTCCACTGAAGCCTATATGAAAAAGGAATTACAAATTGATCATTGGGAGCCACGAGAAGTGCTCCTGCTCTGGCTCCAAGGAAAGACGAGGAACCATCAAAATACATTTTCCATACACCAGTGCTATATACATTTTTCTCTATTTCTTTTTTTTCAATTTTTTCTTCTATACATTTATCGTCTACATCTACTTCAAAATCGTCATCAAAAGATAATATACAATTTCCTAAGTCTTCGTTGGCAATATAAACTGGATGATTGTTTGGGTTGTGTGGATCACCTACGATAAATGCCAACCTAGTCTCTCTGTAAAGGCGAGTGTATTGTCCTCCGAAAACTGGAATTGTAGCGTATGGCATATCTAGTTGGAGAGATCCTCCAAGCTTTGCACCCCAAGATCTATATAATAACACACCGTACTTTGGGGGAATGTCAGCAACCACTACATCCATAAGAATACTTTTAGCAGGTATCTGAGCCAAACCTACCACTAGGTCTTTAATCATACCTATGCATTTGACTTTCCTCGAATCAAAAGAATATAAGTCACCATAGGGCCTTGTGATTTCAAGACCAATTTTTTCCATTATTGCCTTTGGCGTCACATTGTGGGAAGCTCTGGAATCCAACATACAGTTATGGAGAAGGTGGTCAAACAAGGTTAACGTAATATAAAATGGGGCCACAGTGTCTCTTGCACCTTCGAAATGTGGACCAAAGACTATGTTTGGTTTGTCGTCTTCTAAGTTGATGACGTCGGCCTGGCTTTCGTCTTCATAAAAGTTAATCATCTTAGCGATTTGTTTTCTGTATATGGGATTTTTAGCTAATTCAACAAGGGGAATAGGAATTTTGATTTGATTTATTTCGTTTTCCAAATTAAAATTTCCTAGGGCCTTGTCGTTTTCGATGTTCGGGGTTTCCATTCCTTTATTTTCAGCTTTTCGTTGTGATGTGGACTTGTTTTCATTTATAGGAGCTTGTGTCTTCACAGGGAGTATTTCTACTGATTCTGACTGGACAGGTTGCGTATCAGCTGTTTTATTTTTTGCAGGTTGTTTATCAGGAAACTTTTGGAGTTGCCTCATCGGCCTCACTTCTTGAAAAAATCTTTTTTGTCGAAATATTTGGGAGACTTTTGTTCCTCGGTCTTAAATTATATTTTCCCTGAAGTTCAGCTATGATATCATCTGCGATATCTTGATATGTGAAATCTTCAGACATATTATTGTTAACAAGATCTTCCGATGTAATTTCTTTATTTAAAGATGCTTCGTAATCTTGTCTCGATAAATAAGGTGACTTATTATCATCGCCAAGAGTATTAATATCTTCATCGATTTCTTCAAAATCTCCTAAATCTTCCTCTCCAACGAAGTTTTCACTTTTGAAGGGTGTTTGAATTTTTTTATCTTCATTTTTAATTATTTTCTATGATCCCTGAGGATCGGGATTTCTTCTAAAATCTTTCCTGAGGAAATTATCTCTTTTTGATTTTTCTAGTTCCATTTTTGAGATTTTGTTTGAAAGTTCTCTAATAACCCTAGCCATCTCTTCCATTCTATCTCCCGAGGATTTCCCTGATCCTAAAGGTCCACCTTGTTCTTTGAATTTCCTATTTTCTTTGTTTCCAGTTTCGGTCTTTGCTTTTAATTTCCCTGATGCCATCATGTTTGATTCAATCTCAAGCGCATCATCCTGCATTCTCGTGAGGTCTTTTGATCTCCTTTCTCTCAATAATAAAGCGAAGTCGGGATCAAAAGCGCCAGCGAAAGTCACTTTTTTTGTGGGTTGTGAAGGTTTAACCTCAACCGAGATTTTATTATACAACTTATTAAACCTTTGCGTGAATTCTAGAACTAACTCGGAATTTTTCTTTTTAAGGGCTCCGAATTCGATCAAGTAGTAGAGGTGGTCCTTCTTTTCTCCCCATTGTCTAATAAAAGCACTTTCAATTTCTTCATAAGATCTTAAAGATCCAGCTGCTAAGGATCAGAACCAGGTCCTCACCTGTCCTTCGAAAGTTTGAACGAGGAGCCTAGAATAGACATCTTCATATTATATTCTGAGGATGTCAGCAAATTGATCAAAAAAGTTTATATGTTCTTGGGCAGTCAGATCTCCTTCTCCTGTAAATTTTGGAAGGTTTTTCATATAATTCTCGGGGAGATCATGAAGAGGAGCGGGAAGAACAAGTGGGGCATATCTAGCAGCTACTTTAGCGAAGATTCCAGGAAGCGGTACTTGACCACCTCCAGCTCCAGCACCTCCTTGTGCAGCCATGGTTAAATTTGAAGCTGAAGTTCGGAATGTGTGAGGAGAAGATTCTCGAAAAACTGGGGAAGAAAATTCATGAAATGAGAACGTATCGTATGAGAGGGGAAGTGAAAGTGATCTTTCAAGAGCTTCCGAAACGTTTAACTGCGTAAAGTCAGGCTGACATATAGTATATGTGGGTAAAAAGACTTGTTTAAGAGATTTTCATGATTTTAAAATCTTTTCTGGATCGGAGACTGGCGAGGTCTGCTTCTTGTCTAGGTTTTTTCTGGTGTTCTTTCGGCTAATAGCCAGCTTAGTTATTGTGGAGTCACCAAGTGAAAAATATTTATAGCCTTAGAAGGTTTTCTATCTTTGTTCACTATCAAAAACATAAAATGTCAATGTTGTTCTTCCCAAGGAAAAAATTTGTTTCTTCGATCCCCAGCAACGGCGCCAAAAAGATGTTGTTCCTGAGTTTATACTTTAAGGCTATAAATTATACCGTCAAGGCATCCGTAAATGTTTAAAGGAATAATTTGAGAATAAGAGTTTAAAAGAAGGGTAAAGCATAATCAGTTTCTCAACTGTCTCTGTCTTACTTCTTGTTGTTCTTGGATGCTAATGTCTCTCTCAATAGTAGCCCATGAACGTTTTGATTCAACTCGGTTAGTTGTTGTTTGTAATATAGTATTAAATAAATTCAAGGTAATACTGGTTTGATCTTGAAGGCCAGGTTCAATGTTGGGTTGTCTGCTACTTGGAATAGTCATGGAGGATAAAACTTTATTTATTTGTAAAAGGATTTTAGTCAAATGTTACTTCAAACTTTCCAGAGATGAGAATATGAAGAAAACAATTTTGAAATTCAAAACACTAACAAAAATACATTCGAGGTTGTTTCCTGGATTTGTAACAATTTGAGAATCCTAAAGTAACAAATAAAGATTACAAAAAAATATGAGACTTTAATCAAGAAATAATCTCATATTTCGATAGATAATAATGAAAGAGAACAAGGTTTCTAATGAAAGCTAAGTATTAAGGTTCAAATGATTTACAGGTCTTAAAATCACTGATAGCAATTTCAGAGGAAAAACTGTAAAAAAAATTGATATCCAAACCAATCTGAACTAGAAATCAAAGATGTAGATAACTTCAAATTGATTATTCATTAGAAGAACATTGAAAGAAAAATACAATAAAGAATGGTAAACAGGGTTGAAGAACACATAGCTACAAATTTGCAGGATTCAGAATCTCGTTTGTGATCTATATTATGATGTATAGGAAAACTGTTATTACAATCGGCTCTCTCCAAAAAAATTTGAAGCCCTTTCTCAGTCTTTAGAAACTACATTTATACATTTTCATCAAAATTTTCTCGTTGGTGACTAACCAACTTCCTAATATTACGGTTACATATAAAAAATAATGTCAACTGTTCACATTTTCTTTCTAATTTCTAATGATAAAAAACATTTAAAAAATAAAATTGTAAGCTTGCGTTGATGAGCTTCCTTTTTCCGCTTCAATACACTGAACACACTTTCCCAGAAATTTCACAAAAGTCCTAGGAGCATCTGGTATCTCATTTTCTTCGAATAAGAAAAATCTTTTCTGCAATTCAGGAAAACGACTTTCTATCATCTTTTCTATGAATTTAATAGTTTTCAACTTTAGATCTAGCGTTACCGTCAATTTGTTGATCTCTGTGATATTGATTAATTTAATTCTTGAAATCTCTGTCTTCATTTCCTCCAACTCTTCTTTGAATCTTAGTTGGTGCTTGGCAATATTAATCTCACCTAATAATCCGGAACAGTCATCTGTTCCGATATTTAATGAAACTCTTTCTATGAGATCAAAAATTCCTTGGCAATAATCATTAACTTCTCTGGTTATTCTTTTATATTCAGCCAAGTTTGCTTCCCACACTTTTAATATTATGTCCCCTTTAACCTATTCAGAAATAGATAATTTCTTAATCTTTCCATCTTCCTCCTTTGATGAGAAGGCCACTACCTTTTGAAAAGTCGTTCTAGCTACTTTCGCCTCCCTTTCCTTCTGGAAAACATTCTCCAAAGACTTATTAGTTTCTTGAAAATAATTCTGGACTACTTCCAAATTCAAAAACACTTTCTGTTGTTCTTTCTCTATTTTCAAATATATCTCCAATGCTTGTGTTCTGAAATTTTCAAGTTCTACTACTTGATTAGTAATAGAAATAATTTTAGCCTGCAAATGTTTATTTTCTTCTCCCAGCTTTTGGACCTGTTCCTGTGTGACCTGTATTATATGCTTTGCCTCCTCCAAATCTTTATTCATTTTCTGAATTTCTTGCATATCCTTTAGTCTAGCTTGTTCTAGACCCTTCTGTATTCTCCAACTGATATTTCTCTCAGTTTCTTTTAATTTGTCTTGCAATTGAATTATGGTTTGATCTTTTTGTTCAAGCATGCTTGTTAAATTGCCAATAGAATACATATTTGTTGATGCTATAGCACCCATCGTACCTACTAATTCCATAGCAAATTCTCCATCTTTGAGCTTCTTTCCATCTATAATCACCCTATGCTTTTTAATCATCCCCTCTCCTCTTGGATGAATTTCTTTCTTCAAGACTGCTCTTCGCTTTTTACTGAAAAAGTAATCCAATGGAGGGATTTCATCTCTTGAAATCAACTCTAGATCACTGACATATAAAGCTCCTTCATGGGGAGTTCCAAAAGTTGATTGTAATGGAGTTAAGGAGGTGATAGGACTACCAAGCTCTGTTGATGTTGTTCCTCCTATTTTTTATGGAATATCATTAAGATTTTCTGGAGTTGTTTCCAGTCATTTTCCTTTCTCTGTCTCTGATTCCTTTATTTGAGAACCCCCTGTGTTTTGGGGAGGCATCTCAGAATCCTTCACCGTGTCTTTGGTATTTTTTTTGTCCTGTGTATTTGTTTCAAACCCTGGAGGGGGCCCTTCATGTTCTGGAGGTGGGGTCGAAATTTCACCCTGCAAACTCTTGGGCAGGCACTTTCGTCTATGGCTCCGAAATGATGTGAATCCGGTTTGTGAATAAGATGACATGGCCTATACTTTGCTCAGTACCTCTTCATAGGATTTAACATTTTTAAATATATCATCGTAAATAGATGTTTCATGTTCATACGCCTTTAGATTACAGTGTATGAAATGCCTATTTATTACTTGGTAGGGGTCATACTTTCTGTGCTCAATATCTACTAATTTCACCTCTTCTAATGACTTAGCCTCTACCTTAGAATGGCCTAAATTTGATAAAGAAAATTTCCCAATATAAACAGGGAAAGACGGCCATGACTTCTTCTGAGTTGCTTTTAATTCTAATCCAACACCACCCTTTACTATCTGATGGGCTACCTCCCTGCACACCAATCTGTCTGGTAGGAATTTAGGGAGTGCATGAGGGGGAATGGAACAACCATAAACCCTAATGTAGGAAAAAAATTCCTCAATAAACCAATCGCCAAATGCTTTAAGATTTTTTGTGATTGCATCAGAAATGCGAGGGGGTTCGCATCCAAAATATTCTGTGCATAGGAATTATAATAAAATGACAAACCTCATAAAATGCATTTTTAGCATTTTCTTCCCAAAGGGCCGAGTGATATTTATGAATGGGTTTTGGACAGGAAATGTTCTAACTCCAATTCATTAATGGAAAGGGAGTCACAAAACAGATTGCATCCATAATGTATACAGACATATAAAAAGCTACTGGTTGTCCCTTTGATTTTGTTGTTTTGTAGTTTAAGACTTCCTATGCTAGGTTATCTGACAAAATCTTATGCCAATTAAAACCATTTCCTTCTGAAGCTTCCTCTAAAAAGGGCACCCAATCTGCATGAAAATGGCAGGGATCTTTTCTCTCAAAAAGTCTACATAGCATAATGGCTACATATACCATGTATTCATTTAGGGATGTTGTAGCATAAATCCCATGGGCATCATATCTAAACTTTGTTGGGCACCTCGCCCATCCTTTAATCATGTCGGGATATGTCTGGTCTGCCTCAATACATTTTTTACTCTAAAACTCTGCTAAAAATTCAGCATTAAAAGTATGTTTAGGATTTGGCGACAGTTTATACATTACTTGTAGGTGTTCAGGCATGAATGAGCCGACGATAGCTCCTTGGTCGTTTAAAATGATCCTTGTTGGGATATTGACCTTATCCAGAGACCTACTGATCATATCAGTGTATGCCACGAGCCACGGGCGTGACGCGATCTTATGAAGCTCAGACTCAGCTATGTCCCGGCAATGATTTTCATAATCAGGATGGGCATACTTAAGCTCATAATCCAGCAATTCAGAGATTTGGGTCCAAGATTTGATGGATTCTATAGCGTGCGGAGTAGTATCAGAGATGACATCTTCGTCCTGTGTGTCTTCGTTTTTCTTCGGTGCCTTTTTAGGTGCCATGGATCTGCGTTTAATTGAAAATTTATCACAGAAAATGAATGAACGAGCTCAGCTTAAAATGAAAACACAGACGTTTGAAAGTTCATTTTGAATACATTTAAAAAATGATAAGATTGACACAGTTGTTACGAATTTAAGGCTTTTAATGCAGGAGATATTTTCCCAAGATATGCATTTAATGTCCGTATTTAGGCACCTTCGAGTTTTTAAAGAAAACGAGACATTTACTTAATCGAAAATCGAAACATAAATGAACACTTAAAGAAAGATTATCGTTAATCTCGTTTTGAAAACAAAAGTTCAATTAATGTTAATCATAGATTAAAGCTGAAAACTTCGTTTTTCGGGGTTTCGAAAATCTTGATGTCGAGAGGCATGTCGTCGATGGAAAGACAATTTCGTAAATTGCGAAATCGCGAAAATGTGATGTTTTAATTAAGATTTAAATGTTTTTAGCACATTAATAAATTGAGATTATACTTTTTTCGAGATTTCAGAAATTCGGATGTCAAGAAGCATGTTATCAATGAACTCTGATCCCCGAAATCGTGAAATCGCGATGGCTCGTTTTTTTAAAAAGAACTTAACTCCTTAATTAACTTACTAATCACAATTTAGGCCGAAGCAAAATTAATTTGATTTAAAGTGAACTGTGGATCGGGGTTTCGCAGTTCGGGATTTCGAGAAACATGATGACAGGAGATGTGATCTCATTGAACCCCGAATCTCGAAATCGTGACATGATTATCTTAACCCTTAAACTTTCTTATAAGAGAATTAATTAATTCGTGTTTTAATTAAGATTTAAACGTATCGGGAAATCGGGGATCGGGATTTTGCGATTCGATTTGCATCGAAAACTTTATTTGTAGCAAACCCTGAATCCCAAAAATTCTTTAAAGCTTAATTTTAAACTCGTTAGTTTTAAAATTTAACACGTTTTAAATAATTTTCAAATAAAAAGCATCGGGAGTTTTATAATTTTTGTAATCCTTTTTCCCTTTTATTATCTAAAAAATTAAAAAATTTAAGAAAAAGGTATCGTGTATTTTGAATTGATACGAAATTCGTGCTTTATGAAAGCCGACACCCGAAAAAGAAAAACTTAAATCCTTAGGGATAAAAATTTAAGATCTGTTTCAACAATTATGTCAAGGATATCAATAGAAAAAAAAAAAAACATTAACATAAATGTATTAGAAACAATTTCAAATATCAATCAAAGAAATAGTGATGATGAAATGCATAAAATTTACCACCAAAGTAGCGCATACCTATGTGCACATATGCTGGTAGATTGATTAATTATGTGTAAAAACAATGGCTAATAGAAGAAATAGATAAAAAAGAAACAAGCAAGAAATTGTATTCTAGATAGTAAAGAATCAAAGAACTAGGAAGAGAGTTTTACAAAAGACAATGTTGGTTTTGGAGCTCTCTAGAAGAGGGTCCATGTGTCCTTACATATGAAGCTTCCCAACACTTGTTTCAACCTTAAATAATTTTATGAGATTATGTATTTCAGAGCATGTTTTCTATACAGGCAATTTGTTTCAAATACAATTATTTTAGATTTTGGTTTGATAAACCAACACTATAGACATGATGTAATAATCAATTAATTACAACTAAAATGTAGCTTTAAAAGAAAAAGATATATATTTTTTAATATGTGTAGCTCATATGTCTTTGCATTTTAAAAAATTTGAAAAATTAAATTTACCAAAACTTTGGAAAAGGTAATTTGCATTAAAAAATAAATAAATAATTGTATTAAAAAAATCACTTGCTTGGTTGTGGATAGTTTATGTTCACACACTACAAGGCAAAACAATTACTATATTGGTTTATTCCTAAGGTGAAGAATAATACCAATTATACATAAACACCTGATCATTGCTTTAAAATAAAAATAATAAACTACATGCCATAAATTATATATATTCCTAAAGTGAGGAATAATAATATATACCAATTATGCATCAACACTTGAGCATTGCTTTAAATTCAAATGGTAAGTTGCATGTCATAAATTTAAAAGATTGTTATCAAATAAGCATATTCAAATTTATGAATAATAATGATCGATGAAACTTTGTGAACATAATAATCTATAGTGCTCATGTAGACCCTAGCAATTTAGATATTTTCTCAATGTATACTATTATATTATTAATTACTCTAAATTATGGTTCATATTCCCTTGTGTAATAATAATAAGTGTTCCTAGTTCTATGTAGTAGGTCATCCTAGCTACAAGGAATAACTGCAAGATTGTTGTTTCATTTAACAACTTTATGTGTATTTCAATGTATACTATTATATTATTAATTACTCTAAATTATGGTTCATATTCCCTTGTGTAATAATAATAAGTGTTCCTAGTTCTATGTAGTAGGCCATCCTAGCTACAAGGAATAAATGCAAGATTGTTGTTTCATTTAACAACCTTATATGCATTGCAAGGTCACTATAGATAATCTATCTATCTTAGATGATGGTACTTTTTTTTTTGTAATTATACATTTCTAAACATTCTCTTTAAAATGCTCATTACTTTTTCTAATAAAAATTACAATTATAAACATAAAGGGCAAAGGTATTTTTTTTAACAGTTCTAATTGATATATTATACAATTATTAATTGTTATTTAATGTATAGAGTGTTGTTATATATAACAGTAATTCATTAATGGGACATTCTTCCCTCTTGAATGATTCTTATTTATTTTGTGAAGGATAAATGATTCTATGCAATTTATGTTGATTTCATTGAAGTAGAAATTAGTTTGTTGTGCATGCAGAAATTTTGTACATTTTGTAGGTGGAGACTTGTTAGATTTTTTTCGATACAAAACTTTTTTTGACTATTAATTAGTCATATGTACGTAACTTTAAAAAAAAAATTATGTGTGCAACCTCTAATGACATTGTCAAAGTCTAATCAAAATTTAAACCTTGGATTGGTGTATGCAAAAACCCCTAATACAAAGAAATGCATGGAAAAATAGCAAAAATACTTTATAAAAAGACATAATGCACAATGCCTAAGCATAAAAGACATAGTGAAATGATAATTAGCACCAAGCTAACATATGAAGGTGGATCATTATGACCATTTAGGGATATCCCCCAACCTGTGATATGTAGTTCATCCTCAACCGTGATTGTTTCCCAACCATAATTAACTAGATCAAGAATATTGGTAACTTCATAGATACCCAAAGAAAAAAGTGTTGTTAATTTGTCATTCTGCACTTTTGGAGGAGGCCAATTATGCTTTTTCCCATGCCTCACAAAATTATCATCCTACTGTAACACACCAGTTGCGGCGTAATAAATTTTTCGCCTTTTCTCGAGGGACAGAATCCCCAAAAACCTACGGAGCTTAGCACAGGCTGTAAACGCCACCTCTGCCTCAACAGAGTCTTTGCACAACCTCCCGATCTTAAGGATCGTTTAGTTCTTTTTATGAACCGAAGCGGCCTCTTTTGATTTCCAGCTGAAATCTTCTTCCAATCGATCCACAGGTCCTTTCGGAAGCTCCCCTGTGCGAACAGCACTAGGCGCGAGCTCCACCCTCTTCGAGCGACCACAGCACTATGACCAAGGCCTATTCCCGAAGGCACTTGTCACAACTCGCAATCTCGTGAGTTCGCAAGTCGAAACTCCTGACTCTTCCTTCCCAAATTCACGATATTCGAAATCACGTAATGGGTATAGCTCCCTTTTGTTAGCGCCCTTTGTGCATGACCAGCGGCTAGGCTAAGCGCTAGCTCCCGTCGCAACTTTGTGACTTCGCACGTCGAAAGGTTGAGCACTCATGCTCTTATCCCGCGAATCCCCGAGATGCGAGAAGTCAAAGGAGTGTTAACTCCCTTCTCCAGGCGACGCGTGTCTGCCTGTCAATCATACGGGCCCCACTTTGTGGTCCATGGGATTTCACGATTTGCCTAAGCAAGGTTTTCTAGCCCTTTGGTTTCTCGGATACTGAAACGTCGACCAGCAGCCATGTGTCCCTCCGATGGACGGCGGCAACCTTCAGCCAAGATCAACGGTCGTGATCTTTTCGGGATGATCAATGGTCACGATCAAATCCTGGCTTTCCTTAACCTCATTCACACCTCACGCCATTTCAGGGCTTTGTTGATCGGGATTTCGCGACTTCTGATGTCAAGAAGAGGTCCTCTCAACCTCCGAACCTCCGAATGCGTGATACACACGATGAGGCTCTGATCCAACGGTCCTCCCGTGACCTGAATCCAATGGTGATCATTACTCCTCGTGATTTCACCACTCGCGACTTGGAGCACCCAACTCCTGAGCTCTCACCTTGCGAACCTCTGAGTTCGCGAGATCCCTTGATCTCTGCCACCTGTCCTCCGCAGACGAACGGTTCTGATTTTCTCGCGACTTCGCCACTCGCGAAGTCAAGAAATTTCCTCCTCTGACTCCCGATGTCTGAATCCTCGATAGAGAGTGTTAGCGATAATTCTTGTCTTGGGCTTGAAAGAATTCGAGTCTGCAAGTTACACGAGATGCGCCCGAACACAACAGCGGAAGGATTTCGATTTCAATCAGCAAGTCAAGCGAGTGGGCAAAGTTTGCCATCAGCAGCCGAGATCTATCCATGAAGCAGATCAATGGTTATCGGGATCTCGGAGTTGGCCGATTCACGCCAAGTATAGCGCAGAAGTTTTCAAAGAGGTGAATGGTTAGAAGTCTCCATGGAGAACACACGAAGTGCCGAGAGCATTCAGACCCGGGCCCACAAAGGTATCGAGAGAAGTAGGATCCGTCAGATCTCTGAGGGACACGTGGTGCGCGATTGGGCTCCATCGCCTCCTCACCCCTTGCAACTTTAAAGAAGAAGAACTAGCTCCTTCCAGCCGCAACACGTGAAGTGCCGAGAGAATCTCGAGACCGGGCCCACAAAGGTATCGGGAGAAGTAGGAGTCGTCAGATCTCCGAGGGACACGTGGTGTGCGATTGGGCTCCATCGCCTCCTTGCCCCTCGCAACTTTAAAGAAGAAGAACTAACTCCTCCCAGCCGCGAGTCGCGAAGTGCCGAAGGCGTCCAGAGCCTGGACCCACAGCTTTGCTGAGAAGATCTCAGTCGTCCATCTGAAGTGGACACCTGGCGCGCGATTGGGGCTCCTCACCTCCTCGCCCATCGTAACGTTGAAGCTGAAGAATTAACTCCTCCTAGCCGCGAGTCGCGAAACGGGGAAAGCGTCGTTGAAGAAAGGTACAGGGTCACAGCCCGTGGTCACTTGGGGAGAGGAAGGAGCTGCATAAAGAAGGGCCGAGGCATAAAGTCCAGTTGCAAAGGGGATCATCGCAACCTCCAGGTGCCATCGGATCCAATCTCCTTACTGTTTCTCACCTGGAGTAAATGACGGCAGGCGCGGGTGGTTGAGACTTCCTCTCATTCATTAAGTGAGGGAATGGAGGTTCTGGCAAGCCATCTGCTCGAGGAAGTCCTGTGCATCGATTTTCTCAAAAACGCCATGCTGAAGTCCTCAGCTCGACAGAGAAGTCTGCACACGCTAGCTCAGCATTCACTGGCCCAGCTACTCCCCCTGAAGGAGCCATGCGCAGTTAAGGAGGCGTCTGACAGAGAAAGCCTGTCCGATTTTGGCTGAAGGGACACCAAGCTTCAGATGGTCGCCCGCGCCTTTGTAAGGCAATTTTCTCTGAGTATATAAACTCAGTCTTTGTAATTTGTAAAGGATCGATGGTTGAGCAGAGCTCCCGGTTGTAAAGTTTTAATGAAGCACTGTTATTCTGGTTATGTATGGACTTTTGAGACTTCTTGCCTTATGAATGCCAGTTTCTTTCATGTCTTTGTTTACACTGTGTTACAGCAGCTCGGAATTGGAGGATCCATTCGAGTCGTAGCTGTTATAGGATGATGTTGTAATGGATCACTGTAATAGTTACATTGTCTCTGATCAGTCCTTGTGATTTTTCTTAACGCTGAGTGACTTGGAATTGGAGGATCCAGTCAAGTCCCCTTTCAGTTCCTTGAGACCCTGAACCAATCGGATCTTGCATTCAGAGTCTTTCTTTTGAAAACGACCGAAAGCCTATTGCCCAAAGTCGTTTGTTCACCTTTCTCAATAAGTCTTCCACTTGTTCGCCTTTTAATTAACCCACTGGCTAAAGTTAGGATTCCAGAACTCCTTGTTCTTTACGTACCAGATCCAGTCCCTGAGTTAGAGTGATACCTCCTCGAGCCATTATCTCCATTTGATCATCCCTTATAAACAAATCATGACATTAAACTGATGGGTGTCAAGCTCTACTCCTGCAAGCAATCCAGGAGTGACTTCTGATGCTAACATTTCTAGCGTCGTTGCCGGGGACGAAGTTGAAGATTTTCCCTGGGCAGAACGACAACGATCAACTGATTCTGAAGGTGCATCAGAAATCAGAATTATTCAGATTGCTACTGTGCACCTGGTGACTCCATTGTTTCCACTTTACTATTTCAGTTGTGGCCATTGTTGGCACACCTGAAAGCTGACCTAGAGGAGCTTTCTCGAGAAGGTTTCAACGGCTTCTTTCTCAGCCTGAGAAGTTTCCTGGGGTAACGATAATGTTAATATCTGGTCTTTGATGGTGAACAAGGACCAGACACATTTAAAGCTGCGCATATTTCACCTGGTAACCCCATGATTCGAGGATCAATTGGCGACTCCACTAGTTCGATATGGAGGAAATCCTGGCTCGAAGGTTTGCTCCGTTTAATTTTTCTGCTATTCCTGGTTTTCCTAATGTTGTCCCCTCTATGGATGAATGGGGTGATTATTTGCCCAGATTTAGAGAGCGTGAAGAGGACAACCTTGCTCAACACCTCATAAAGTTTCATGAACTCATGCATCAATGGGAGATACATCATGAGGATATATTACTGAAAATGTTCATGTTCTCGTTAGCAGGGGATGCGCGTAAATGGTATCATTCTTTACCCCCTGCTAGCATTTCTTCACTCGGTGAATTCCACGCATCTTTCACCGCCTATTGTCAGAAGTTGTATTCCCCTGAGTTAATTTGTCATAATTTTTGTGAGGGATACCACAAATCTATACAAGAGAAAGTTGTTTTAGACGTAAGCTGTGGGGAGGATCTTGATGACCTGGATCAGGAATCAGTCATTTCTCCTTCCCATTTATCTGCTTCGGGTGAAGTTATGGAATTGATAAAATCTCTCTCTGCCCAACTGGACAGGTGGGAAGCTGAACAATACGCTGAGGATTTCCCATCCTTTGAAGCAGAGGCCCTTAGCAGCTCTACTAAGGGCAATTATGAAAAAATCTTTCCCACGAGACTTGTTTATGGTCATTATAAATCTGACCCATGGGAGAGCCAAGAAGAAGAAATCCTCCCAGATATGATTATGTCTGATGAGGGCTGTAAGGATAGAAGACTGGGGGAGGAAGTTTCTCTGAGTGAACTAATGATATCTCTCATCGCCCAACATGCAAGGTTAAAATCTGAGGACAATGGGGAGGATTTTCCAGTCTCTGAGGTAGATGTTCTAGATGGCTCTCTCGAGGAGAATATTGAAGATCCCGTAAGCACATTAACATCTGTCCCCAATGAGCTCATTGTATCATAACAAAACGATGAAGTGGTAGTTAGGGAAGAGGACTGTTCTCTTTTTCTTCACGAGATTTCCCATGATGTATTTACATTTGGGATCGGAAAGGAGGATCTGGAGATCGTTCCTTTTTTGCAAGATGAAGAAGTCTGGTGCTCACCCAGCTTTAACGACTATTCAGTTGAAGAGCAGCAGAGCCCCACATCACAGATTGATGACCTGGGTAGCAGCCAGCCCGTGTATGACAGCTATGAATCAGGTTCTGAGCTGGACACCCAGAACTTCCAAGAGAATAATGCAGAGCCTTCTCCTCTGTTCACAAATGAAAGACAATGTGAGGAAATCAGCCCCCCCTTAGCAGCCAATTGAAAAGCAGAGCTTTCCCATAGGTCCTATCTATGATGATTACGACTCTGACCCTTGGGAGAGCCAAGAAGAGGCACCAGAAGAACCGGAGGAGCAGTCGAAGATGCAGTTTACAGACTGCGCAGAGCTAGTCAGTGAGCAGCCACCACCTGATATCAGCGAGCCCTTTTCAGTTTTTCACCCACCTGTGCTTATTAGAGATATTCGGCCGTAGGTGAACAACTGTGTAGCAGAAGAGGTCGTATGTCGCCAATTTCTTGGAATTGGCCACTCATTTGATGACCCTGTCAGCGAATACATGGAGTGGCATTTCCCTTATGCTTTGGAGCCGCCCTATTTCATCTCAACTCCAGCCTGTAAGGAGGAGTTGAAGAGCGTAACCATTCTGTTGTCATGGTTACACCACCTGTTTGAAATCATCGACAGAAGGAGCTTCCATTCAGGAAGTTACTTGATTGGCTATGGTGGAAATTTGCTTTCACCTAGCCTCATGTACAAAGTATATTAGTATTAGACTGTGCATAAATAAGCTCCTTTGAGCACGTATGTTTATTTGTTCATTTTTACTTATCGGCATGTATTTTCAGCAGGCTGTTTCGAGCTTGACTCCATAGCCCAACAAAAAGGCGACTAGAACTGCAGAAGGAGTTCTTAGAGCATCACAGGGACGACTCTATCCCCCATGGAGCCTAATGTTAGCGATAATTCTTATCTTAGGCTCGAAAGCATTCGAGTCTGCAAGTTACACGAGATGTGCCCGAACACAGCAGCGGAAGGATTTCAATTTCAATCAGCAAGTCAAGCGAGCGGGCAAAGTTTGCCATCAGCAGCCGAGATCTATCCATGAAGCAGATCAACGGTTATCGGGATCTCGGAGTTGGCCGAGTCATGCCAAGTATAGCGCAGAAGTTTTCAAAGAGGTGAACGGTCAGAAGTCTCCATGGAGAACACGTGAAGCGCCGAGAGCATTCGGACCCGGGCCCACAAAGGTATCGAGAGAAGTAGGAGCCGTCAGATCTCCGAGGGACACGTGGTGCGCGATTGGGCTCCATCGCCTCCTCACCCCTCGCAACTTTAAAGAAGAAGAACTAGCTCCTTCCAGCCGCAACACGCAAAGTGCCGAGAGAATCTCGGGCCCGGTCCCACAAAGGTATCAGGAGAAGTAGGAGCTGTTAGATCTCCGAGGGACACGTGGTGCGTGATTGGGCTCCATCGCCTCCTTGCCCCTCACAACTTTAAAGAAGAAGAACTAACTCCTCCTAGCTCCGAGTCGTGAAGTGCCGAAGGCGTCCAGAGCCTGGGCCCACAGCTTTGCCGAGAAGATCTCAGTTGTCCATCTGAAGCGGACACCTGGCGCGCGATTGGGGCTCCTCGCCTCCTCGCCCATCGTAACGTTGAAGCTGAAGAATTAACTCCTCCCAGCCACAAGTCATGAAACGGGGAAAGCGTCGTTGAAGAAAGGTACAGGGTCACAGCCCGTGGTCACTTGGGGAGAGGAAGGAGCTTCATAAAGAAGGCCTGAGGCGCCGAGTCCAGTTGCAGAGGGGATCGTCATGACCTCCAGGTGCCATCGGATCCGATCTCCTTACTGTTTCTCCCCTAGAGTAAATGACGGTAGGCGCAGGTGGTTGAGACTTCCTCTCATTCATTAAGTGAGGGAATGGAGGTTCTGGCAAGCCATCTGCTCGAGGAAGTCCTGTGCATCGATTTTCTCAAAAACGCCATGCCGAAGTCCTCAGCTCGACAAAGAAGTCTGCGCACGCTAGCTCAGCATTCACTGGCCCAGCTACTCCCCCTGCAGGAGCCATGCGCAGTTAAGGAGGCGTGTGACAGAGAAAGCCCGTCCGATTTTGGCTGAAGGGACACTAAGCTTCAGATCGTCGCCCACGCCTCTGTAAGGCAATTTTCTCTGAGTATATAAACTCAGTCTTTGTAATTTGTAAAGGATCGATGGTTGAGCAGAGCTCCCGGTTGTAAAGTTTTAATGAAGCACTGTTATTCTGGTTATGTATGGACTTTTGAGACTTATTGCCTTATGAATGCCAGTTTCTTTCATGTCTTTGTTTACACTGTGTTAGAGCAGCTCGGAATTGGAGGATCCAGTAGAGTCGTAGCTGTTATAGGATGATGTTGTAATGGATCACTGTAATAGTTACGTTGTCTCTGATCAGTCCTTGTGATTTTTATTAACGCTGAGTGACTTGGAATTGTTGGATCCAGTCAAGTCCCCTTTCAGTTCCTTGAGACCCTGAACCAAGCGGATCTTGCATTCAGAGTCTTTCTTCTGCAAACGACCGAAAGCATGTTGCCCAAAGTCGTTTGTTCACCTTTCTCACTAAGTCTTCCACATGTTCACCTTTTAATTAACCCGCTGGCTGAAGTTAGGATTCCAGACCTCCTTTGTTCTTTACGTACCAGATCCAGTCCCTGAGTTAGAGTGATACCTCCTCGAGCCATTATCTCCATTTGATCATCCCTTATAAACAAATCGTGACATTAAACTGATGGGTGTCGGGCTCTGCTCCTGTAATCAATCCAGGAGTGACTTCTGATGCTAACAGAGAGGATCTCACGACACGCGTCCTCCTTCCAATGAACGGCTCAAATTCTTCCGCGACTTCGCCACTCGCAAAGTCTAGACGCTCACCTCTGTGAGTCTCGATGCCCGAGTCTCCGAAGCGGATGATCTCGCGACACGTGTCCTTCCGTAGACGGACGGCTCCGATCCTTTCACAAATTCGAAACTTCTGATGTCGAGTATCCAGACCTTCGTCCTCAGGACCCCCGATCTCCCGAATGTCGAGATCCCGATACCAACTCCTTTAGGACTTTTCGCTTCTGCTACTCACGAAGGTTTAACCCCCGTGCATCTCCTGTCAGATCTAACGGCTAACGGGTGTTCGGACTAAGGTCTGATGGCTCAGACCTGTCCCGCGCTATACACTCTCCCGCTGCTCCCTGGACGTGGAAAAATCAATGGTCTGGATACTCCCACGGACCTTGGGGATCTACGGTCCCAATTTCTTCGCTACTCGCGAAGACAAAGGAAAAAGGGTTAAGGCATTTAACGCCCTCATTTATTCCTCCAATCTAACGGTCGTGAATGACCACAGCTCTTCCGACGGGATCTCGTCTGTCAATCGATTCTTATCCACATGCTCCTGTTTCGGGATTTCGCAGGTCGGGGTTTCAAGACTCGCGAGTGCAAGAAAACTCGCACCTAGATACTCCGGGTGTCGAAACACCGAAATGTTGAGGCCTACAAGGACCGTTCTCCCTCGTACAAGGTTTTGAGACTTAACCTCTAACATCCTTCTTCGGGTCCTCAGGTAATTTACACCAGGTTTTGAAGACCAGACTGGAAGGTCTTCTCTAAGGTGAGGGAGTGGTCTCAAAAGGATGCCTTCAGGAGGAAATCTATCCAAGGCATCTGGTAGGACAAACACAGGAACAATCTCCCGAGAGCAGACTTGAAGTCTGAATTAGATCGGTAAGCATATAGATAGCAATTCGTAAATCATAAGCCATACGTGGTCTTTCCATTATAAGCATGCAACCACCATTTCTGGTCAAAACACCACACAGACAGTCTTATGCTCAAACCATTCATAAATTGCACAGACTATGAACACATATATCAGCATATAAACTTCAAGATACAGGACATAAAACACTTATCAGAAATAACACCAGCTGTGATTGCAACTGCTGAAAGGGGTGCTCGTTTCCACCCAACCATAGGCTCAGCGACTCCCAACGAATTTACCAGTAGCCACCCTCGAGCTGAGGCCATGATGCTACAAGACTGCGTCTCTGTTTGTCAGTGACCGAGAACGAAGGTTACTCTCCTTCTTCTCCATTGTCACTCACTCTATGTTTTTCCAGAGTTCTCTTTCTTCCTTCCCTCGCGTCTGCCCCCTAATCCCACACTCTTCCTGCCTTTTCTCCTTTCGGCGAGGTTGTGTGTGGCATGATCTTCCTCGTAGTGGTCAGGTATGAGGACTCTACAGATGGGCGGTTCAGCCCCCCATCCCTCATTACTCATGAGGAGCATTTACCTACCAATCCTGGCGAGTCATTTAATTCGGGCCAGCGAACCGCTCTTGGTTCTCTGGGCCAGTGAAGTCCAAATACGGTATTGGTTTCAGCGGAAGTTAACGCCACCTTTCCAGGTGCCTTCCACCACCTTTCTTCAGCCATCGTGGTCTCTTTTTCAGCACCTTCCCCTCTCAGCAGTCCTGCAATACATACATACATACATACATACATACATACATACATACATACATACATACATACATACATACA
>ML779375.1:422410-437891 GCA_009831015.1 Picea engelmannii
ACCCTGTTGAAATTATATTTTTCCTTAGATATGGAACATGTATTACCTCTTTCAACAACTATTGGTTTCCATTCCTTTTCTTTATTTTTACCTTTCCCATTCCAACAATTTTGCATGGTGCGTCATCACCCAAATGAACCTGTACAAAATCACCTTGAACATAATCTAGAAAATGTTTCCTATGGGGTGTGGCATGAAATGAAGCCCCTGAATCTACTATCCAAGACTTAGAAATATTATCTATAGAACGAATCAAAGCATCTTGTAACACATCACCTATTACATTTGCTTCTTGATTTTTCTCCTGCTGTCCATCTCTTTGTTTCTTTGGAATTCTGCAGTCTTTCTTCATATGTCCTTTCTTCCCACAATTCCAACACTCTATCTTTCCCAGTTTGGATTTGGATCTGCCCTTCCTAGAATTCCTATGGTTCCCTGAGCCCTTTCATGTATCCTTTTGTCTTCCCATGTTCTCCATGTTTAACGTATTACATGATGTCTCACCTGTGCTTTTCCATCGAATTTATTTGCTAAGGATAACACCAACAACATCATCAAATTTTAGAGTGTTTGAACCAAAGACATAGTTACTTACAACCATGACCAAGCCGTTCCAACTTTCTGGAAATGAGCTCAAGATTAGAAGAGCCCTGACCTCATCATCAAAGTCCACTTTTACAAAACTTAGTTGATTAGTAACCATATTAAATTCATTTAAATGATCTGCAACAGACCCACCTTCTGACATCTTCATATTAAATAATATCTTCTTTAGAAATACCTTATTGGACGCCGAGGGTTTTTCATACAGTTTAGCCAATGCATCCATCAACTCCTTCGTTGTCTTTTCTTTCGAAATTTTGAAATCCACCGACTCTGCTAGGCTCAGCCGTATCGCTCCTAGTGCCTTTCTGTCAAGAACCTCCCATTCTTCGTCCTTCATGGTCGTCATCTTCTTTTCTATTCCACCCAATGGTAGGAACAAATCCTTCTGATATAAATAATCTTCCATCTTCATCTTCCATAACTGGTAGTTTTGGCCATTAAATTTCACGACCCTAAACTTTCCATCTTCTGCCATTGCTCCCACTCGAAATAGGAACCCTCTTTTTCTGCAAGTTACCTTTCGCTCTGATACCAGTTGTTATAAAAATAGGATTGCAGAGCAATACAATAAAACAAATGCAGAAATAAAACACAGGAGATACACAATACAATAGAGACACAAATATGTGTGGTTCACCCAGTGTGGGTTACGTCCACCAGAGAAATTGCTAGGTCCTTCCTTTATTATTATCCAACAAATGAAGGGATACAACCTACAACACACCCATTGTAACTTCCTCTTCTTTCTCTCACAATCTCCTCACACATAATACAATATTCACAATGATACATAGCCGCAATACATTTCCCTCATGAAAGAGGGCTTCCTTCTAAGGAAAAAAACCCTAACATAATTTCTGCTATCAGATCTTCGACCTTATAATGAACAATACAGATTTACTATGAAATTCCAATATACATTTACAAGGCAATTTTTCCTTTGGGGGCTTCACCCTTGAACCCCTGTAGGGGGGATAACCCCTCCCCCGCACTCCTCCGCATGGAGGAGTGTACATTCTTTCGGGGTGTAAAGTCTTCATGGGGTATAAACACAGCTGAAAAAAAAGACCTTTGAATCAGGAAGATAATCGGGCTCCACAACCAACACATGCATGCATCAACATCTAATATCTAGATGGAATAGTGATACCCCCACTTGATCCTGAGATATCCGCCATGGCACACATTACCATTGCTGACACTTCATTTTTGTGGGAAACGTTATTGACCCCTGTTACCCTGACTCAACAGCCGATGAGTACAACTTCTCTTCCTGCATCTCTAGTTGCAGACTTGCATACACCAGGCACACTACTTGGCCATCCTTTATGGGATCCATCTATTCTAGTGGCTAGTAGTGCTGCTACCTTAGGTCTCGTGACAAGTAGCTTCATTTTTCCTCTGCCTAATTAAGGTGTTAACCCAATGAGAGTTCCACAAATTGTGCCACCTACACCTGGGGGTCACGTTACAACTGGAGGGCCACCTTCGTCTGTAGTCCAGTACTCCATTGGAGGGAAGCCTTCAACTATGGGTCAGTTTCCAACTAGGGGGAAACCTTCAATTGCAGGTCAAGTTCCAGTTGGAGGGAAACCTTCAGTTGCGGGACAATATTCGATATGGGGACAACAACAAGTTGGGGGGGAAATTTCATCCAACAACCAGTTGTGGGGAAACAACCTAGTTGGAACCAACAACCAACTGGGGGGAAACAACCTGTTTGGGGCCAATAGCCAGTTGGGGGGAAACCAACTAGAGGTCAACAACTAGTTTGGGGACAATTCCACACTGGAAACCAACCTCACCCCTGGGGGAAGAATTTTCTTGCAAACCATACATGTATTTATAGTGGTTTATCATATCTTGGAGTGCCAAATACTTCATGGGGTCAACCCAATCCGACGGGAATATCTCCGCAAGGAGATTTTTCCACTCAACTGATGAACCCCATGTTCCCCACTCCCCAAGCCACTCAACCACATATGGGTGGACCATCAGGTTTCAACATGCCATCACAACCTGTATATGATCTTACTGGTACCTTGATGCTACATCCGCACAACCAATATTCACAACCAAACTGACAACTTCACTTCTTGGCTACCTTACATATGCCTGATTTTTCGCATTTGAGAAATGATCCCATACAACATGCTCCATTCTGTCCCCTTATCCCTTCCAAACTATTGTTTGACGTCTCAAAATTCGACGGAAAACCTGGAGAATATCCTAAAAACCACGTCATGACCTTCCATCTTTGGTGGTCTTCTAACTCCTTGATGGACGATTCCATTCGGCTAAGAATTTTCCAGAGAACTCTCACAGGTTCGACGGAAAAATGGTATATTGAGTTGTTGTGTACCTCCTTTTCCAACTTTAATTCTCTTTCCATGGATTTTCTAACACATTTCCAACTTCCCATACGATACGAGACCGATATTGATCTTTTAACCTCGCTTCGACAATCCACCTCCACTCATATTTCTGATCATATTCATGAATGGAGGTGGCGACGACTTGATTAAAGCCACTATTATGGACCAAATCCTCATAGATTGGTTCATGAAGTCACTCCTCCCACCCATTGATAGGGATGTTTCCATGTGAGGCGTTGTAATCGAGGAGCAAGCCATCATTCATGCTCAATATTTAGACTTGGTATTTTTCCAGTTGGGCAGACTATATGATCTCATCCCTCATGCTTCTTAATCATAGACTGATCCATCAAAACTAGCCCCAGGAGCCCATGTCGATGGCCTAGTGGGTTCCGTAAAATTATAGTCTGTGGACAACAAGGACATACAACTTCCAGCCCAGCCTCATCCCAAACTGGTACCAATACCAAATCTGCTTCCTCTCTTGCAAAAACCTACAAGGTCAACGCGGTTCAATTTTCTTCATTTCAAAAATCCGGAGGAAAGAAGAAAAACAAGGGTAAATCCAAAAAATATTCTAACCAACAGGAGAGTAAAAACACTCAAGACCCTAATGTTGGGGGAAAAATAAATGAAAGGTAAAATATCCTTGCATGGAATGTAAGGAGGACCACTTCACCAAAGACTTCCCTTGCCTTGCCAAGATTCAACAAAACCTCGAGTGAGGAGGATCTCCTTCCCAACCAACAGTATTAACTAATCCTTTCCCCCAACAACAACAAATTATTTCACAAATTCTTGCACCCTCACCCGGGGGAAATTGAGAGTCCTCATCCACAAATATTATGATGGTTAAATATACAGTGGCACTATCCACCTGATCGAAGAACTATGACTCCCAAGAAGGGGAACCTTCATCTAAGGACCCTATATCGACTATACCACCCAATGGCCCTCTCACTTAGAGAAACCAGCTTTCAAACTTGCAATTCACCCTCCAAAAGGGGTACTACAATAGACTACCCATAATATGAATGCCTAGGCAACTCAACACTATTGCATAGTGGAGTATCTCTCCCAAGCATTATGTGTTATGTCAGCACTTGAAGTATTGTAGAGCTGTCCTTCACAATGGAAATACTTGCTATCAACCATGGGGGGAATCGACCCTTCAGAGTCCAATATTATTTCCTATGACACAGAAAATAGTGAGTCATGTTTCTCACACCAACTGGCATTGCAAATCATAGTTGGTTGTATGAAAAAGAATATCTTTCATATGGTGATCGATGAAGGAGTGGCCACTCGCATTATGTCTTTGTCATGTTGGAAATCCCTTGGTTCTCCACAGTTCACCACATCTCTAACCATCCTAAAATATTTTGATGGACATTCTTTCAAACATAACATAATTCTCACCTCCTTACCCATAAGCTAGGGGGCAATACTGTCTCCGTAGAAGTTCAAGTGGTAGACACCACACTTGACTATAATCTGCTTGGGTCGCACTTGGTTCTACGTAATGAAGGTTGTTGCATCCACTATCTTTCGCGTCATACTTTTTCCCCATCGAGGAAATATAGTCATGATCGACCAACTAGATTATTGCACACCTAACTTATGAGCTAGTACTAGCACCAATTTTCCCTACATAGGTGAATCTTCTGAGGGGTATGAAAGCGTCGATGTAGGTATGTTTAAGGATCCATTTATTATGAGGATATTCCCCCTTCCTACACCCAACACCACCCATATCGCTCCTATCAACATGATTTTCTCATCTGCGAGTGGATCCCTCGGGTCAGTTGATCCTTTGGTGGTACCTCATCCTGAGGATGTTGACTATAGAGCATATATCCCACTCACCGCAGTTGATATTGTTGATCTGACCATCCCTTCATCATTCGTTGATACTTTTCAACAAATCCATCCTCATGTGGAGAGTGATCAATCTTCTCTACTCATACGGGTTGTTGACTCTCTCAATTCACATGATTTCTTAGATACTAAGTTGCCTTCAAAAGGGGCCACCCAGAAATCATGGATTCCTTTGTTAATCCCAGAGAGGATGATAATCATCATACCTTACTCCTTGATTTGGAACTGATGAGATTTAACATAATGAGTCTTGCTTCGAAATTAGGGGCATTGGCTAGGACATCCAGCCAACCTCCTAGCCTTGACCCTTTCCCCCTTGGTTTTTGTTTTCAGAACTTGCCACTAAATTTTTAGCTATCCCTCCCATCAAAATTTGTTTTTTGTACTTCCCTCATGTGTTGATGGATCCCATCAAGGAGCTTCTGTAGCTCACAGAACCACTCATGATGAGTATCTTCAGCCGCAGAGATTTGTTCCTATGTGGCATGGCCTCGACATGGTGCGCCATATGATTCCAATAATGGCTCATGAGTTCCTCTATTGTGGAAAATATCCTTGGTCTGAGCCTAGCAATGGGATCTATTTCACATAAATTATCAATATGTATAGTACCTTGTACATAGGTGTGTAGTGCGAGTGCCTTTTGTTTTGTCTATATCATATCCGAAAATTCCAAAAATATTTTATTTTTGGGATTTCACTATGCATTTTGACATTGGAATCTAGTTTATATGTGTTTATAGGATTCTATGGATGTTTTTAAGATGGGAAAATCCATTGAACTTGAGGTTTGTGTCTCTAAAATGGCATATAAGGAGAGGTTTTTCCCTACATTTCCCTCTTTGCATTATTAACCGTCCATATTTCCAGCACTATACCTTAGGTTCCCACCATTTTTGTTGTTTTAATGGTCACACTTTATTAGTATTGTTGTCTCACTGCTTATTGTTGCTACCTCACCATTTTCTTCCATTTCTTATCACACCTCAACCATGCTTGACTGTTAGCCATCTATTTTCTCCCATTTTACAACACCCCTGGATTAGAACTGTTGTTATGAGTGGTCATCATTTGTCTTGTTTCTTTTTGCAGTTCATTGCTTAAGTCATGTTCCATGCACCTGTAACTTCATTGCAAACCACTCGTTCTCTCTACGCGAGCTTACTATTACTCCTTTGTCACACTCGGTAACCAACCATGACAAAGGTACACCCTGGAGTCTCCTTTAAGGTTTTTTTAGACTCCCTAAACATGAAAATATTTCCGAGTGAGCTTGTTTCCTTTCACACTCGTTAAATGGATTCGAAAGGACATCTATTCAGTGTAAGTTTAACCCTTTTTTGAACCAGACAGACTAATTATGAAAAAGGAATACTCTAGTCAACATTGGCTAGAAGAGTTCTCCCTTGTATTGTTTTATCCTTTTTCGGGCTCGAGAGACTAAATTTATGAAAAAGCATACCCTTGGAGTCTTCTTTTTCCTTTCAGAATCTCTAAATATGAAATGACACATGAGCATTTACTTTCTTGGGATCGTTATATCCACGAGATTGTATATGGAGTTTTCTTTCAGATCTTTCTAGACTACTTAAATATCGAAAAGACTGTCAAGCACCATTCTCCGCCCCGGGCTCGAGAATTAATCCATGGGTGAGGATATCGAGCACATTTTTATTTTCTTTTGCGCTCATTTCAAACATGAAAGAAACAAAAAGAGTGGGGGGTTTTACGTTTATTCATCTTCACAAATGGCATCTATGCATCGAGTCACCCTTGAACAATGCACCTGGTTTGTGTCCATGTACAACAGTTGGGTTATCCATTGTCTTTCAATGATTACCATCTCCATGAGTTCTTAGACTCCGTCGATTAGTTACTCTTCCATTCATCCATGGTGTGTGTTTTGGTCCTGATTGAGTCGATGCTACCAAGTCAAGTCATTTGTCGTGTTGATTTGTTCAAGGGAATTTAGCATGTGTCGACCATTTTCAGTCCTTTATCCCATTCATCACTGGAATCCCTATGTCAATTGTTCTCTACTATTACACTCATCACAACATCTACCTTTATATGTTTCGTGTCGATTGATGAGGGACATCAAGGCTCTCCTTCGATGAATTTCTTCCGGTTGACTCCAAATCATTATCCAGGTTTGGAATCTAGAAACCAGTTAGTACCCTGGAATTTGTAGACATCAACGACATATTCCCTTGCATTTCAATAGTGGGTTTACATCATTGGCTCTTGTTGAATGAATCTACAATCATTTGACTTCAACTCATTTATTCACACCCGGTAGATTGTACTAGGTATCTTAGGGTCCATCATCATTATCAATGGGTTCCCTTGTGTTTGTAAACGATATACATCAATGACTGGTAATCAAACAGATTCTACCATGCTTGACCTCAACTCATTCATTCACATGTTGTAGATTCATACCATTGGGATTTGGGACGAAGACCTTGGGTTGGGACCACCACATTCCTTGATGGAATTCCCTCCCAAGTTGTGATGGAGTTATTCATGAGTACTTCAGAGATCGCTCAGGCATCAAGTAATTTCATTGATTTGTATACTGTGACATAGATCCACATTTCTACTTGGTCATGGCTATGTCTTCACTTGTGACATGGATCCACAGTGTATTTTTTCGTGGCCATGATCTAATTGTCTGTATCATGCATGGATTCACAGTGTACTATTTTTGACAGATATGCATAGTTTTTATTACCGAGCATGGGTATGCCTGCCTCAGGGATGTTATTATTATGTAGGACTGATGATGGTTTATTTCCAGGTTCCTCTACCCAAATCTGTGTGATTTTGTTTGTAAATTATTTCGGCCATTAGACACCTCTTCCAACCTCACACTTTAGGGGGAATCTGTTATACATTTATTTTCCACCTGATCACCTGGTGGCCATCATCCAAAGGTTAGCAGTCTGAAACACTAAATTATACCGCTTTTCGATTGAGTTTACAATACCTTTTTGCTTTTTCGTTGGTTGTCCCTTTATATCATGTTACCAAAATTGATGGTCGCTCCCTATCCTCTTACAAGGTGTGATCAGTCACCCTCTGCAAGAATGCGGGGCACAACCGGGTATGTTACTCCCTATTTAGGATTAGTTTCCATGAAATGAGATTAAACCTTAGATTTTTCATGGTCCAACCTCGAGAAGCTTGTTATCTTGGGAATATATATCCTATCTATATTAACCTATGATCTTATCTCTATTATCCTATATATTGAAGGTCTCTCATTGGAAAAATGGAGAGAAAGGAGAAAGAAAACTTATACTAGCGGTTTGATTACAGAGCTTAGGCAGGGAACTTGGGAAAGAGCTTAATCAACTTCTTGGATTGTAAGTTGTAAGACATTTGTTTTATCAATATAAGATGTACAAGATTTTTCTCCTTACTTGATTGCATGTGATTTCCATGATCTTTGTAGAGAATTAATATTCTTATGTTATGTCACTATATCTATTAATTCATTCGTACATGATTCATTTGATCTTGTGAAAATGTTTCTTTGTGTCTCTATGTGTGTAGATCCATGTTGGTAAGAGTGAAGGGTATCTTTGAGAAAGCTAACAACTAAGGAGCATGCAGGGACAATCATCTAATCACTGTGTAAAAATTTCATTCCATCAACTCGTAGATCCTTTTCATGTACAATTTAGATCTTGGAAAATCTATTGCTTGCATCTCTATTCTCTCTTAGGTATGGGAAGATCCTAAGGGAGGTAACTCCTGCAGGGTTCATTTACCCTACAACACTAAGCTCATCCCTTCTACCATCACTCTCGGGGCATATGATGGTCATCCATCACAACCAAAAGGCCTCTACCAAAATGTTCCTATCGAGCTTGGGGGCAAGACGATTCTAATTGACATCGAATTCATCAATGCCCCATTAGATTACAACATCCTATTTGGATGCAGTTACATGTCTGCCATGAAATTTGTGGCCTCGTCTGTATTCCATACTATGCTCTTCCCCCACAATGGGAAGATTGTCACTATCCACTAATTAACACATTATGAACCCAATCATTCAGGTAACATAGATAATGTTTTACCTCTCATACGAGCCAATTCAAATATCTCTCCAGTCGTAGACATTGGACTTGGAATCTTCATGGACCCATCCTTTGTGGGGTCTTACCAAGGGAATCTACCTATCCTCCCTCCCACAGGTTTTTCCCAAGTTTTTTTCGTATCCTCAGATGGTGTTGAATCTAGTGATGAACCCTCCTTAGAGGAACCCATAGTACCTCAAACTATTCTTGAAATAACTACTTCACAATCCTCTCCAGAACATCCCCCCATGAATGGACATATACAAGTTTGGAAAACGGTCCATCAACGCATAACTGAAATACCTTTCTTTTATCCACCACCCAGAGTATCAGCCTATCAGGTCACCACTACCCTCATTATGCCTAACATGGTAATCGCTATACCTATTTGGTATCTTGACCCACCATCTATGGTACCAGTATCATCCCTCCCACCTCAATCAATGAATTTTCCCATGCAATCAGTGGTTCAAACACCAACTCCTCCAACCGATTACAGAGTTGGGGGAAAATATACCAACAAAGGGGTAAATAAGAAAAATAATGGCTCCACCCCCCAACCCCGAGTCCAACCTCCATGCGCACTTTTTACAATGCTCAGAAACCCTACCAATCTATGCCCCACCAGGCTACCCGAATTACACAATCTAATTCAGCTCCCTAAGGAAACATCATTGCTCCCTACCCTAGTAGCTTCGACCACCACCACTGCTGCAGAACCTTCTTCATCATGCAAGAAAGTTCTGTGCCTCATATTTGCATGCACTATCTACTTAGAGTAAAACGATTACACTCATCACTACCCTTCCCTACCACAGTTTCGAGAAACCTTAGTAACAATGCGACAAACATCTTTGCATGTATCAGAGGCACCCCCTACCGACACTAAAGCTATTGACATATGCTATATCTCCACATTAGTAAATTAATGGATGAGATTCTTGCATGCACTATGTGACCAACTAGATAATTTTATGCACATGTGTCCTCTCATTGTCGAATACGGGGCTTATCACATGACTTCCCTTCAAAATGTTTGAACATCCCTTCAAACATAACTTTCCCAAAACATGACCACGCTACCCTCTTCAGGAAATCCCATCATACTTTCTTTGGAGCAAAAATTATTACCCCTGGTCCCACTAGTAGTACATATACCATGAAAATCAGAAGACTTCCCTTTGAATCCCTCTAATTCACCAATAAGTCCTTTGCATGATAATCTTCCTCCACCCAATACACATGACCCACGCACATGTGTGGATATATAGTGCATTTTGTCCAGTGAAGGTTCCCCCCCTCCTCCCATCGAACCACTCGTTCTAGTGAAAGGTTATACCCACTCTTCTAAAAAAAACTACTTACTAATATTCAAGTTCTGCACCTTCCATAGATGCCAATATTATAAACAACTTAGGCCACAAACTTGGTGCCATCATGTCGCACCTGCCTGTTCATACCTCTAAATATCCATTATCTTCATACATCTTTCAATCAGATGAAGATATCGTAGAGGATATGACAACACTTGACTATCCCTAGGATACAATGCATTGCATATATTTCTTCTTATCGCAAGAAGCCTTTCAACCTAGCATATACACCCAAAACATGACCATGCTACATGATGTTCAAACATCCCTTCAAACATCACTTTCCAAAAACATGACCATGCTACCCTCTTCAGGTAATCCCATCGTACTTTCTTTGGAGAAATAATTATTACCCCTGGTCCCACTAGTAGTACATATACCATGACAATCAGAAGACTTCCCTATGAATCCCCCTAATTCACCAATAAGTCCTTCGCATGATAATATTCCTCCACCCAATACACATGACCCATGCACATGTGTGGATATATGGTGCATTTCGTCTAGTGAAGGTTCCCCCCATCCTCTCGTCGAACCACCCATTATAGTTAAAGGTTAAACCCACTCTTCTAAAAAAAACCTACTCACGAATATTCAACTTCTACACCTTCCATAGATTCCAATATCATAAACAACTTAGGCCACACACTTGCACCATCATGTCACACCTACCTGTTCATACCTCTAAAGATCCATTATTTTCATACATATTTCAATCAGATGAAGAAATCTTAGAGGATATGACAACACTTGACTATCCCTGAGATGCAATGCATCGGAGATCTTTCTTCTTATCACAAGAAGCCTTTCAACCTAGCATAGACACCCATGTACGTGCGATTGAAATCAAAGACTTCATTCCTCTAGGGAATGTGGATTGGTTCAAAAACCTAATCCATGCCCTTGACGCTTTTAAAGAAGGGAACATGACCAACATCTCCCCTACAATTAAAATAAACATCTTTGTCGAACTCAATGTTTTTGAAGAGATCATTGTTGGTGTTGCATGCTCCCTTGAAGTGATCACAACTTACAAATCTCTCCTTCAGGAGTTCAGGGATATCTTTTCCTGGTCATATACAAAAATTCCCAGGCTCGATCCAACCATTGTTTAACATCGAATCAATACATGGCCCGATGTTTCCCTTGTTCATCAAAAGCAATGTCCATTACACCCTTCCAAATCGATGGCTATAAAGTCTGAAATTGATAAGTTATGTTATGCAGGGTTCATCTACCCCAATGCGTACACTTCTTGGGTCTCAAATCTTGTGCTGGTTAACAAAAAGCAGGGAACCATTCACATTTGCAATAACTTCAAAGACTTGAATCAAGCTTGTCCCAAAGACAATTTCCCTACTCCTTTCATTGATCATGTTATTGACACGTGCTGGACATGAAGTCCTTTCATTTATGGATGAATTCTCCTGCTACAATCAAATATAGATCCACCATGCAGATCAATACAAAACTGCATTCACTACTTGATGGCCGGTACCTTTGCCTATCAATTCATGCGCTTCGGGCTAAAAAACACTGGCACCACATTCTAGCGAGCCATGACATATGTTTTCCATGATCTCACACATATCATCATGGCTTATTTAGACAACCTCACTGCTCATTCCAAGAAGAAATCTCAACACTTGGAAGACTTTTGGATTATATTTCAGAGATGTCGTCAGTATAACATCTTTCCAAATTCTCTCAAGTGTGTTTTATGTGTCACAGTTGAGCGTTTACTCATATTCATCATTTATAAAAAAGGGATCATAGTGGACCCCCTCAAGGTCCAATCCATTAACGAGATCCCTCCTCCCATGAATTTGTGCCAACTGCAAAGCCTTCAGGGAAAGGATAACTCCTTACTTCACTTTGGTCCATATTACGCAACTCATGCCCATGGATTCTTATGCTTATTATGCCATGATATCCCATTTAGATGGGATCAACACACTCAAGCAACTTTTGATTCATTGAAATATACACTCAGTAAATCCCCCTAAATTAGTTCCCCAGACTTTGACAAGGATTATATCTTATACCTGTCAGGCTCAAAGGTGTCAGTAGAAGGAGTTCTAGTCTAGGAAGGCGATGATGGGTGTAAGCATGTCATTTACTACATCAGAAAAATTCTCTTAGGGCCATATTTGAAGTATAATCACAAAGAAAAATCATCCTTGGAATTTGTTCTCCTAGTCCAAAAACTATGTCATTATATCCTGCTCTGCACACAAAATTCGTGGTAGACTCCAATCCCATACATTACTTAGCCGGTGCCAAATTAATGAAAAGTTTGCTTGATGGATCATAATCCTTTAGGAATATGATCTAGAGTTCACAACTCCTAAAAGTAAGAAGGCCCTTGTTCTCAAAACATTGATTGTCGATCTTCGAGCCAACTCCAAAGACACCCCCGTCAATGAGAGCTTCCAAAATGAACATATATTCTTCATTTCGTCTGACGACCCATGGTACAAAGACATCCTAGTGTACCTTCACACACAAAAGTTTGACCCTCATCTCTCTTGTGATGACCATCGACATATCTTTCACCAAGCCCCTCGTTATCTCCTCATTGGAGATGTTTATCACAAGTGGGAAGATACCATACTTTGTTGTTGTCTCACCAATGAAGAGTCAGAGAGAATATTGAATGATTTCCACAATAGAGCTTATGGAGGAAACCTCTCCTGTATGTCCACCACTTAGAAAGTGGTCGAGGATGGTTATTTCTATCCTAATTTATTTCATGATTGCATCCATGCAGTTAAGCACTCTGACAAATGACAATTATATGCACATAAATCCAGAGCACCACCAACTCCCCTACATCCCATTATCACCATAGGCCCCTTTTGCAAGTGGGGAACTGATTTTATGACCTACAATCCCCCATCTAGAAATGGGCACAAATAGATCATAGTCGTATTTCAATACTTCACCAAATGAGATGAAGCTATGCCTACGTTCAACAACACAACTGATACTGCAACTCGGTTCTTCTTTAACCATGTCATCACTCATTTTGGAGTCCCCCTGTAGCTCATGTCAGACTATGGAAAGAAATTTGAGAACAAAGTATTCACCGAGTTATCCTCCAAGTTAAGATTTACTTATGAATTCACTTCACCATACTACCCACAGTCCAATGGGAAAGTCTATTGGGTTGTTATATTATTTTCATTGAAATTCTAGTCGAGGTGAATCCACTGATGGTTGAAGGTTGAGGTGGATCGAAAACAAGTCGAAGGTCGAGGGAGTCGATCGAGTAAATTTGAAGTCAAAGTTATCGATGACAAGTCAACCATCAAGAGGTCGAAGTGTGGGTGTGAGATGACCGACTAGAGACCGAATGAAGGCTGACTAGTAATTGACTGGTAATCCGACTTGGAATTGATTGTAACAAAATCTTGGGATTTGCGGTATTTGTAGCCAATGATATGCATGGATCTGTAACTGTTTTTGGGCATCAATAATTAGGGTTTTTCCTATTGTAGATCCTATAAAGAGGTGTGTTGTAATGCCGTAAAGGCTAATGCAAGTTAATGTAAACTAACCAGTCTTTATAGAAAGTTTTAGATGTAGGTTGTTGGTCATGCATATGTAAGCTGGGTTGGCTATGAGGTTGTTCTTGCACATGCAAGAGGTTATGATGTCGATTGTGTGTTAGGTGTGGACCAAGGTTAGACATGTAACCTTTTATTTAGATTGAATAAGACAATATGAGAACATAACGCTCAAAGGAATGTTGTTTTCTGATCCAGGGGATCAAATTTTGCTCAAAATTCAAAGTGCTCGAAATCACTTCAAATCGAACGGGTGCGTAGGCCTCATCGTCACGAACCCAACGCAACTCGTTTGGGTTCAAACAAACATCAGATGAGAGAGATATCACATTCTGCTCAAATCGTCAAACAGGCAAAAAAATGTGTGCTGACTGTACAGTCCGTACAGTCCATACGGATGCTGACGTGGCAGGTGTTGGTTGGCAGTGGTGTGGATGAATTGGCATCCGACACGTGGCATGTTTGTGGCGAATAGAATGGTGACACGTGGCCCAATCAATGGCCACCATGTGTCACCTAGACAGTGGTTTAAAACTTATGTAGTCAGTAGGACTTTACCCCGCGACCTCCGGGCAAGGGGAAGAGCTTTGGGAAGGTTCACCCAACCGGCACGCCCACCTATGGTTCTTAACATATATATGGGATTTAATTTATTTGAATTTCAAATGTTGTGATTTGGGGCACGATCCGGGTCGGGGCTAAGCCTCGATCCCCGGTCATATATATATGCCATGTAACCACCGACGCGCGCGCATTCCGACCCTATTACCATATGTTTTAAAACCTTGGCCCCTTTTTGTTTGTGCGCACGGTCACATGGTGACCCATATGTCCACGATTTTGGTGGTTAGGGGATGGGCACGCCCTAACCGTCCTACAGTTCGCACCATTTTGCAGTTGCGCCTGGTGCTAGGTTTTAACAAAAATATGCACGTCGGGGCTAGGTTGAAGAGGCAGAGGTGCATTTTGGCGATCCAGAGACAACAAGTTTGAAGGGGAACTTCCAGGAATCCTATATTCTTCAATTTTTGGCCAAACGAGGTGCCAAAAAAGCCTAGCTAGGGGTTTTGGACGTTCTGAAGCCATTGGAGCCATCTATTTGTAATTTTAAGCATTGTAAAGCACATATTTTAGCACTTTGAGAAAATAATACAAAAGATCCATTGGAAGCTGGACCAGGAGATGTAGCCCAAGAGAGGGGTGAACTCCTTTATCATTTGCTGTGTTATGTGTTTTCTATTCACTATTATTTGCTGCTGATTATATGCATCTTGAATGTGTAATTTCTATAAAAGTTGTGTCTGCAAAATTGATCCATTTGCATAAGAACACTTGAATTAAAACTTGCAAATATTTTCAAGAATACAAGTCTTTATCATTTTTAGATCAAGTTGGTATCAGAGCTTAGGTTTTTGAAGGCTTGATTATTTGCAAGTGTTTTTTTTTCTGATGCTCACAAGGTTGAAACTCAGAAGAGGAGAAGGTCAACTTGTAGAGCCAAGTTCTCATCCTTCAAGAAGAAAGATTATATCATCACCTCAAGCTTCAAGGAGGCATTCACCAAGTATGGCTCATGAAGAGAGACATGAACA
>ML779375.1:439701-452977 GCA_009831015.1 Picea engelmannii
TGAGAAAAGAAAAGTTGTTTTTGAAGATGTCCAAATGTGAGTTTGGAAAAACTTCACTTATCTACTTGGGGCATATTGTTGGTGGAGGTGAATTGAAAATTGATCCCTCCAAGGTCAAAGTTATATTGGAGTGGCCCAAGCCCTACAATGTGACAGAGGTAAGAAGTTTTTTGGGAGCAGCCCGATATTGGAGAAAGTTAATTGCTAACTTTTCTTCCATTGCAGTTCCATTACATGCAATGACAAGTGTCAAGCAAGTTTTTCAATGGGGAGGCAAGCAACAAAATGCTTTTGATACTTTGAAGGAGAGAATCAGTTCAGCCCCAGTTCTTGGACTTTCGAATTTGAGGCAACCTTTTGAAATCCAAACTGATGAAAGCAATTATGCAATGGGAGCAGTCTTGTTACAACATGGTAAGCCCATTTGTTTTCATTCTGAAACTTTTAATGGTGCCGTGATTAACTATCCTACTTATGATAAGGATTTGTATGCATTGGTACAAAGTGTGAAAAAATGGAAACATTATTTGTTGGGGAAAGAAACCATTGTCCACACAGATCATCAACCACTGCAATACTTACAATCACAAACAAATCTACAACAAGCAAGGCACTTCAGATGGATGGGTTTTCTACAACAATTCCACTTGGTCATAAGGTATAAGAAGGGAATTTGTAACAAAGTTGTTGATATGATTTCAAGGCCTATTATTAGTGCTTCAGTTATTCTTAAGAATAGTCCTATCATGCATGAGAGTTATGTTGAGAAATATGATTTAGATGTTGATTTTAAAGAAGTATATGCGACTTTGTGTCATTCTAACCATGTTGAGGAATTGGATTACCATGTGCATGATAATCTTTTGTGTCATCTTGGCAAGCTATGTATTCCACAGGGTGAAAGAATCAACATAATAAGCGAAGCCTATTCTTCTCTTATTGCTGGTCACTTTGGTGTAGGCAAGATGGTGGATAATTTGCAAAGGTACTCCTATTGGACTAAAATGAATGAAAGTGTTTCAAGATATGTTCGAGGATGTTCGTTATGTGCCACAAGAAAACCTAGCAACATAAAGTTGGGTTTGTATACTCCACTTCCGGTTCCTTCTTGTCCTTGGGAAAGTATTTCTATGGACTTTGTAGGAGGTCTACCTATGTCTAAATGAAATCATGATTATCTTTATGTTGTAGTTGATCGATTTAGCAAAATGTGTATTTTGATGCCTTGTAAGAAGCAGGTTACAGCTGAGCAAATGACATAAATGTTCTTTCAGAATGTTTGGGTACATTTTGGATTGCCTAAATCCATTATTTCTGATCGAGATTCTCGATTTCTTGGGAACTTTTGGTCAAGTTTATGGGCACTCATGGACACCAAACTAAAAAAGAGCACAACTTTTCATCTACAAACTGATGGTCAAACAGAAGTGGTAAATAGAACAGTGCTGCATCTTCTTCATGGTTATTGCAGCAAGCATCCTAAACTTTGGGATAAGCATTTACACTACATTCAACATGCTTACAATCGAGCTAAGCACTCTTCAACTCAAACATTGCCATTTGAAGCATGTTTTGTCTATTTGCCCAAATCTCCTTTAGATTTTATCTTTGGGAAGGATATTTCTATTGATGGTCAATATGACATTGATAGGGCAGAAAAGTTCATTGAACAAATTCAGTGGATACATCAAATGGTACAAGAACAATTGGAAAAGAGTCAAGCCAAGTACAAGACAAGACATGAAAAGCATCGTGTTGATCACAGTTTCCAAGTTGGAGATGAAGTTTGGCTTTACATTAGTAAGGAGAGGCTTAAAGGAGAAGGTAAAAAACTGAAACCAATTCGATATGGTCCTTTCAAGATTCTTGACAAGATTTGTAACAATGCCTTCCATTTAGATTTGCCTCTTTATATGCAAATGTATGCAGTTGTTAATGTTGAGAATTTGAAATTGCATGAGCCTCATTTGATTGATGATCAAGGAGAACATGTTCAGATTCCTTCTATAGATGATTTCTCCCCAGAATATCTTACAGAACTGCATGAAGACACAATCCTTGACAGGAGAGTGAGAACTTCAAAATGAGGAAATGTGGAATATCTTCGAATTGGTCTTAAAGACACAAATCCAAGAAAAGCCAAGTGGATTGAGGTTGGAAAGGTGAGGGAACTATACCCTCATCTTCAGATAGACTGAAAATAGTCTTTTGGAGGTCCAAAAGCTTTCTAATGGGGAGGTGTGATCCAGGGGATCAAATTTTGCTCAAAATTCAAATTGCTCGGAATCGCTTCAAATAGAACGGGTGCGTAGGCCTCATTGTCATGAACCCAACGCAACTCGTTTGGGTTCAAACAGACATCGGATGAGAGAGATACCGCGTTCTGTTCAAATCGTCAAACAGGCAAAAAAATGTGTGCTGACTGTACAGTCCATACGGATGTTGATGGGGTAGGGATCTACGACACATGGCAGGTGTTGGTTGGTAGTCATGTGGATGAATTGGCATCCGACACATGGCATGTTTGTGGCGAATGGAATGGTGACACATGGCCCAATCAATGGCCACCACGTGTCACCTAAACAGTGGTTTAAAACTTATGTAGTCGGCAGGACTTGACCCCGTGACCTCCGGGCAAGGGGAAGAGCTTTGGGAAGGGCCGCCCAACTGAAGCACCCACCTATGGTTCTTAACATATATATGGGATTTAATTTATTTGAATTTCAAATGTTGTGATTTGGGGCGCGCTCTGGGCCGGGGCTAAGCCCCGGCCCCCGATCATATGTATATGCCATGTAACAACTAGCACGTGTGAATTTCGACCCTGTTACCATATGTTTTAAAACCTTGGCCCCTTTTTGTTTGTGCGCACGGTCACATGGTGACCCATATGTCCAGGGTTTTGGTGGTTAGGGGCTGGGCGTGCCCTAACCGTCCTACAGTTCGCACCGTTTTGCGGTTGCGCCCGGTGCTAGGTTTTAACACAAATATGTGCATTGGGGCTAGGTTGAAGAGGAAGAGGTTCATTTTGGCGATCTAGAGACAACAAGTTTGAAGGGGAACTTCCAGGAAGCCTATCTTCTTCAATTTTTGGCCAAACGAGGTGCCGAAAAAGCCCAGCTAGGGGTTTTTGGACATTCTGAAGCCATTGGAGCCATCTATTTGGAATTTTGAGCATTGTAAAGCACATATTTTAGCACTTTGAGAAAATAATACAAAAGATCCATTGGAAGCTAGACCAGGAGATGTAGCCCAAGAGAGGGGTGAACTCCTTTATCATTTGCTGTGTTATGTGTTTTTTGTTCACTGTTATTTGCTACTGATTATATGCATCTTGAACGTGTAATTTCTATAAAAGTTGTGTCTACAAAATTGATCCATTTGCATAAGAACACTTGAATTAAAACTTGCAAATATTTTCAAGAATACAAGTCTTTATCATTTTTAGATCATTTTCCTTGTTAAGGGTTTCTAGGGTAAAATTATGGTGTACTTTGTGATTGCTTGTGTCATTTACGTTCTTGATTAAATTCTTCTTCTTTTCTGCTAGGTTTAGTGTGGAAGTGTCTCTCATTTCCTGACATGTGGTATCAGAGCTTAGGTCTTCCCTGACAAGTGATTTATTAGAGAACTGTTATGCTTTGGTGAGTATATCAGATATTGATTTACCAATCTTGAATTTGAGAACTAAACCCTAGGTACAGTGAGAGTTGTATGTCATAAATTGTGTTAAAGATCATGGTAAAGAATGGTGAGCAGTTCTAAAATAGAGATAGAAAAACAATGGAAATAATTTTGAGCTTTGGAAGCTTAAAATGGAATATCTTCTTGTAGATCGAGAACAATGAACAATAGTCTGTCCAGGTACTCATTCGACATGCATGTCGATGGAAGAATGGGAGAAACTTGAAAGAAGAGCAAGAAGTACGATTCAACTTTGTCTTGTATATTCGGTGCTGCTAAATGTCTTAGGTGAATATTCGATCAAGAAACTGTGGAACAAGCTAGGAATCTTATACCAGTTGAAATCTTTGGTAAATAAGCTATTTCTCATAAAGAAATTGTATCTTCTGAGGATGAGTGATGGAAATTCGGTGACTGATCATTTAAATTCATTTAATACTGTGTTAAGCTAGTTATCATATGTGGATATTAATATCACTGATGAGGAGAAGTGTATCAGCCTATTATGTTATTTTCCAGACTCCTAGGATAGCTTAGTCGTGGCTATTGGGAGTAATACAACCACACTAGAGCTAGAGGACATGGTTGCTTCTCTATTTTTAGTAGAAATGAGAAGGAAGAAAATGGAAGGATTGACCAAATATGCTCTAGTAGTGAGAGGTCGACTGATAGACATAGATAAAGGAAAATTTTCGGCAGAAAGTTCAAGTTGAAGGGTAGATCTAAATCCCTGGCTCAGTCGATGCGAAGATGTTGGAAATGCGGTAAATATGGGAATTATAAAAAGGACTGTAAGTCGAAGGAAACAAAATTTAGTTCTAGATCCGATGAGAAGTAGTTGACTGAGAGAAAGACGACCTCGAATAAGGGAGGTGATGTGTACCTGGTATGGACCAGTACACAATTGGATCAATATGTTTGGTTGATCAACTCAAGATCATCCTATCATATGACACCACATAAAGAATGGTTCTGTGAATATGAACGATATGATGGGGGTGATGTGTTCTTGGGGGATGACTCGACAACCAGAATTGTTGAACGAGGAAGAGTTTGACTGACACTGTAGGATGGGAAGAAAAGAACTCTTCTAGGTGTGCTACACATTCTAGGTTTGGAAAGAAACCTGATATATGTCAGCAAGATGAGTGATGCAGGTGTGCACAATATGTTTTATAAGGATTCGTGCAACATGGTTAGAGGTGTGATGGTCTTAATGAAAGGAGTTCATATTGGGACCCTATACAAGCTGTCAGGGAATGTCGACTCGAATGGATGAAACAACATTGTTTCTCTTGAAATTGACTCTTCTGTGACTCGACTCGACTCGACTTCGAATCAAATTGAGCTAAGTCGGTTCAAATTGACTCGACAAGACATGATAAAATCGACCCGACCAGGTTATGGCACAAGAAGATGGGACACATTGGAGAAAAAGGACTTCGAACTAAGAAAAGAAAAGGTATGGTTGAAGGCTTTCCTGAATGTGGTTTAGAGGTCGAATTTTGTGATCATTGCATATATGGAAAACAAAATCGGGTGAGGTTCCCATCTGGAGCGACAAGGGAAATTGGGATTCTAGAACTGGTTCATAGTGATGTATTTGGCCTGGTTACAGTGCCTTCACTTGGTGGATCCCTATATTATGTCTCCTTCATAGATGATTTTTCCAGGAAGACATGGATATATTTCCTGAGGAAGAAATCAAAGGTTTTATAGAGTTTCAAGGAGTTTAAATATCTTGTGGAAAACCAAATAGAGAAGAGGATTAAAGTGTTGAGGACTGACAATGGTGGTAAACTTTGTGGAAAGGAATTTGATTAGTTCTGTAAGTAGTGTGGCATAGCATGCCAAAATTCTACACCATATACCCCACAACAAAATGGAGTTGCCGAGAGAATGAACAAAATGTTGATGGATAAGGCAAGGAGCATGCTCAATGGTGTTGGGCTTGCACAAGAATTCTGGAAAGAGGCAGTTGACACTGCAAGATATCTGGTGAATATGTCTCCTTCGTTGGTGCTAGTCGACACGACTCCAAATGAGGTATGGTATGGTAAGAATCCTTCGGTGGCACATCTCAAAGTATTTGGTTGCGATGCATTTGTGCATGTTCCCAAGGAAAAGAGGAGCAAGTTGGATAAGAAGGCAATCAAATATATTTTCATTGGATATTAAGAAGGAATTAAAGGATATAAGCTTTGGGATCCAACATAAAGGAGAATAGTGCACAGTTGAGATGTGGTATTTAGAGAATTCGAAGGTAAGTCCGAGCATGAGGAAGATATTCAGACCCAGAATAATCCTGATACGGTGTGGTTTGAATGGAGGAATGAAGAAGATGATTCAGATGAGTCGACTGAATCTGAGGAAGAGGTGGAATAGATGAATATGGTGGTAAGGATGCTAGAAAGAATAAGAAAACTAGTTGAGGGGTATAGTCTGTCCTACTTTTGTTCTGCATTCATGCTAACTACCATCGACGATGAGCCAATTCGATCGGTGAGGTAGTTGACTTGACATAGGGTAAACTATGGAAGGTTGCCATGGTCGAAGAGATGGAATCCTTGTACAAGAATGAGACATGGGATTTAGTCAAGTTACCTAGTGGAAGAAAGCTTGTTGTTAGCAAATGAGTATTCAAGAAGAAGATGAATGCCACAGGACAAGTCGAGAAGTTCAAAGCTCGACTGGTAGTGAAAGGTTATTCCCAAGTCAAGGGAATCTACTTTGGTGAGATTTTTTCCCCTGTTGCAAAAATAAATTCCATTAGAGTACTAATGTCTATGGTTGCAACATTCGATCTGGAGATAGAAAATATGGATGTGAAGACAACGTTCCTACATGGGAACTGGAAGAAGAAATATACATGAAATAGCCTGAAGGATTTGAAGTAAAGGGAAAGCAAGAGTTGGAGTGCAAACTGAAAAGATCCCTTTATGTTCTAAAGCAATTTTCAATGATGTGGTACCAGAAGTTTGACACATACATCCATAGTTTGGGATTTGTGAGAAGCAAAGTTGATCATTGCATATATTCCAAGGAAGAAGGTGGGCATTTGATATATGTGGCTTTGTATGTCGATGACATGTTGTTGATTGGAAAAAACATGGACACAATAAAGGAGGTGAATAAGCAACTATCCTCCAAGTTCGACATTGTTAGCACTGAGAGTCACCCTCAGATTGTGAGAGGATAAGCCCAGTACCCATCAGAATTTTTGGTGGATGTTGGTTTTATATGAGTAGAGGTCAATGGACAAAAATCAATATATGAATGATGTTCAACATGAAACTGGACAAGAAATGCATAGGGAAGTGAGGGCCACATTAACTTAGTTAGTGAATTGAGTTTAAGTGTGAGTAGAGAGAAGACTTAGTGAGAAAGGTGAAAAAGACTGCTATGAGCGTCATGGCTTTCAAGCAGATTGGAGAAGAAAAACTCAGTCTCAAGATCACTCTTGATCTCAAGCTTCAGACAATGAAATATGTCCAAACAACACAGTCACAACAACACAATGATCAAACCTACATCACAATGCAACTACAACAACTCGACTAGATCCTCCATGCCCGAGCCATTTAGTGTAAGATGGAGAAAGATAACAATGGAGCTGACTAAAACTGGTCACGATACCACTGTAATCAAACCTACATTACAACAACATAACAACCCTCGACTGGATCCTCTATGCTCGAGTGTTTTAGCACAATTTTTACAAAGAGATGAAAAGAAGCTGACTTCTATTAACATGAAAGTCTTAAATTTGATACATAACCAGAGAATAGTTCTGGCATCAAAACATTACAAAAGAGGGAGCTCTTCTCAACCAGTTGATGACCTTAACAAAATATCAAAACTATCTATTTATACTCAAAACAATACACCACTACTAAGAGTGTGACCTAGTCACTACAATCAAAGCTTTGCGACTGATTTCTTCTGTCAAACTGAACGTGCACCCCTCTGTCAGACGTGAGCTCAGATAGGCATGGGTTTTGTAAAAAAATATTCCCATAGGGGTACCATGGAGTGATGGTTCAGTCCCCATGGTTGGGCCTTCCATGCATTCCATTTATGGAGTGAGCCAAAGTTTCAACCACCAGCTCTATTTTCATTAACTTCCTCCCCTCGGGAAATCAACGAGATTAAAAACTCAGGGGGCAGCCACATGGTGCTCTCGGATAGGATGCCATATAAACACAATATTGTGGGGATGTCAAAAGTGTTTTGGATTCAGACTTCTTTGGGGCCTGCAATCCACCACCTTTCGCCAAGTATTCCTTTTGCCTTACCATGGTTTCAATTGCGGGACCGCTCAAGAAAATTATCGCTCAAGCATGTTGCGTCCCTGCAATGAACTATGGACATAGATCTAGTCCTGATCTAATATCTGGGTGCACCTGCTATATTTAGCACCACTGCCAAGCTTAACCGCCCACCAACTTTAGAATCTGCCAAACTATGCCCTGGGGGGGGAACGCTACTTTTGATGTTGAACAATAACACCTCCCGGAGGATGATCTGACATGGTGGCCTGACATCACCATGCTAATGTGTCATGAAAGAGAAGTGACACGTGCCACTAAGAAAGAAGTGAATGATATGCCCATGACAGCCTAGATTGAGTGCCATGTGTCATTACTAGACAGGTGCTAGGTGTCACGATTGACGAGTGCACTAGGTGTCACGATTGACAAGTGCACTAGGTGTCTATACTGATGACTGCCATGTATCCTCTTAAATTGATGACTAATATCTCCTTCGGGTCTCCGGGCTCCAGGAAAATCAAAACTCATACTTATTTTTCCCTTGAAGCAAAACATCCAAAGCTAAGGATATGATGACACGTGGCCTCCAGAGATCGACGACTGAGATCCCTTCGTGGCCCCAGACTTCGGGAAAATCAAATCTCAAACCAGGGCTTCCAATGGATTTTACCTAGAGTCATAGATCTGACGAGACGTGGATTTTGCTGATCAATGAATCAGATTCACTTCGGGCACTTCGGGACTTCGGGCACTTCAGCACTTTGGCCACTTCAAGACTTTCGGCCACTTTGAGACTTCAGACACTTCGGGACTTTAGAAAATTTGGGACTTCGACCACTTCGGTACTTCGACCATTTCGGGACTTCGGCCACTTCGGGCGATTCGGGACTTCGGCCACTTCGACACTTTAGCCACTTCGGGACTTCGGGCATTTCGGGACTTCGGCCACTTCGACACTTTGCAATTCTTAACTCCCATAATTCTCCGGATCACCGAACTTCAAAGTGAGGGATCTGCCTCCATGTGTCCTCAAATTTTGATGGCTTAGATTATTTTGAGAGTTCGGGCTTCGACTCTTCGGGAATTTCACTCACTTAACACTTTGAAACTCCTGAAGATTATTTCCCTGAACACTTAGGTCAGTTGCCACTCATCCCCTTAAAGATCAACGAATCATGCTTGCTTCGGGCCTTCAAGGATTTTAATGGAGCTAAATTTCTAACAAATTTGAAATCTAGAATACTCGGGGGCCGTTAATCTGGAATGCTCTTGGAATCTCCATCACTGAAAGATTAAAACTGCCTGCTACTTGTGTTTCAAGCCTGAAATGAACAACTTTGAGTGATTCCATTTAACGCTTCTTGTGCAACTTGTGAAAACAGATGACCTGCTACCCTTGACAACTATATGTGATAACAAACATGAAGGATCTCGGTGAAACTAAATTCATTTTGGGAATGGAGATTAAGAGAGATCGAGCCACTAGAAAGCTCTGGTTAAATCATACAAAGTATATTGAAACAGTGTTGAAATGGTTCAACATGCAGGATTGCAAATTGATGAAGGTGTCAATTCCTGTGGGAGCAAGGCTTACTGTTGAATATTGTCCAAAGACACAAGAAGAAATAGAGGACATGGCACATGTTCCCTATGCAAGTGTTGTTGGTAGTCTAATGTATGCAATGGTCTGCACTCGACTAGACATTGCCCATGCAGTGGGAGTTTAGAGAAGGTACATGTAGACACCTTGAAAGGAGCAATGGACAATTGTCAAGAGAGTATTTAGTTATTTGTGTGGCACGAAGGACTATGCTATATGCTACCAAGGAACACATGGAGGTGATAGTGGTAAATTAAATGAACATGGCTTTGTCAACATTGACTGGGCTGAAGATCTGGATCAATAGAGGTCAACCAACATATATGTCTTCAAGATGTCTGGTGGAGCAATAAGCTGGATGAGTAAGCGATAGGTGGTCATAGCCTTGTCAACAACAGAAGCTGAATACATGGCGGCCACTCATGGAAGAAAATAAGCGATATGGCTGCAAAGGTTATGTTCAGGAATCGAGTTTGAGAAGAGAGCTATGAAGGTGAGTTGCGATAGTCAAAGTGCAATATTTAAGGCAAAGAACCATACTTATCATTCAAAGACTAAGCACATTGATGTACAATACCATTTCGTAAGAGATATGGTGGAAAGTAACAAGGTGCTATTGGAGAAAGTAGACACGTTAGAAAACATAGCAGACTCATTGACCAAGTCTATGAGTGTTGAGTGTAGAGAGGCAATGGACATTGTTGCCTTGGGTCTGTGGATGAAAGTTCAGGAATCTCATGTTTCAACAAAGAAGACAACAAGTGAGAGAATGTTGGGTTGTTATATTCTTTGCAGTGAAATTCTAGTCGAGGTGAATCGACTAACAATCGAAGGTCGAGGTGGATTGATAGCAAGTCAAAGGTTGAGGGAGTCGACCGGGTAAAGTTGAAGTTGAAGATATCAATGGCAAGTCAACCATCAAGAGGTCAAAGTGTGGGCGTGAGATGACCGAATAGAGACCGAATGAAGGTCGACTGGTAATCTGACTTGGAGTCAATTGTAACCGAATCCCGAGATTTGCGAGATTTATAGCCAATGATATGCATGGATCTGTAAAAAATTTTGGGTGCCAATATTTAGGGTTTTCCTATTGTAAAGCCTATAAAGAGGTGTTTTGTAAGGTTGTAAAGGCCAATGCAAGTTAATGTAAAATAACCAGTCTTTAGAGAAATCTTTATATGTAGGTTGCTGGTCATGCAAATGTAATCTAGAGTGGCTATAGGGTTCTTCTTGCACAAGGAAGAGGGTATGATTTTGATTGTGGATTAGGTGCAAACCAAGGTTAGACATGTAGCCTTTTATTCAGATTGAATAAGACAACAAGAGAGAAAAATGCTCAAAGGAATGTTGATTTTCTTGGTAAAGGGTTTCCATGGTAAAATCTCAGTGTAATGTGTGATTTCTTGTGTCATTTACATTCTTGATTAAATTATTCTTCTTTTCTGCTAGGTTTAGTGTGGAAGTGTCTCTCATTTCTTGACAAAGTCGAGGCAGTCAGCAAAGTCTTCAAAACCATGCTGTGAAGAACTGTGGACAAGCACAAAACTCATAATCTCGTTTCGACAGCTTGGGCCATTTACACCCCTACACATGTGCTACTCCACTCAAGTGGTATATGTTTAGGGATCGCCACCAAAAACCAAGCTGAGTATCGAGTACGTGATCCATGCCTCTTTTGCAAGTACTTGCAAGTTAGATTGTTATCATGGAATTTTGAATCCATCACATTCACACATGTTCCTAGACATCTAAATCAAGTTACAGATCACATGGCTAATCAAGTCCTAGATTGGCATTTATCACATTAAATACAACATTTTAGCATAATTCATCTCATCCATCACAAATAAACAAGAAAACATACCATCATATCACACATGTGCAAGAAATAACAAGAATACCAAAACATCACACACACACACACAGACACACACACACACACAGACAGTGCCATAATGTTTCACAAATATATGATACAAAACATTTGGAATTCATAAATAGTCAGGACCAACTCTAAAAAATGTACACAAGTGTCCAAAAAATGGGAGGTTTATGCGTCCTCTACACAATAGTACAAAAAATGGGCTAAACCCATACATATCCTCTAGCACCTATAGTGCCCCTAACTCAAAAATCTCTCCAACTGGAGGGTTTACTGGTGGTCCCTCACCATTTGGGGGAATCCATCCTACAGGAGGAAAATTCTCCATCACCACTGCTCCATCCATAGTGGCACGACGCACTATATCCTGCCACTCTTGTCTACCCCACCACATTGTTCTAGAACCTCATCATCCTAACTGTGGGGCCAACGTGCCTTGTGCACACCCTGTAACACTCAGTCAACTCCTTAATCTCATGTAGTATCTCTGTAACAAAATATCTGGTTAGGGCATGAGTTGGACCTACCTCGAGGTCATCATGATGATGGCACCTCCTAGCCCTCTCCTCCCCCCTGGGTTGCTCCTGCTTTGGTGTGGAAAAATTCTTCCTTGCACCCTTTGATACAAATTATTTTGAGAATGAAATGAAGGTGGAAATATAACAAGGAAATACACAAATATGTAACAAAGATACAAGAATATAACATAGATATAACAATAAACACAAAGATACAATAATACACAATTTCTATTAATGAGTGAAATGTACAAAATTGTAAAATATAAAGTGAATGAACTCGCTAGAATGGTGGAAACTTATATTTGATAAGAGATGTGATGGATACACTCATTCACAAGAAGATGATGATGTTTACAATGAGGCTCCAAAGGCATTTTAAACATAAAGAAAATCCAAAACCCTAACCCCGGAAGATGAAAGGCCAAAAGGTTTGCGGGCCCGATCTTCATTTGGGGTGAATGATAGCTCGTTGGAAAGGTCTAGCCGAGAGGAATTTTTTTTGATCGAGCCTAGGCAGGAGCCTTTGGCTAACGCCTGGGCCCTCGAATGTAAAAACAAATGTCATTTAGGGCCTGAAAATGACCCCAGAAGTTCAAGACCTTAAAAACCGTAGAAAAACTTCCAAGGTGGAAAAATCTATTTTGAGCCAGTGGAATATGGGGAAGCATTTGTTGAATCTAAACCTTAGTAAGTTACTTTCCTTGTTGGAGAAGTTGTGTTGCTTGGCTTGTGAAAGGATGTCACGAACCTGATGTTGGAGGGGTTGGAACATTTTAAACAGTCTGACTGCATGATATGAAAATGTGTAGGAGGAATATTTGTTCTCTACTTCAATCTTGTCAACCTGCTTCTGCTGGATAAAAGGGGCTTGGACCGAGGCCGTAGTGTTCACGTTGTCCTTGTGTTCACCTTGTTTGCACCCAATTCGTCACTTGGTGAGCAAATAAAGGGTGCTTACATGCCCAGTTGGGTCTTGCTGAGCATGACAGCTGTAGAGGAAAGAGTTAGAAAAAACAAAACAAAACTATAAGCAAGAATTAAATTAAAACAAACTAAAACTATGAGCATATGGATAAAGAAATAAAAACACAAAAATACCAATATCACCAATGTTTTTAGGCTGATCAATTGATGAAATCAAAGAACAATGAAGAAAGGGGACTATGAGTCCCTTCTTTCTCCAATGGAAGGCTCTTGAGGCCCTCACAAACTTGCTCTCCTTACAATAAGAAAATGAGAATGATGGTGGAAGAACTCCTAGCACATCCACTCAATGTAGAGGTGGATAGCTCAATGAAATGGTGCTAATGTGTTATTG
>ML779375.1:453027-463627 GCA_009831015.1 Picea engelmannii
GAGTCCTTAAAACAATCTAAGCAGCATAACATTACATGAAATTCCTTGAGAAAATGATGTTTCTTCATGGCTTTTTATAGCATTGCATTGGGTGATTATGTAACTCCTTTGAGGTGTGAAAAGGGGCTCTTTAGGGCTTAATTGGGTCTTTGACCAGCCTACCATGCGGATTCAACTCAGATTTGGGAGTCAAATCGGCTTGGGAGATGATCCATAAGTGGTTGGGAGGCCGACCAATTCCATAAATGCACCATTTAGCAGGTGCGCGGGTTTTTGCGCCAACAGCCGCACATCGCGCGTACGTGCGCACATTGTACGTTCCTGTTCCGCACATATGCGTGCGCACCCAACTTATGTAAAGCGCCCTTCAATTTTTGGTTACTTTGTATAGTTTTTGACCCTTTTGCAATGTTGTGAAATTAATTCAGTGCCATGAATGACTTCATTACTGTGTGACAATGATGAGTTCTTGTCGCCATGTGTGGACAAAATTTCAGTGATAATAGATGCCCCCTGATGGATGAGGTTAGGAGCATACATATAGCCGAAATCCATCAATGTTTCTTCTACTGAGAATGTTGTTGTAAGAAAGAGCAAGAGTGGGACCGTATAGAGCAATCCTTTGGAGAAGAAAGGAACTGGTAGAACCCGACCTTCCATAAGGTGCATAACAATATACAACTGTGTACAAACGAGGCGGGCATGCCCCATGCTCTTGTTATATAACTCTAACAAAATATGATGGAAATGTTGGTGTAAAGAACTGCAGCGCCCTCGGGGGTGGTAATAATAAAGGCAAAAGACAATTCTGCAAAGGAATATACTCTGAAAAATAGGAAATGATCGTGGTAATAAGCAGCGACGATGATGTGGGCATTGATGGCCCTACCAGGTTCAGAGGTCTTTGACAAATGATAAAAAAAAAAAACTGCAATAGTCGCAAAGTAAGACCCACCATAACATGAGAAAGTGTTGGTGTCGAATGTTATGGGGGCCAACGACAACAGGGAGCAATGGTGTTTCACCCTGTGCCGTCCGAGATCTCTGATTTAAATGGGGAATGAGAATCAAGATACTGTCACCCTTCTAGAAAAAGTGTGCTGTTGTCGACAAAAGGGGAACGCGACTCCCAGAAGCAAAAGGCTTCATAGAATCTACTGAGGTGAGGAAGTGGCAGAGGTACATGGATGAAGTCAAAAAGTGGGAAGACTCAAGATGGCTTTTGGTTGGAGGGTGTATGATATAATGAGTGGCCGCAACCGTGTGACAAGGTCGAGTGTCAGGGGGACGCCAAGACCGAGGATAAGTTGTGCCAGAGGCGGGACAAGTTGAACAAATTCAGAGGGTAGAGGTAAGTGACCTGGGTAGTACTCTGAAGATATGGATGATGCCAGCAAGGGTAGATGAGAAACAATGAAACAACCAAGGGTGACATGGGTTGTGTGTGGCCAAGCAAGTTGCCAACGGTGACGACAAAAGACAATGACTAGAAATAAAGGCGTTTGTACAATAAATAATGAATAATTTGGGGAAAAATGTACAAATATAGAAACAGGTGCCCCAATGTGAAATGAGTGCCTGAGGGAGGGCAAAAATTTCTTGGAAAACTGATGAAGGGTGGGGGCCCCATTGGTGAGTTTCTGTATGAGGTAGGTGAAATGAAGATAGGTTCGCAGATGGGCAAACTGATGGTGGATGAAATATAGGGTTCATGATCCTACGGAGGTGCAGGTAAAAAGAGATGACCTGGGAGTCCATATGGGAATCTAGCAAAAATGAGGAGAAGGAGTATGTGGTTGATTCGCAACATGATGAAAAACTATCAGGACTCCCATCCCTAAAGGGTAATGGAGAACAACATGAGTGTCAAAAGTGCCATAAGGTGCTTATGAATGGGACAACTCATGTGGGTAAGAAATCTACCGGGTAACAGTACCGAAGATGCAAAATAGAGGTTTGAGTACTGCAGAGCCAGGACTGGGTATCCTAAAGGCCAATATCAGAGGGTGTGACTGGAAATGTAAATGCAATACAGTGGGAGAGACTACATGCCAGTGCTGAATATATACCTGAAGGAATGATGTTGAGGGAGGATGATCAAGTACCTGCACACAGAACAACCAAATACCCAAAGTGAACAATATCTGAAGAGAATCGAAGATATGAGCATGTATGAGATAATTGTGACAATGCGCATGTGTACCTGACCATGATATGAAAAAAAGGTGCCCCGGGGGCTCAGGATGAAAAGTGACCCAGGGACAGCTGTGATGTAGGTGGCGGGATGCTGATCCCGTGGCTGAAGATGGTTTGAAAAATGGACGCCTTGGGCTCCCGGAATGGTGAGTGGAAGTTTGGCAAAAGGCCTATATATAGCTGTAGGGCCCACATTGCCACCTCATTTGTACCTACTGCAACAGTGAATGGACGAGCAGATATCAGAGGAGATTTGGAGATTCAGGGAGGATGAGGCAGTCGATCGACATTCTGTGAGTTTCAAGTTAGTGGTCTGATCATTTTGCATAGAAATAGGTTTTCAATTTGTGGGCAGGGTTGGTACGGGGGGCTGTACCGGGGTAATTAGGGGAATTTTTCTGGGGTGTGGGCCCACATGCACAGGCGATTCGATGGAAGGCGTGCATACGTGCGCGCCTGTCCATTGATTATACACATATGGGTGCATGAGAGAGGGAATTTAAGGCGCACCTTAGGGGCGCGCCTGTGAGTTGAACAGGCGTGCATAGCACACCTGTGGGTTGGACAGGTGCGCACTTGTGCGCACCTGTATGATGAAAAGGTGTGCTCATAAGCGTGCCTATGCAGTGAACAGGCGCACATAGATGCGCGCCTGTATAGTGAACAGGTGCGCATGTATGCATGCCTGTGGGTGAAAAAACCGTGCCTTTGAGGCAAGTTTTTAAGGGTAGAAAATGAGTCTTTTTGATGCTGTTGATGGGTATCTGAGCTGAGATTGGACTCTGTGTTGATTGCAGGTTGCCAGCAGTGGCGATGGCTGTGTGGTGGCGAGAGTGAGAATGGTTCCAGTTGCGAGATGCTGTGGCCAATGCGGGGCCTGCGGTGCGAGCAACTTTAGCAACCTGTGGGTTGCTAAAGTTTTTTGAGTGCCCGTTGATATGGGCACAGGAGTACTTACTGTAGTTCCTGCTCCAGATGTGGAGTCCGGAGCTACACTGCTTCCTCGTGCGAGGAGAGAAAATCCCTTTCACTACGGTGGAGGATGTGTATTTTCTGACTGGGCTCGCTTTTCGAGGCACGCCCCTACCGACAGAGCCTATGCTGCCGAGGGAGACAGCCCTGGTGACGATCGCCAAGCGATATTGCTCAGGAGAGAACTTCATGTCTAGGACTGTAGTGAGCGTCAGTGCTATTGATGCCCTATCACATCGCTGTATAGCGGCGATGATTGTTCATGTGTATGGGTCACTTGCAACCCAACGGATTAGTGGTGGCCAGCTGCTGGTGCTGGAGAGAGTTTTGGGCGGTGAGCAGTTCGCATGGGGACTGACGCTACATGCGCAGATGATTGCGCAGTTGGACTATTGTCGATCCATAGGTACAGGAGAGTTCGCGTTTGGCTTCATCTTGGTAGCCTGGTTTTTGGAGAGGGTGTCGATGCTGCGGTCGAGGGTTCTGCTAGAGATGCTGGGGGCACGAGAGCCGCGATTGAGGCGGTGGTCTGTAGTTTTGGTTCGCCACGATGGTGGCGAAGGTGGTCATTATTTTTCGGCACAGGTGGCACAGATATGGTGGTAGATGCTGCAGGTGATACTTCGGTACCCCTATGCTGGGGTGGACTTCCGAGGGGACCTGGACATGGTACTGCCTCCTGGGGAGGTTTTTGACCATCGAGGTATGTTGAGGATTGTGTATGGTTTTGATTTATGTTATATTTTGAGATATCAGTTCATATGTGATATAGACGCTGATACAATCGTTTGTTTGTTGTTTGGTGCATGTGCAGATGTGGCACCTCGCGGGCGCGAGGTGGAGATGCAGAGAGCACCGGTTTAGCGAGAGCCAGAGAGACTACCGCGTGGAGAGAGATGTCGGTGGGATGAGGCCTTGGGGTGACCAGCAGAGCTCGAGAGGGCAATGAGGAGGTGCCGGTTCGATGACCCTGGTGCGGGGCCATCTCACGCTCCTTCGGCGACAGTCGGAGTTGATTTTGATGATATACGCCGTCGTCTGGAGACGGTGTTACAGGACGTGCCTGAGGGCATGTGGATACGCATCCAGGACGAGGGGTTCTTGGAGCAGTGTATAGGAGTACCACCACCATGGCGGTCTATAGTGCGACGAGCAGCTGTGCTTGCTGCCATGACTAGTGGATGCCTGCTGCCAAGGCAGGAGGGTCCTATGGGTGGTCCTCCACCACCGCTTGGGGCAGGTAGGGGTGGGCCACCACCTCCTCCTGAGGGAGGAGCAGGTGGGGGTGCGATAGAGGCACCCTGATGTATGATGTATACCTTTTTGATTGTATATAGGCTGGTGAGCCGATTTTTGTACCGAGGTGCGGCACTAGCCTGCGGGCATATGTATTTTTGTATGTAAACATTCGGATGGCCGGAGAGGCCTTTATATATATATGAGTATACAGATTTTGAGATCTTGATGTTGTCTACATGTGTGTTTTTGTTGTTGATGATGATGTCTATTCTATCTATATGCTGTGACAGAATTTATGAGATGTTTTATGTATGTGTAGCTTGATGTGATATATGCCAATCTAACACCGTGTTAGCTATTTCATCTGTTGTTTGATTCAATTGTCATGGAATGTGTTAATGGAATCAAAATGTCGAGATAATAATCTAACCTGCAGGTATTTGTGAAAGAGGCACGGATCGCGTACATGGTAAACATTGTTGAGCTGGAGAACGACTAGTTGAGAGTTGAGGAAAATGCTAAGGTGGCGAATATGATGACGTTGGGCGTCGGCCAGGAGGCCAATGACCGCAGTGTATTCAGCTTGGTTGTTGGTTGCTGGTCCCAAACATATGCCGCTTGAATGTAGCATTTCATTTGAGGGTGTGTAGAGAGCCCAAGCAGCTGAAGCAAGATTTTGTGTCCAACGGCTGGCGCCGTCGGCGTAACCAATGTGGTAAGCTGGTGGAGGAAGCATCTGTCAATAGTACAAAGGATATTTTAGATGAGAGGGAAGGAGAAAAAAGATTAAAAAACGCTAGAAAAGAAAATAACCTAAAGTAGCATGACTACGTTTAAGCATAAAATTTCTTGAGATACAACCCATTGACGGGTTCTTTGAGGGAGAGGCCTTCGGGGGAGGCTAGGATGTATGCGCCTTTGGTGAGGCAATGTTGGATAATGTAAGAGCCATGCCAAAGTGATTCGAACTTGCCATGGCCAAAGGTATCATGGGCAATATCATGGGCCAGGACGAGGTCGCCTTCGCGAAATGATCGAAGGTTGACATGGCGATCAAAGGTAGCCTTGGATCGTTTTTTACCTGCCTCGTTGTTTTGTAAGGAAGATCGACGATCTTCATCCAGAGACTCCAAGTTCAGCAAGCGCTGCTCCATTGGAGCAGTGTCAGGTAAAAGCTCAATTGCGGTGCGTAGGGTGGGAATTTCGCACTCGATGGGAAGAGTTGCCTCGACCCCATGGACTAAATGAAATGGCGTGAAACCTGTAGCGGTCTTTACTGCCGTTTGATAAGCCCATAGTGTGGAAAATAGTGTGTAAATTTCGAGGAGGTGGAATTTCAGTGATAGCTTTGACTTTAAGGGGGTCTACGGTAATACCGCTTTGGGAAACGATAAAATCGAGGAGGCGCCCTGCGGTGACACAAAACACACATTTGAGAGCGTTCAAGCGGATGTTGTACTGATGACACCGTTGAAAGATGATGTGTAAATCACCGAGGTGCTGGGTGCATTTCTTGGATCGAGCTGTGAGGTCGTCCAAGTAGGCGAGGATGATTGCAGCCAGATCGTGAAAGATGTATGTCATCACCCGCTGGAAAGTTGCCCCAGCGTTTTTTAAGTCGAAGGGCATGACACGATATGTAAAAGTACCCCACGGGGTAATAAATGCGGTTTTGTACTGACCGGCTGGGTGGATTTGAATTTGGTTATAGCCAGAGAATCCGTCCATAAAGGAGAGAGCCTCGTAGCCAGCATAGTCATCGATAATTTGATCGATGAAAGGCATTGGAAAGTTGTCTTTTGGACATGCGTTGTTGAGATCGGAAAAGTCGGTGCAAACGCGGATAGTGCCCTGTTTTTTGTCGACGGGTACAGGGTTGGAAACCCATGAAGTGTAAGCGATGGGGTAAATAAATCCAGCCGTACGTAATTTGTCAATTTCGGCTTTGATAGCCGCGGCCTTGGATGGGTGTAGCGGTCACTGTTTCTGGCGAACTGGTGTGATGTTAGGCCAGGTGTCGATGCGATGCTCGACAATAGAGGGATCGAGGCCAGGCATTTCTGTGTATGACCAGGTGAAAATGTCCCTATATTCTTGGAAGAGGGCTGTGTATGCGGCGATTTCCTGAGGAGTGCAAACGAATCCAATGATGATTTCTTTGACGATGCCCTGTTTAATGGAAATGTCGATTTTGATGGTGGGGGAAATGTTAGCCAGATTACCTTCTTCAAAAGCGTCGGGGGTAGGAATGGGATTGTTGAACCAATCGATAGGCTCGGATGGGAGAAAATCTTTGGTTTCGACTGCGTAAATAGGGTTTTGGTTAGGAGTCATGAGGGCATCCTGTGGAAGGAAGAGTGCACGATGATGTAGTGCGTCCCAGGGAGAGTCCGGGCATTGTAGCTCTTCCAGTATTTCCTCGTCGCATTGGAAATGACGGGAAGATAATGGATCGTGAGGAGTGATCTCAGTGATAGTGTGAATGCCGCCTGGTGAAGAAGCAGAGGGGGTAATGCTAGGAGTTGGTGAGGGTTCACTTGACATAAACCATATGTTGAAGTATTGGGGGGTACCCGTGGTGGTTGGGTGAAGAGTTTCCGTAGGGGAATGAGCAGGAGAGTTGGGTGGGTTACGGGGTAAATCCTCAGATACGTCATCTAAGAACCAAGGAGGCGTTGGGAGTGCCTCAGGTTTAGGCGAAATGACATGAAGATCCTCGAGTGGCGAGGTAATGTCAATTATCGCCTCTGCAGATTGGTGGCGCAAAGCTAACTGACATTGCCTATATGCGAGGATCATAGGACACTGGTATGTAAAATGAGCCGATGAATCACAGAGAGAACAAGGGAATCTCATGCGTTCATTGACTGAAGTGGTGACATAACGAATGTCAGTGATATTTGTTGTAGAGGACGTAGCCGGGCGTGGGTCGTTTTGAAAGTTCTGGTGTACCGCCGCTAATGTCTGCCAAAAGCATGGAAGTGCTGGGCAATGATGGGTGTAATGGCCATACTCGGAATAGATAGCACACGTGAATTTGGTCCTCAACCCTTTACTACTGGAAGGTTGGGTGGTAGTAGGACTAGCAGTAGTGACGGGTGTTGTGGGAGTTTGATTGAGTGGAATCAAATTTCGTAATTCTGGTAGTGATGGGCAGTTGTTGGTTTGGTGACCCTCTTTCTCACATAGTGCGCAAGGTGGTGGGATGCGTGGAGGAAGTGGAGTTGTGGGTTCCTTCTTCTTTCTCCTGCCCCCAACTGTAGAAGGGGGGGGAGGGAGTATGGGGGTAGTGGGGGTAAGGACGAGAATCGTCATGGGGAGGCCTTCCTGTGGGGAAGGGATGGGTGAGGGACCATCTCAGGTGGATGTAAATACGACACTGGGATTGCTAACACCATATTGGGTAGTGTGAGCGTTGCGGCTACCTGGAAAGCTTCTATACCGGGTGGAGGGTAAAAGAAGGGAATTTGAGTGAGGGGTTGGGGAACTGTCTCCAAAACGGGACTAGGCCCCTAAGGGGATGTGGATTCATGGACCGTAGGGGTTGACGAGTGCACAGGAGGCTCCTGTGGGAGTGGTTCTGTGACTTTTGAGATGTCAGGAATGACTGAAGCCTCCTGAGGAGGACAAGCATCCTCCGTGTGAGTTCCATTAGATGAGATGATGCATACTTTATTAGGGGGAAGGAGTGGTGGTGCTCCATGGTATGTCGCTAATAAGGATGGATCTTTGAAAATCCCAGGACCCATCTCGACGAGTGGGTATGCGTCTTTGTTGGTGTGAATGAGAGGAATAATATTATCGAGATTGGCAGATGGGTTAGGCTCATAATGTGATACTTGGTCAATGGTCACAATATTCCCATTGTGGGGGAACATGATTGTCTGAAAGACGGAAGATGCCACTGCCTTCATAGCATACATGTAGCTACATCCAAACAAGATATTGTAATCGAGTGGAGCGTCGATAACTTCGATGTCAATGAGAATAGTTTTGCCCCCGAGTTCCACGGGGACATTTTGGAAGAGCCCTTCAGGAAATGATGGTCGTCCATCATAATCTTGTAATGTGATGGCGGAGGGTATGAGTTCCGGGGAACCAAGCTTCTGCCATACTTTTTTGGACATGATGCATGTAGATGCCCCTTCATCGATAATACACCGATGAACGGTGATGTTCCATATTTTTACTGGCATTTGAATAACAACCAAGGTGGGAAGATGAGGTTCACAACTATCAAGGTCAAAGGTGATGAGTCGAGTATTGACAGGGTCGACTGCCCCCAAGGCGGAAAGTAGTGATTTTCGCTGAGTAGGACAAGTCTGGAGAACTTCCAAAATTGACATGGTAGCCGGGGATTGTGCTAAGTCGTCTACCAAGCTGTAGTTATGAGCTGCCCTAGCCTGTGGGTTGTGGACATTCCTGTGCAAGGGGATGCGAGGGATGCGTAATGGTGGTTCGGCGGAAGGGAGAGGGATCACCAACAGGGGTCCCGTTGGTGTAGGGTTTGTCTATGGAGAGATAGGGGTAGAATCAGCTGGTGTCTGATACTGACGATTGCGTGTTTGCAGAAGAATTTCTTCCTCACTGGTGAGGAGAATCGTTCTCTCTGCTGGATTGTTAGGGTTGTGGTATTGACCCATCTGAGGTGGGGGATGATGCGTGTCTTGTTGGGTGTTTATTACACCTTGATGTGGGATAGGATTTTGCAGCACGGCGTGAGGGGGGTGTTGCACATACTGTTGTGGTGCCTGTTGAGGGGCAGTTTGTGTAGGGGTATTGGGAAGACTCCCCGAGTCCTTCAACAGTTTAAAATCAACGATCTGGGGGAAATGGTGAGTGTAATGACCAAACTCGCCACAAAGAGCACAAGGGTGAATGGTTTTAACATTATTCCTCCCTTGGCGTTTGTTGTTTTTTCCCCCTTGGGGGTTTGGGTTCCCTTGGTTCTGGTTGCCCCCAGTGGGTTGATGCTGTGGGGGTTGATTCCCACCTTGACCAGGGTTGTTGTTATTCCTGTTCCATCCTTTCTACTTGGCATTGTTCAAAGGGTGAGTTGGGTTGGCTGTGTTCAACTGTTCAAAATTTTGGTATTGTTGAGCAACAGAGGGCTGAACAAAATTGACCCCCGCATGAGGATGTGGGGGAGCTAGGGGTTGTGGAGGACCAGGAAACATAAAATATGGATTTTGTGGTGGTACCAATCCATAAGGTACATAGGAAGGCTGCGTGCTTTCACTATTACTATAAGCTGATGTTGAGGGAGTACCACTGTTCGTGGGAACGGGTGGATGTATGGGAGGTGCCGGTGGTGGTCCACTGATGGGTGGAGGTATAGCAACATGATATGGCTGTTGATAAGGGGGTGGGGGGTAATAAGAAGTGCCCCCATAGGCTGGAGGGTATTGAGGTGTTCCATACATCAGTGGTGGTTGGGGTTGTGGACCATGGTGTGTGGTGGCCCCTATTAGTCCGTCTGCTGAGTGAGACATCCCAGGTTTGTCTTGACCAAATGGAACAGGTTTTGGAAGATCAGGAAGTACCGTGTATAAGTACCCTGACTGTGCATAAATGAGATCATACCATTGGGCTTTATTGATGGCTTCCTCTTTGGATTAAGGGAAGGTGGAAGCAACATCCTTTCCAAGGAGAGAGACAAGTGATCTAAGAAACCAATCGAGACATTGTTGCTTGGTAGTTTCTGCTTTACACAAACTACATTGCCTATGCCACTCATGAATGTGGTTAGCGATGTGGGTGGCTGAGGTTTGTTTGAAGTTAGACAGTAGTTATAGACCGTTGTCATGGCGGATGGGTAATTGGAAAAAGGTCAAGAATGCTTTGGCCAATGACTCAAAGGTCGTATGGGACCCTAATTTTTCTTCGACATACCATTTGGCTGATGGGCCAGTAAGTGTGCATTGAAATAATCGTAGTCTGATGGAATCATCCATAATGCTATTGGAAGAACACCATAGATGAAAGGTCATGACATGATTGGCGGGGTCATCCCCTCCCTTTCCTTCAAACTTTGGTATGTCTAAAGGAATTTTGGTTGGCATTGCAGGCCATGTGGCATCATGCAATATAGGATCATTGGTAAGCTTGGTGAGATCCGGTATGTTGAGAGAGGCCAAATATGGCATCTGTAGTGGGGTGGCAGGATTAGTTCCAGCCATAGTGTGTTGTGAAC
>ML779375.1:465822-487667 GCA_009831015.1 Picea engelmannii
GCATAACATTACATGAAATTCCTTGAGAAAATGATGTTTCTTCATGGCTTTTTATAGCATTGCATTGGGTGATTATGTAACTCCTTTGAGGTGTGAAAAGGGGCTCTTTAGGGCTTAATTAGGTCTTTGACCAGCCTACCATGTAGATTCAGCTCAGATTTGGGAGTCAAATTGGCTTGGGAGCTGATCCATAAGTGGTTTGGAGGCCGACCAATTCCATAAATGCGCTGTTTAGCAGGTGTGTGGGTTTTTGCGCCAACAACCGCACATCGTGCACGCGTGCACGCATTGTACGTTCCTATTCTGTGCATATGCACATGCACCCAACTTCTGTAAAGCGCCCTTCAATTTTTGGTTACTTTGTATAGTTTTTGACCCTTTTGCAATGCTGTGAAATTAATTCCGTGCCATGAATGACTTCATTACTGTGTGACGATGCTGAGTTCTTGTCGCCATGTGCGGACGAAATTTCAGTGATAACACACCTTCTTCCCGAATCGTGAAGAAGCTAAACTTTGTCATATGAGAGACATGTTTTTTGCACTGTTTTGTTGAAATAATATTCAGAACTACCTATGGTATCCTGTAGAGGTGATCCCTCAAAGTAACAATGACACTATGGGTTCGAGACTCATAAAAAACATGACGCTTCCACATATATGGATGGCCCAAAAGAGCATCACAAACATCCAATGGGGAACATCGCAAAATACCTCATCCTTGAAGGGATTGATGTCGTAGGACAGACGACACTATCGGTTGACATGAATATCTCATCCCTAGTGAAGCCACCCTATGTTGTATGGCTTTAGGTGTGGTGTTGTTGGAAATTCCAAGTTTTTGACAACCTCTGCTGAGATGAGGTTATTTTGGCTTCTGCTATCAACATTGAAATGCAATGGGGTCCGATTTACCCACATCTACGAATGGAAGAGGTGCTCCCCCTCTTCAGGATCTGCCAGTTCTTTTGGTTAGATCATTATGGTTGTGACAATGGCAGTGGGGTCTGCGTCGATGATCTGTCTCTTTCCATTATTTTCTGAATCAGGGTTCAACTCTTTTTCTTTAATCTCGACCACCAATGACTGTTTTGAGCGACATTCATCAGTGTTGTGCTAGGGTATTTTGTGGAAATCACACCGCTTTACAATGTCTTCATATTTCGGTTACCGTTATTTTCCTGTGGCTTGGATTGATTTTTCGGACGTTGGTTGTTAGGGACATATTTACGGTACTTTGGTTGTTGCGGATTTGCAGACCTGAATTCCTATTTGTTCTGGTGCTTAAATTTCTGCTCGATTTTGACAACATATCGATAAGCATCTTTGAGCGATGAGATGTCTAGAAACTCCATTTCGGTTTGGATGTACCTATGTAGAGCCCCACGGTATTTCAAAACCAATGCGCTCAGAATATTTTATACCTATCTTGGTGCGCAAGGTATGGAAGGTATTGGTGAACTCTGGCACTACTTAGCCCCTCTCTTGATGCAGTGTGTTCCATCTCATGTATTGATCTTTATAGTTTCCAATAGGGTAATATTATTCCTTGATCACATCTACACAATATTCCCAAGTGGGTTCGGCCTTGAACATTCCAAACTCCTCTGTGGAAATTTGCTCATAGTAAGTTTCCTAGCAATGTTTTACATGGGGGAGAGCCTTAAGGAGCGTGAATGTGATATCTTCCCTATCGAAGAAATTGTGCACATAGAAATAACCTTCTAAAATATTTAACCATTTTTCTAAATCATCTACATCTATATGACCTTCAAATATGGGAATATAAAAATTAACTTGTACCTTGAAAGGAGAGGTGCCTCCAAAGTGGTTGCTTGATGAATACACATATGTTGTTATCGACAGGCGTCGAAGGATGTGGGAAAAATTGTTAAGCCCTAAATAGTGGCACATTAACCCTTAATTGGGGCATATTACATTAGTAATGTTATTTTATTTATGTCATCTTGGGTGTTTTAGTTGTAAGTGTACCTCCTAGTCTCCTATATATACCAATGAGACATTTTCATTTGGAATCATCTTGTATTTGGAAATTTATGTGGTGTATAAGGAGGTTTCCCCCTCGAAGAGGCTTATTATCTGAAATTATATCTTTTTCAAGGCATTGAGTACTTATTCTGAGTTTTTTCTATGCTATCTTGATATTTGGTTCCTAACATTTGGTATCAGAGCTCAAGGTCTTGGGGTTTCATTGCTACATCTGAGACACCTTGGAATTTTCTTTATAATTTTGTTTCTATGACATTTCGGAAGGAACCCCTTAGAGGATATTTAGTAGATGGATCAAGGTACGTTGGATTCAAATTTGAGCTCCTGAGACCTTATACTTTCAGAGATACAACCTGTGTAAGATAGGGTTCTAGAATCATCTTGAATTTAGTCATCGTAAAATTTTCTCTATGAAATTTTTTCTGTAACTTTTCAAACCTTAAAATACAGAGGATATTCATAGAAATTATTAAGGTATCTGTGATAAAAATTTCAGCTTTTGGGCCATCTTACATCTGTATATACACCATGTGGAATATAGGGTATCTAACTAGTCTCAAGAAGGTGTTCCGGGTATTTCTAGTACAATTTTCAAAATTGTATATCATTTATTTTGTGTGGGGCCCTCTATACAATTGAGATCTCTTGGAAAAGACAAAAATTAGAAAGTGGTGGGGAATTTACCATAAATTCCACTTGGCACATCCAATTTTGATCAGACCTATGGCATTGCAGAGAAGACATAGCAGAGAACTAGAAAAAATAAATTTTCATACCCAGAAGGGACAAAATTGTGGAGATACAACAAAATAAAGATTTTCTAGCAGAACCACCTCAAAATCAAGGTTTAAAGTGATACTTGGCCAACATGCCACCAAAAAAGGGAACTTCTACACCAAATAAGCCTCCAATTAGTCCTACGTGGACTCTTGATGAAGGTGAATAAATGCGTAGGGACATAAATGATTTACAAAAGAATACAATAACAAAAGATGAACTACAAAGGATGATGGATTCAACTGAAGCTAAGTTGGAGGTAATAATGGATACTAAGATGGATGGTTTAGAAAGGGAGATCATGGAAGGATTGAAAATTTTCCTAATAGAGAAGACACCTGAAAGTGAAAATGTATCCCATGAAATTCATGATGAGGACATAAGGAAGATGAATCAAGAATGGAGGAACTCTAACCTTGGGTTGAAGACCAACCACTTTCCTAATATCGATATGAGGAAGTTTGATGGCAAGGACCCAATCACATGGATACCTCAGATGGAGAAATTCTTTGATCTACATAATGTGCCACATACACAAAAGGTACGAATTGCTTCTTTATATTTAGAACCCAATCAATTTGTGTGGTATCGATGGCTTTGTTCTCACAGATAACTCATCACTTGGAAAATTTTCACGGAAGAAATGATAGCACACTATGAGGATACAAGGAGCAATACCTTCTTTAGCCAATTGATAAATCTCAAGCAAAAGGGTTTAGTTACAGAGCACATTGAGAACTTCCAAAGATTGAATATAGAGGTAACCGATATTCTAGATGAGCACTTGATTGATGTATTCATAGGAACTTTAAGGGATAACATTCAACATGAGGTTCTCCATTGGGAACCCAAATCATTGGAGAATGCATTTAGGGTGGCAAGAAATGTTGAAAGTAAAAATATGGCTATGGCTACTAGAGGGACCTCTCCTAACATCTATCGAGAGAATAATGTTCCTTCTTCTAAAACACCTCAACCTACAAGGTTGACACCTCAACAATTGGAGGAAAGAAAAGAAAAAGGTTTATGATTTAATTGTGATAAAAAGTACAGTAAGGGACATAAGTGCAGTGAGAAGAAATTATTCTACATAGATTGTGAAGAGGAAGAAGAACACGAACAAGAACAAGAACCATCTCAAGATGAAAACGTAGAAGCAATTTCTTCTGAGAAGTTGACTCTCATGATATCGTGTAATGCATTAGCTGGAATTAGCACTCCTCAAGCCCTCAAGATCGAAGCATATATCAAAAAGAAAAAGGTAATAGTCCTAATTGATTCTGGTAGTACTCATAATTTCATTCACTATAAATTAGCCAAAGCTCTCAATTGCTTTATATATTTAGCACCATAGTTTCAAGTAGTGATTGCAGATGGAGAACTATCAATTGCTTGTGAAAATTCAATAAGATCAATCTTACTATGGGGGCATATGTAATGAATAGTCCAATGATTGCTATACCCATGGATGGTGCTGATGTCGTACTAGGAATCCAATGATTACAATCATTAGGAACAATGGATTTTAATTTTCAGGAACTTTTCTTGAAATTTTCATTGGAAGGAAAATAAATTGAGTTAAGAGATATCACAGGGAAACCCAGTAAGCTGATAAGCTCTAATGACATGAAAAAATTATTGAAAAAGGGGCATCAAGGTGTAATTGCACAACTATGCTCACTATATGTTCAAACATCTAAACCATCTATTCCCCTAGATCTCCAAGGGATTATTGATAAGCATTCCAAAGTATTTGAAGATATTCCCAAAGGTCTTCCACCCACTCGAAATCATGATCATGATATTCACCTAATTCCTGGGAGTGTTCCTCCTAACATCAGGCCGTACATATACCCTTATGCACAGAAGAGTGAAATTGAGCATATGGTTGAAGAAATGTTAAAGGCTGGCATTATTAGACCTAGCCAAAGTTCTTACTCTGCACCGGTGGTAATGGTACTCAAGAAATATGGCTCATGGTGTATGTGTCCAAATTATAGAGAGCTCAACAATATCACTATTAAAGATAAGTTTCTCATTCCCATCATTAATGAATTGTTAGATGAACTACATGGATAAATCTATTTCACAAATTTGGAACTTCGTTCATGGTATCATTAGATTAGAATGAAGGAAGAAGATATCCCAAAAACAACATTATGAACTCATGAATGCCATTATGAATTTTTGGTCATGCCTTTTGGCCTTACAAATGCACCTTCCACATTCCAAGGTTTGATGAATTCCATTTTCAAGCCCTTCCTTAGAAAATTTGTGTTAGTATTTTTTGATGATATACTAATCTATAACAAGTCTTGGGAGGATCATGTGTGACATGTTGACAAGGTACTACAACTACCGAAGGAGCAACAACTATACGCCAAACCATCCAAATGTTTCTTTGAGGTGAAGGAGGTATAGTATTTGGGTCATATTGTATCTAATGAAGGTGTCAAGGTATACCCTAACAAGATTAAGGCCATGATCGACTGATTGATTCCCAAAACATTGAAGAATCTTAGAGGATTTTTTGGTTTGACAGGTTACTACCGCAAGTTTGTTCGGAACTATGGGAGAATATCAACACCTTTAACGACACTAACTAAGAAGGATGCATTTTTTATTCCGAATCTTTTCATCATGACTTATAAAGAATTGTATTAAATGAGCATAAATTAAAGTGCACCATTAAAGAAGGGAAAACTTAAAAATGAAGAGACATAAGCATTAGATCTGAACACAAAAACTTGATAATGGAGTTTGTCCCTGGTGGACTACGTCTATGGGTCTTGCACTCAAATGGGTAGTCTCTTTCATTAACTCAGCAAAAGAATTTGGCAAATACATGAATATACATCATTTTGAAATCAAGCTTCAAAAATAATGTTCAGATCAGAAAGCAAACATCACCATTGGATTTATGGCATCGAATTACCCAAAAATGACTATCTACACGCTTCGATCTGACTCTAGCACTCCCAGGCCCAAGAGAAACTTTGTCTCGATTTTCGTGCCCTCTGCAACTTGCAATTATGACAAATTATTCCTCATAATCCATGCCCACGGTCGTATGGTATGGTCTCACCTCCTATGGCTCTGGGTGGATTTGCAATTTTTAAATAATGGAACTGGTGGATAGTACCAAGCGACATCTGTGGTGCGTTAGTTATGGCGGAGTTACTAGAGCGTTGGGTAAGGCATAGGTTCTGGGTTCGAACCCTCCAGACTCCATTTTGGGTGTTGGTTTATATATATATATATATATATGTTCGTTGATAGGACCGTTGGTTGCTCCGCTAAATTTAGCAATTCTTCTATTGAACTTCTATCGTTGGCTAATATTGGCGTGTTCCACTAGATTTGGTGGACCCACCATATCCTTTTTAAAACCAATTTTGTTCACAGGTCAACATTGAACATTTCCCGGGCTGCCACATTTTGCCCCATGATTGGGCTAGGTGGCAGTGATTAATACACCCACCTGTACGCTAACGTGCTGCCCAATCATTCCGTACTGACACATGGTGCTTTCGGATGGTGCCATGTGGCATCTCCTAGGGATGCCACGTGACACTTTTCTATTTGTTCACATGGACCCTTGAAAATTCCAATGGTAGGTGATGCATGGCAGCCTCCGGTGCTGCCACGTGGTATCCTGACATCAACATCCTATACGATGATGTCACCCTGCCTTGTTAGTTGTTGATGTCAGTAGTACAGATGATGATGTATCCCTTGCTGACTGGCCCTGCTTGACCGCAACTTTTACCACAAATATATTTCAAACTGTAACTCCGTTTGATGAGCTGTTTGCGCCGTTATAAATCTTGCGACGTGCTCTTCGTGATCATGCCATTTTCATTGAGTTTTGGGAACGTTTAATTGTTTCCCTTTCTCTATTTGTTGGAACCATTCTGAGCGTTCAGATTTTCCTCTGTGAGTTCTGAGTTATTATTAGCCTTCTCTGGATCCTTTTTGGATCATGCCTTCCCACTGAGATATTTTTGGACCACCAAAAGATTTCTTCAATCAACTGGTAAGTGAGGGAAGAGTCCCCTAACTTTTTCCTTATCGATACACTTTGCCTTGCTTGGATGTGTGCCTTTTAATTCTACTCGAAGATAATCAACATCACCCCTGCGTGAAGTCCTCATCCTCCTATCCAGGATGATATCTTCCTGTAGCTCATCCAAGTACTCAAGTGAAAACTCATCAATTGATGGTATTGAAACTTCCTCATCTTGATCCATGATCATGGGAGGCTTAAAAAGTTTCAAGTTCTCAACGTTCACAACTGAGTAGATCTGCATATAAGGTGGAATATCTAGACGAAAAGTATTGGTACCGCTCTTCTGCAAGATAGTGAAGGGTACATAATGAATGGGTTTGAGTTTCTTGCCTTCACCATTCAATCTCTCCTTGCTGATGTGAATCCATACCCGGTCTCCAACCTAGAAATGATGATCAGCCCTATTCTTGTCATGCCAAGCTTTATATTGTGCTTGAATTTTCTCCAACTGTTTCCTGACTTCTTGGTGTAACTGTTGAATCCTCTAGATGAACTTGCGGGCTCTGTCCTCTGTTCGTTCTTCATTTACATCGGTATCTCTCCCATACATCAAGTCCAAAGGAACTTTTGGTAAGTACCCAAAACATGTCTCAAAAGGTGAACTCTGAGTGGATGAATGTAAAGCTCGGTTGTATTCATGTTGTACATAGGGTATCTGTTCATCCCATACCTTGGGACTCTTGCTGCAATAGCCTCGAACCAAAAGTACCATTGTTCGGTTTACCACCTTTGTCTGTCCATCAATATGTGGATGGAAAGCAGTGCTCCTCTTCAATTTGGTGTCCATCATTCTCCACAAGCTTGTCCAAAAGTCCTCAAGGAATTGAGTATCTTGATCCAAGACGATAGATGTGGGTAATCCAAAGTGAACCCAAACATGATGAAAGAAAAGATTAGCAGTCTGATCAACAGTGATGTTGTTTTTACAAGGCATCAAGATACACATCTTGTTGAACCTATCCACTACAACATACAAATAATCATGACCCCCTTTGGTCATGGGTAAACCCCCTACAAAATCCATGGATATACTTTCCCATGGATGGGATGGAACAAAAAGTGGTGAGTATAGCCCCAATTTTCTATTAGTGGGCTTACAAGTAGAACACATCACACACCCCTTTACACATTTAGTTACAGTTTCTTTCATTTGAGGCCAGTAACAAAACCTCTGCAAATGAGCCATAGTTTTTCCTACCCGAAAATGCCCAGACACAAGAGAAGTATGAGCTTCTCATATTACATGGACTCATTCACTTGTAGAAATACATAGCTTTCCAAGATGGTAAAGTAACTTTCCCTGTAGACAATAGTTCTCTACCTTGTTACTTGTACCCTTTTTGTACTTGATTACCAAGTGAAACTGTTGTATAAAATCCATCCACTTGTAGTGTCTATATTGTTGCAATTTGGCCTATTCTTGAAGATACTGTAAGGGTTGGTGATCTGTATGTATAATGGTTTCCTTCCCTAACAAGTAGTGCTTCCATTTCTTTACACTCTGGACTAATGCATACAACTCTTTATCATATTTAGGATAGTTAACAATATCTTGGTTAAAATTTGCAGAGTGGTAACAAATAGGCTTACAATATTGCATTAGTACTGCACCCATTGTGTATCCACTGGCATCTGTCTCGATCTCAAAAGGCTGTTGAAGATTCGACAATGCTAATACTCGTGCGGTACTGATATTTCCCTTCAACGTGTTGAGATCTTTTTGTTGCTTTCCTTCCCACTAAAGAGTGTTCTTCACACTAGTTAAGGCATGCAGAGGAGCTTCTATGAAGGAGAAGTTGGGAATAAATCTCCTCCAATAATGCACTGCACCTAAGAAGCTTCAAACTTCGATTACACTTTTTGGCTCAGGCCAATTTACAATCACATTAGTTTTGGAAGGGTCAATTTTCAATTGTCCTCCTCCTACAATATGACCTAAGTATACAACTGCAGTCTTGCCAAATTCACATTTAGACAATTTTACATACAAATTTTCCCTTTGCAAAGTATCCAATACTTGCTTTACATGCCTCACATGCTCATCCCATGTCCCGCTAAAAACAATAATGTCGTCTAAATATACAATCACAAATTCATCTATGAAAGGCATGAATACATCATTCATCACACACATGAAAGTTGCCGGAGCATTACAAAGCCCAAATGGCATAACCAACCACTCAAACAATCCCTGTTTGGTTTTAAAGGTAGTTTTCCATGCATCCTGTTCTACGACTATGATTTGATGATATCCATTGCACAAATCCAACTTATTGAAATAGACAACATTCTTCAAATGATCAAGTAAATCATCTATGTGAGGAAGAGGGTATCGATTTTTCACCGTGATTTTATTTAAGGTTCGGTAATCGACAAACATTCACCATGTTCCATCCTTCTTTGACACCATCATGATCGGAGAGCCACAAGGAGATGAACTAGGCTTGATGACCCCTTGATTCAGTAAGCCCTATACCTGCTTCTTGATCTCTATCATCTCCACAACTGACATCATGTACATGCCCACATTAGGAAGAGGAGAATCCTGCTGAATATGTATCTCTTGTTGGATTTACCTCTTAGGAGGTAATCCATTTGGTTCCTGAAAAATATCATCATACTTAGAAACAACATCAATTAATTCCTTTTTATGAGATGGATCACACCCTTGGAGAGCATCGGATGTCCCAACATCTTTCTCTCTGACAACCATGAGTACATATCTCTTATTAGTGTTTAAGAGTCTTTTCATTTTCCCTGCACTAACAAGTGTTGTATTTACCCTCATGCTGTGAGCTCTAACAATATATTCCACTCCCCCCTTAGTAAGGTGGTATTTGTTCTCATGTTGAAAGAAGACTGCTTTTCTATCATAAAGATAAGGACTTCCCAACACTATGCCACATATATCAAGTGGTACAACATCCAAATCAACTTCATCAATCAATTTTGAAGTAATAAAAAATCTGATCCTACATTGTTTAGTGACATTAAGTTTTTCTTTGTCACATACCCAACCAAGAGGGTAAGGTTTTGAATGTGGTTTTGTTTCAAGACCCATTTTTTTGACAAGTGCTTCAGATATTAAGTTTACTTGGGAACCCAGATCAAATAGTGTATCTATGTTAGTATGTTTAGATACAACTCTCATGTGAAATAACTCATTCCTCTTTCATTCATCAACATGAGATTCATCATTGGAACTAGAACTAGCATGAAAAGAATATTTACCTTGTACTCCAACCACTATGATATTTACTTAATCTCCTGAATCAGAACCAAGATCTTGTTATACCGTAGCAACGGTCTTTGTCTTCCCCTTTCCACCGAACTGTTTTGGTTTCTTTTGTGGATGCAGTTTCCAACAGTGTTCCTCATCATGACCACTCTTCTTGCAATGAGTGCAAGATGGTTTTCCTCCTTCTCTCGTCATTGTAGCGGTCTTCTTGTCCTTCCTTTTAAACTTCTTAAAATTCTTCTGTGGGATGGAAGGTTTCTTTGTGGGATCTCTTGAACATGTTACCCCCTATTCTCAAGGTGAGTGGCTTGCACGCAAACTTCGTCAAGACTAGTGGGGTTAAACAAGAGAAAAGTATGTCGAATATAACTATGAAGTGCGACAATATACTTCATTAAAGTCTCATAAGAATCAAAAGGAATGTGCAATGCAAGAGCTTTCTTCCTAAATTCTTCTGTGAAACTTTGTACAATTTTTCCTTTACTTTGCCTTACAGTTTTCCATTCCATCATTGCTTTAAGTAAATATCCTAATTGATAAAATTGCTTCCTTATCGCTGATTGAAATTTTGACCATGAGGAAAGAAGCTTAACACACTTACTTCTGTCTTGAAGCTTTCTCTCCCACCATATGAGAGTGGTGCCTTCCAACCAAAGAGAAGCCAATTGCACTTTAACTTCCTCTTCATCAATATGTTGGACACGAAAATACACTTCAACCTGTCGTATCCAATTATCTATCTTTTCAGGATTAACATCTCCATTAAAAATAGGTAAAGAAAATTTTACATCAATCTTTAATAATGGTTTCTTAAAAGAGGCTTTATGGCTAGAATGATGAGAATGCTCAGAGAAAGAAGAACTAGAACTCGAAGGTGAAGACGGAGGCTTAGGAGGATCTCCTCCAACCCCTTGGTTTACCAAAGCATCATCATCTTCATGTGCTTCCTTTTCCTTCCTTTTCTTCTTCATCCTCTTCTCATAATCTCCATACATTCACTTGACCATTTCTGACATGCGATAAAATACCATGTGAAAGTTTTTCTCCTGTTCATCACGCTTGTCCTCTTCTGCCATTTTATTCCTTCTAGATACATGACCAAATTCAGGATCAAAAGTATTTAGAGTTCCTTCACCCTGCTTATGCTTGGCCCTAGTAAGAATTCACACTCAACAATTCAAGTCAAAGACGACTACTCTGATACCAACATGATCCGAGATCTTTTCATCGTGACTTATAAAGAATTGTATTAAATGAGCATAAATTAAAGTGCACCATTAAAGAAGGGAAAAATTAAAAATGAAGAGACATAAGCATCATATATGAACACAAAAACTTGATAACGGAGTCTGTCCCTGGTGGACTACGTCTCCGGGTCTTGCTCTCAAATGGGTAGGCTCTTTCATTAACTTAGCAAAATAATTTGGCAAATACATGAATATACATCATTCTGAAATCAAGCTGTAGAAATAATGCTCAGATCAGAAAACAAACATCACCACTAGATTTGTGGTGTCGAATTACCCAAAAATGACTGTCTCCACGCTCCGATCTAACTCTGGCACTCCCAGGCCCAAGAGAAACTCGGTCTCGATTTTCGTGCCCTATACAACCTGCGATTATGACAAATTATGCCTCGTAATCCATGCCCATGGTCGTACGTTATAGTCATGTCTCCTTTGGCTCTGGGTGGATTTTCAATTTTTAAATAATGGAACTGGTGGATAGTACCAAGCAACACCGATGGCGCGTTGGTTATGGTGGAGTTACTAGAGCGTTGGGTAAGGTGGAGGTTCCGGGGTTGAACCCTTCGGACTCCATTTTGGGTGTTGGTTTATATATATATATATATATGTTCGTTTATATGACCATTGGATGCTCTACTAACTTTAGTGATTTCGCTATCGAACTTCCACTGTTGACTAATATTGGCGTAGTCCACCAGATTTGGTGGACCTGCCATATCCTTTTTAAAACCAATTTTGTTCATGGGTCAACATTGAACATTTCCTAGGCTGCCACATGTCTCCCCATGATTGGGCCATGTGGCGGCCACTGATACACCCACCTGTACACTGATGTGCTGCCCAATCGTTCCGTACTGACACGTGGCACTTTTGGATGGTGCCATGTGGCATCTCCTAGGGTGCCACATGACACTTTTCTATTGGTCCACATGGACCCTTGAAAAGTCCAATGGCAGGTGACACGTGGCAACCTCTGGTGTTTCCATGTGGCATGATGAAATCATCATATTGTATGATGATGTCACCCTGCCCTGTCAACAGTACGGATGATGATGTGTCCCCTACTGACTAGCCCTACTTGACTGCAACTTTGACTGCAAATATCTTTCAAATCGTAACTCTGTTTGACGAGCCGTTTGCGTCATTAGAAAGCTTCCAACGAGCTCTTTGCGATCATGCCATTTTCATTGAGTTTCTGGAACTTTGAATTTTTTCCTTTTCTCTCTCTGCTGGAGCCATTCTGAGCATTCAGAGTTGCCTCTGTGAGTTTTGAGTTATTCTTAGCCTTCTCTAGATCCTTGTTGGATCAATTTTCATGGACTCTAGAGAAAACTAAAGATTTTTAACAACTTAAAGAGGTGATGTGCAAATCTCCCGTCTTGACCACACCAGACTTCACAAAAACCTTTATTGTGGAATGTGATGCCTTGAGAAATGGCATTGGTGTTGTCCTAATGCAAGAAGGAAGGCCCATAGATTTTGAAAGTCGGCCACTCAATGGAAAGGATTTACACAAACCCATTTATGAGAAGGAAATGATGGCAATACTACATGCATTGAAGAAATGGCACCCTTACCTAATAGGTAGGCACTTCAAGGTCAAAACAAATCATGATAGTCTTGAATACTTCTTGGAACAAAGACTATCTTAAGAAGAACAACAAAAATCGGTGACCAAGATATTGGGTTATGATTTTGAAATCATCTGTAAAAAAGGGAAGAAAAATGTTGTGGCAGATGCACTCTCAAGAAAGGATGAAGATGTTGAGGCCTTTCTCCGTGCTATCCTGATCATCCAACCCGATTGGATAATAGAAACGAGGGATGAATGGAAGAATGATGAAAATGTGTGGACTCTCAATTAAAGGTTGCAGCATGATTCCAGTGCATCAGATACATTTACATGGAAAAATGATTCACTATGGTACAAAGATCGCTTATGTTTATGTAAGAACTCCTTACTCAAACAAAAGGTACTATTGGAATTGCACACCTCTCCGGTAGGAGGGCACTCGGGATTTTTGAAAACCTACCATAGGGTCAAGAAGGAATTTTTTGGGGATGGCCTTAAAACTAATTTTCAAAGGTTTGTAGAAGAATGTTTGGTTTGCCAAGGTGGAAATAATTAATACCCCAGGTCTTTTACAAGCATTAGCCATCCCAAGTCATCGTTGGGAGGAGGTTTCCATGGATTTCATCATAGGTTTGTAAGTCTGAAGGAAAGAGTGTCATCATGGTGATTATTGAGAGACTGACCAAGTACGCACACTTTTGTGCACTCTCTCATCCCTTCAAAGCTAGTACAATTGCCACCACATTCATGGAGGCAGTTCAAAAACTACATGGAATCCCAAAGATTGTTGTAAGTGACAGGGATCCTATCTTCACTGGACATTTTTGGACATAATTATTTTCTTGTTTGGGTACTCAATTGGCTCATAGCTCATCCTATCATCCTCAATCTTATGGGAAAAGTGAGATAGTGAACAAATGTTTGGAAGGCTACCTTCGTTGCTTTGTCTCTGATAAACAAACACAATGGTTCAAATGGTTACCCTTGGCAGAATGGTGGTATAACACTTCCTTTCATACTGCAACAAAAATGACACCATTTATGGCACTCTATGGATATTGCCCTCCTTTCATCACTTCTTCTATAAAAGAAAAATCTAAGGTTCAAGCAGTGGAAGATCACATTGAGCATCGACAACAAGTTCTCCAAATATTAAAGGACAACCTGACCATGGCACAGAGTCACATGAAACAACAAGTAGATCAGCATTGTAGTGAAAGAAGTTTTGAAGTAGGGGATTGGTTTTTTTTAAAACTACAACCATACAAATAGATGTCCCTCAAGCAAGCCAAGAAGGATAATAAATTATCACCAAAGTACTATGGCCCTTATAAGGTATTACAAAAGATTGGTACTATGGCATACAAATTGGAGTTTCCTGCATCCTCACGAGTACACCCATTTTTCCATGTTTCATGATTAAAGAAGGTTATAGGTGACAAGATCCCAATTCAAACTATATTGCCAGAACTTGACGAGGAAGGAAAAATCATATTGGATCCTGAAGCCATCACTGACACAATAATTCACCAGCTGAGGAATAGATCCATTTCAGAGTATCTCATTAAGTGGAGGAAACTACCTGCTGAAGATTCCACTTGGGAAGATGATTCTTTTATATAGAAGCATCCAGAATTACTGAAGCATTGTAGAAAACACTTTTCTCAAGGGGAGGGGCATGTTAAGCCCTAAATAGTGGCCCATTACCCCTTAATTGGGGCATAATACATTAGTAATCTTATTTTATTTATGTCAGCTTGGGTGTTTTAGTTGTAATTGTACCTCCTAATATCCTATATATACCAAGGAGACATTTTCATTTGGAATCATCTTGTATTTTGAAATTTATGTCGTGTATAAGGCAGTTTCCCCTTCGAAGAGGCTTATTATATGAAATTATATATTTTTCAAGGCGTTGAGTACTTATTCTGAGGTTTTTCTATGCTATCTTGATATTTGGTTCCTAACAAAAATTCTCCATCATTTCATCCCTCTGTCGTGTGAGAGCTTGCTCGAGCAACATATTAATAGAATATTCTGCTCCTGCATTTCTGTTTTCTTCTTCCATGGGATGTCTCTTGGGTTGGTTGTCCTCAAGAGAAACTAGCTCGATTCCCAACTCTATATACCCTGACCTCGCCAGGGAGATGCACTAAGAAATGACAAAGAGCAACCTGTTATGATACCATTGATCCAGATTATTTTGAGAATGAAATGAAGGTGGAAATATAACAAGGAAATACACAGAGATGTAACAAAGATACAATAATATAACAAAGATACAACAATAAACACAAATATACATTGATACACAATTTCTATTAATGAGTGAAATGTACAACTGTAAAATATAGAGTGAATGAACTCACTAGAATTGTGGCAACTAATATCTAATAAGATTTGTGATAGCTATGCTCATTCGTAAGAAGATGATGATGTTTACAATGAGGCTTCGAAGGCCTTTTAAACATAAAGAAAATCCAAAACCCTAACTCTGGAAGATTAAAGGAAAACAGGTTTGCGGGCCCCGATCTCCATTTGGGGTGAATAATAGCTCGTTGAAAAGGTCTAGCTGAGAGGAACACACTTTGATTGGGCCCAGGAAGGAGCCTATGACTATCACCTGGGCCCCCGAATGTCAAAACAATGTCATTTAGAGCCTCAAAATGGCCCTGGAAGTTTAGGACCCGAAAAACTATAGAAAAACTACCAAGGTGGAAAAATCTATTTTGAGCCTATGGAATAGGTGGGTGGCCATCGATATCAATCTGGATCACCCTCTTGATCAAACATCTTCAAACACATAAGCATAAGTGATCCATCAGTCCTATGCATAAAATCAAACCAAAAACCATCAAAATACAAAAGCATATAAGCATATACTCACCTTGATGGTCCCAAACCTCCCCCAGAGGCAGGACCATGTTCGGGTCCTGTCGATAGTCCATACCAACATATAGATACTCCAAAATAATCTGTGGAATCTGCCTCTAAATCTTCTCAAAATCACTAGTAAACTAGTGGTCAACCTCTCCACCTCCATGGCGAGCCAAGATGTGTGCCCACTGCATCAGTTGCAGCTCTTGAACAAGTGGTTTCTCTAAGATCACTCGAGGGCACAATAATACAACCCTCTCTAAAAATAAACTGTAGAGGACCAACCCAAAGGTGTACTCCCCTAATCTCTCCATGACACACCGGTCTACATGCGCTATCATGCATGAGTGCATTTCCCATGCCCATGCGAAGGTATCACCAACCAAGACCCTCTCCACCACCCCTAAGTGTGCACCTAAAATTCATTGGGTCCCCAACGACCCATAAATCCACACCACCATAACAAATACCACCCATGTCAATACATAATCAATTATCATTAGCTTGATCGATCCACCTGTCACTCGATCTGCAATTGAACAATGGTGAAGAGACATCTCATACACCGACCCTCCCCCCAACATCCGGGGTTGAGCATCCATCTCTATTCCATTAAAGGGGATCCCCATTAAAAAGTAGACGTCCACCTCAATTGTAAAGCAAACCTCCTGTCCATGGACCACAAAATCATGCATGTTAGGCCTCCACATCTCAATCAAGAATATCAATAGTTCCTCCCATGACCTCACATGAGCACTATAAAAAACTTTAACAACCCAAAGTAGGCCAGTTGCCACTACAGATGGAAAATCCCTTGCACCTCCCCCTAGAGGTGCTCTCAATACCTCTCTCTCCAAGGAATTGGCATCCTAATATGTTGTCTCTCACTTGCACCCAGTCCAAAAGGATTTTGGTTAGCCAAAAGATTCAAAATGCCAAAAATTATCTTTTAACACCAACTTCTACAATCCAACGTGGTTGTCACTTGAACAGTTGTGCACATCAATGTGACTATTCCTACTATAGTCATGTTGATGTGCACGACTAATAGTTATACAACCATGTAGTCAGTCATGCAGTTGCCTAACCATCAATCATGTATTCTTGCATGATTGTTTCATTATCAGTCGTGCAAGCCTGTGCGACTGTCTACTTGAAAGTCATGTCGAATTGTGTGGGAACAATAAATATAATCACACCAACATGTGTGCAATTGTCTCATTTTATCTCTCACCCTTTACGTGAGAGATTGGATTATACCACGCATGCTTGTGCAGGTATATTCCAATTGCTCGTGTAGTCTCCCTACCCACACATAAATACAATCATACAACCCCAATCCCCAAAACCTAGCAATTAAAAAAATGCAGGAGGTGTTAATCAGTTACCGATATCTCTCATTGGGAATCCAATCACCCATGATCTCCAAAGATCTCAACTACGTCCACAATATGTACTAGAGCTCAATCACCATAGGTAGAAATGAGGTGGCCTCTTAGTGGGGCCCACACCTATATATATGCCCACCTCCCAAACTTCCAAACACCCATACAAGAGTCTAGGAGCTCCATTTTTCACACCATTCAAGGAAAAATGACCGTGACACTCCCATCTACACATTGGTATTGTTTATTTCATATGTTACTCAGATGCCTCGAGGGGCCCTCATCAATCCCTCGAGTGCAGGTACGTCTGTTCACTATGATTTTCATCAAATACCTGCAACATGTTCTTTATCATCAGGTATTATTCACTTAGAGTATTTGGTTGTGGTGTGTAGGTACTTATTCAAATGAATCATAGCACATCCATTTATGGCCATCTTGCAGCCCCTTCAAATATATGTTTCAAACTTGCATGTATCTCATCCTTCCACGATCAATTGAATTAACCAGTATCACCCTCCGAGATCTACCTTCAAGTTCCAAAACACACTTCTTCAAAATACCTTCACCTATGTTGCATCTTGGTACTGTGGGCTGGTAGCCTTCCCACTTACATGAGTTGTCTCACTGATATTTTCCCCTTGAAAAATCAACACTCATAGGTTTTCACTTCAGAGGACAAATCTCATACTTCTTCTCATCATATTGTTAACCTTCCCATTTCAGACTCACAAATCATGTTCTTTTGGTTACATTAAATGCACGTCCGCATTTTCATTATCCCTCCACATCATCCAACATCAGTTGACCATTTGCAAATTCATCATTCGCTCATTTAACTAATTCAAAAACCCACCCATATGGTACCCACCCTCCATCGATTACCTTCTAATACTTGGGCCTTGAGCTGACCAAGACATCCTTCACTGGGGCACCCATTTTTGTATGTGTATTATCAACCAAAATTATTCTTTATTCATTTGGTAACTACATAAAATACCCTTTGATTTCCCACAAGTACATAAGTTTTTTCCATCATAGTCAATGGATCTTTTCACCTAGCATAACAACCCATGTTTCCCTTGGCTGGGGCTTCTAATATTTGTAGCCTTCATTTCTACAAGATATCCTCTTAGAAACCAACATGTGAGTATTCCATACCCCTTTGTCCCATATATTTGTCTTTTGACCTATCACACATCTCTTTATAGCCTTATCAAATCAACACAGTTTATCCCAATATATAGTTGTCCCCCTGACACTAGATTACGTTTCATGTGTTAGGATATTTAGACACTTAGGAGTTAGTAATATCTACTTGGTCTATTGTGTTTTTAGGTAAAAGTGTGTTTTCTAGTGTGTTTCTTTAGTATGCATTAGTATGCATTTGTAGTTAGGAAATCCGACGGTCATGATATGTTCCCAACATAGAGTGATCTGACGGTTCATACTCTCCTCGATCTTAACGACGATTGATCCATGGCTTAACACCCGATTGGCCCATGATCTCTATTTAAAGAGCATGGAGGGTCATTTGCCAATGATCGATTGTGAGAAACTCTCTTGTAAAATCTCTCTGTAATCTTTTTCTTTGCATTAATAAACTGCTCCAAGTGGCCGCATTGGCTGGGGCCATGGATGTTTCCCCGTAGGGGTTTTACCATGTAAAAACATCGGTGTGTTGATCTTTGATCTGGTTATGTGATTGGTTACTGAATCTGTTCATCCTCTGTTGGAATACCTGTGTTTTTGAACATGGTATCAGAGCCTGTTTGAAGACCCGCTCCTGTTGAAGATCGAGATCGTGAAGCCGAGTTATATCATCTCCACTTTCTGTCATTTTTGTACATTTTTGGGCTGAGAGGACTGTTCCATTGCGTCCAGAGCATTCATTTCATTCATGATCAATTTTTTTTTTCACTCGAAAAGGTTTCCATTTGCCCGAGATACGACCATTATAGTCAGATTCGGAGGTATAAAGCTTGAATACACATTTTTTAAAAATTTTTGCAGAGTAGTATTTTGGTTTTATTTCGGTTTTGTTTTATTTATTTCCAGGTTTCTACTCTTTTAGATATGCATATTCTCTTTTCCCCGTGCCTTGTGCGATCTCGGCAAATCAGAAACATATAGGAAAAGGTGCATCTTCTGGGTAAGCTAACCGAGATCTAACCCTTGTTGTCATTGAGAAGAGATCTTTTTTTCTTGTGTGAAAAGAGGTTTTTTTTAGCATGCTCTCCAAGGCCGTCTTCAACAACAACAACAACAACAACAACAACAACAACAATCCTCCTTCTGAACATTACAATATGTTTTGCTAGATCATTTGGTTAAAAGTTGCCTTATTAAGTAAGATGTCTTGAGTTCAAGTCTCTCTTTTGTTACTTTTTTTGAAAAAGTTAATGCTAAAATTGTAAAGTGTATTTCACTTTAAGTATAAAAGTGAATCACTATAAGTAGCTTTAATATTTTATTTTAGAGTTATTTATTTTGCATGCAACTTTTCTGTTATAAAGTGACTTCATTGTAAAAGTGATCCCCACTTCTCTTTATAAAAGTGGGTCACTTCATAAAGAAACTTACACAATCACGTGGTCATTTGGTTACCGATTGTGCCTTTTTTTAAAAGGGCATAAATCTAACATCAGAAGTCCATTTTCAGTATCGTTTTTTTTTAAACCGCATAACTTTTCGAGCTATTTCCATCTAGATCATCAGTTTCAGTTTTTAAATTCACATTATCTGCATATTTAATATGTCTTCTACAAGTACTGTCTTGCTTACCAGCAACAACTACTTCCAATGGAAATCTCATATGGAAAATTTATTGAGAAGTAAAGGCTTGTACCGGATTACCTTGGGAAAGGAAAAAGCACCCACTGATATTGATAAGAAAGCCAAGTGGGATAATAGGAATGACGAAGCACATGGACTAATCGGAATTTCCATCTCTCTTTCAAGATATTGATGACCCCAAAGAATCTTGAGACACGATTGAATCTGTGTTTGGTAAACTCAATATTATTCGAGCACAACAGTTAGAAAATCAAATACTGACCTTGAGTCCAAATGATGTTTCTTGCCTTGGAGACTATCTATCTAAGTTTAAAACACTCAGAACTTTATGTGAAGAATGTAAGATAAAGATGGAGGAATAGTGTTTCATCTATCTTATTCTTTCTAAGCTAGGTAGTGCATATTCTGTGTTTGTATCTACCTTTTATTCCATGAGAGAGGCTTTAAGTGAAGAATCTTATGCAAAACCCAGTCTTGAGTCCTTTTGTGCTTATTTGATTCAAGAGGAAGATAAGCTTGTACAATTTGGAGTGATCAACACTGCAGGTCCCTCCAACAAAGCCTTAGTTGTCCAACAAAAATATAAACCCAAGTATCCCAAGAAGAAACATCCTCTCTACAACAACAAACAACATAAGGGTCCCAAACCTGCTCAGACAGCTTTAGCTCCTACTGGTGACAAAGGAGAAAAATATAAAAGTAATAATACTAACAGACATTGCAACTTTTGTGATAAATATGGTCATGATGTGTCCAAATGTTTCAAGAAGATGGCAGCTTTAGAAGCAATGATGAAGAAGCACAACATCAATATTGATTCTACTTCTTCTTCTCATGGACATGCACTTTCTGCTTCTAGTTTCTCCTTCAATTCAACTTCTACTACTACTTCTTCATCTGATGAGTGGCTTATTGATTCAGGAGCATCTTATCATATGGCTAAGGATAAAGCCATATTTTCTTCTCTAAATGAATGTAACACCAAGAAAATATTTGTTGGCGATGATAGATCTCTTAGTGTTGTAGGATCTGGAATAGTTCAAGTAGATAATGGTCATTTCAATGATGTATTATGTGTTCCAAGTCTTTCTAGTAACCTTCTATCAGTATATCAAATCACTCATTTAGGTGAAGGTAAAACCGTTGAGTTTTCACCTCACCAAGTTGTAATCAAGGATCTAAAAGATCCTAAGCATGTTCTTGCAATTGGAATTGCTAATGATATTACCAGGTTGTACAAGTTTGACAACTTTGGGTCATCAACTTTTCATCAGTTTTTGTTTCTCATAGCGATGACTTGAGTAAACTTTGGCATGAGCGGTTTGGTCATCTAAACTATCGTTCATTGCAGCAACTATGTAATCGACAGATGGTGACTGGTCTTCCTCTTGTTTCATGCATAGATGGTGTTTGTGCCGTTTGTGTTCTTGACAAACATCATCGGGACAATTTTGACAAACATGCCTCTTGGCACGCCTCGGGTCCTTTGCAACTTGTTCACAGTGATTTGTGTGGTCCACTTTCTTCTCCTTCTTTTTCTGGGTGCAAGTATTTCTTAACTTTCATTGATGACTTTTCCAGACACACTTCGATTTACTTCTTAAAACTCAAGAGTGAAGTTTTTGACAAGTTTTTGGCCTACAAGGCTCTTGTAGAAAAGAAACCTGGACATCAAATTCAAAGGTTAAGAACATATAATGGAGGTGAATATGTGAACAATAATTTTACAAGTTACTACACTACACAGGGAATCCAAATGCAACACATTGTTCCATATACACCACAACAAAACGGTGTTGCTGAGAGAAAGAACCGCACATTAAAAGAAATGGCTAATTGTATGATCCAATCTAAGGGATTAAGTCTAAAGTATT
>ML779375.1:490491-504356 GCA_009831015.1 Picea engelmannii
TGTACAAATATCTTTATTCTTTTCAAAGAAAAAATGGTTTGAATGATTACCCTCTCCCTTCAACGGACTTCCCTGAAAGTTCCCCACTATATTGTCTCCAACTCTTCTACACAATGACATCATGGGAAAAAAGAAACAATGATATATTTTAGCTATACATATGCTCCTAACGTCACCATAAGGGGGCATCTATTATCACCAAAAAATTGTTCATAGAAATATAATTGATGGCCGAACAAACTACTAGTGCAACAAACCAAACAACATACCTCCAACATTAACAAGATTTATTAGAAAATCACAAAACTATACAAATGGTTCCTTAAATTTCTATGCATACTTCCAAGGGCCTTTCTACGCACATCTACACAAGGTAACAATACCAAATTCGCAAAAATTGCGTGGATTGCGTGATTTTCATCAAAGAAAATTGTGCATATGCAAAAATGACACATTTATGATTATGGTTGGGCCTCACGCATGTCCATATCGGGTGTATCGTGAGAATCCTCCCAAATCTAGGTCGAAATCTAGCATCGGGTCCATTTAAGGACTAGGGAGGTACCTACATGAGGGCCCCTATTCACACTACACACTACTTTTGTAAAATCTTGAATGAGTCCTATAAATACAATCTTGAGGTATGCACAAAATTAAGAGTTAATGTGTATTGTTGTGCTTTGGAATTGCTCCTTGAGAATCCATCATTCTCATAGAATCTTTCTAACATCCATAGTAAGAGCCATTCTTCTCACCTCTTGAGAATATATTATAGGCAATTCTTCACCATTATCATATCATTGTAAGAATAAAAGGAGCTCTATATTGGGGACCTTTAGGGCCCTCCCAAGGAGGAAGAGGGGAACTCACAAGTTCCTTATATTTCTCCAAGGTGTTATCAATCAAAATCCTATCCATTGGTGACTATCTCTTGTTCATATTTTTAGTTTTTCATTGCCAATTCATGCATGTTTTAGTTTTGTTATCATTTCCTTTTATTTCTTACTTGCTTTACTTGTTGGCTTGACAAGGTATCTAACTGGTTCATTTTATGCTCACCCAAGTGCAAAAACCAACGCAACACACATATATACAATGAGATATTTATGTTGGTTATGGATGGTGTTGTAACTTGAGATGGTTACCGACTGCTTAGAAACCACGCCAAGACATATTTAAACCAACTTTAGGCCACAATATAGCTCTTGGACCAACGTGGGCTCCCTCAAAGACAAAAAATAAACTATCTTCTAGTAACATCAACTTACATCATTAAGCACAAATTCCATATTAGAATGATTAACAAAGGATTATTTATGTATGCAGGGCTTAGAGATCAAATGGTAGTTGAATAGAATAGAGATATTGTAATCGTCTCATATTAGAGGCCTAATCCATTGGGCAAAGAGTCTCATTCAACAAGGAATAAAAGTTGATAATGAAAGATGGAAAAAGGGAGAAAAACAATAAATCTCAGACCAAACAATGAGTAAGGAAGTCCCTATGAGGATGAGATGAAGGAAAATGATTTTTCTAAGCATCTAAACAATGAATTCAACAAAAGAAAATGAAGTGTATGGATTGAGCACAATATGTGAATTCAAAATCATAACACCTACAAAGTAATTTGTAAACAGTTTCTGATGAACAATAATGGCGGTCATACCAAATTAATGTTTTTAACATAAATAAATCTGACTGCAAATTACAGATTAAATAAGAAGAACATAGATGCAAATGAAAGAAGATTAATACTGAAAAAAGACAAGAAAATACAAGGTTATGTTAAGAATGAGCAGTGAATCTGTAGAATCTTTCTATTTGGGAAAATTACAATGGCATTGTCTAATTGTTCTACGAAATTTTTTTTTTCCCTGGAATCTGCATACACAAATTTGCACGAAATCACTATTTTTTGTTGTTTAAAATCCATTTCTAAATGCAGAAATGGATTCAGCATGCTGAAAAACCCATGGGGGCACTCAGATTATACATAAATAATCACTCAAATTTGCGGATCTAACAACTTTTCACTAGATTTTGGGAAAATGTCCCTGGAAAATATCACTAAAAAAGTCATTTCGTAGAACATTTAGACTACGACAATTACAATAGCCTTACATGCTTCATTGTAAAGGACACAATCCTTGTTGCCCAAACTCCTAACCTACTAACCCCCGCTCTTAAAATGTCTTCAACTACTTCTTATATCCTCTTTGATTGCTGAATGAATCCCTTCATTTATGGAACTGTTACTCAACTGTAGCCTCAAAATATGCAATCAATCTTCTAAAATAGAATAAAGATAAGACAATTTTGGAGGATTTGACACCTATAATAGATGTGTTGTCACATACCATTGAAAAATATATTTATGTTTCTAAAATCTTGTGGAATGCCACATTATCAATCATGCTAAAAGAATAAATTTGTTGATTTTGAGATAAAAGTGAAGGTGAATTTTTTTCCCCAAATGTATATCTGCAATATATAAAAAACTAGATAAACCAATATGGGTTGAGTGCACACTACAAAATTAACCACCAAAGTGACATACAATAGAAGTAACAAAGCCTCTATCTTTGACTATATGATTAAATTGCTCAGGTAAGGAATGTTCAATCAAATCCACTTCATCATGCTAATACATAGGTGTGTGGTGTGAGTGCCTTTTGTTTTGTGTATACCATATCCAAAAAATCCAAAAATATTTTCTTTTTGGGATTTCACTATGCATTTTGATCTCGGAATCTAGTTTACATGTGTTTATAGGATTCAAGGGATGTTTTTAATATGGGGAAATCCATTGAACTTGACATACATGTCTCTAAACTGACATATAAGGAGAGGTTTTTCTCTGAATTTCTTCTTTGCATTATTAATCGTCCATATTTCCATTACTATACCTTAGGTTCCCACCATTTGTGTTGTTTTAATGGTTGAACTTTATTGGTATTGTTATCTCGTTGTTTATTGCTACTACCTTGCCATTTTATTCCATTTCTTATCGCACCATAGGTATGCTTGGCCACTAACCATCTATTTTCTCCCATTTTACAACACCCCTGGACGAGAACTGATATTACGAGTGGTCATCATTTATTGTGTTTCTTTTTTCAATTCATTTCTTAAGTCATGTTCCATGCACCTAGAACTTCATTTCAAACCACTCATTCTCTCTAGCCAAGCTTACTCTTACCCCTTTTTCATGTTCGGTAACCAACCATGAAAAAGGTACACCCTGGAGTCTCCTATAAGCTTTTTTCAGACTCCCTAAACATGAAAAGATTTCCTAGTGAGCTTGTTTCCTTTCACACTCATTAAATGGAATCGAAAGGACATCTATTCGGTGTAAGTTTAACGCTTTTTCGGACTAGATGGACTAATTACAAAAAAGGAATACTCTAGTCAACATTGGCTAGAAGAGTTCTCCCTTATATTGTTTTATCATTTTTCGGGCTCGGGAGACAAATTTACGAAAAAGCATACCTTTGGAGTCTTCTTTGTCCTTTCGAACTCTCTAAATATGAAATGAAACATGATCATTTTCTTTATTGGGCTCGTTAAATCCATAAGATTGTATATGGAGTTTTTCTTTGGATCTTTCTAGACTCCTTAAATATTGAAGAGACCGTCGAGCACCATTCTCCGCCCCGGGCTCGAGAATTAATCCGCGGGTGAGAATATCAAGCATGATTTTATTTTCCTTCACATTCATTTCAAACATGAAAGAAATAAAAAGAGTGGGGGGTTTTACGTCTAGTCATCTTCACAAATGGTGGTTGTCCATCAAGTCGCCCTTGAACAATGCACCTGTTTTGCGTCCATGTACAATAGTTGAGTTATCCATTGTCTCTCAATCATTACCATATCCATGACTTCTCGAACTCCACTAATTGGTTACTCTTCCAATCATCCATGGCATGTGTTTTGGTTCTCATTGAGTCGATGCTACCAAGTCAAGTCATTTTTCATGCTAATTTTTTCAAGGGAAGTTATCTTGTGTCGGCCATTTTTAGTCCTTTATCCCATTCTTCCCGACCATACTTGTGTCATTTGTGTTGTACTATTACACTCTTCAAAACATATACCTTTATATGTTTTGTGTCAATTGATGAGGGATACATCAAGGCCCTCCTTCGACGGATTTCATCCTATCAACTCCAAATCATTATTCAGGTTTGAAATCTAGAAACCAATTAGTACCTTGGTATTTGTAGACATTAGCGGTAAATTCCATTACATTTCAGCAGTGGGTTTACATTATTGGATCATGTTGAATGAATCTACAAGTTTTAAACTTCAACTCATTTATTCACACTCGCTAGATTGTACTAGGTATCTTGGGGTCCATCATCATTATCAGTGGGTTCCCTTGTGTCTGTTAACAATATACATCAATGTCCGGTAATCAGACAGTTTCTACCATGCTCGACCTTAGCACATTTATTCACGTGTTATAGATTCATACCATCGGGATTTGGTACAAAGACCTTGGGTTGGGAACACCACATTACTTTATGGCATTCCCTCCCAAGTTAAGATGGATTTATTCATGAGTACTTCAGAGATCGCTCAGTCATCGATTCATCTCATTAATTTGTATACTGTGACATAGATCCACATTTGTACTTGGTTGTGGCTCTATCTTCACTTGTGACATGGATCCACAATGTATTTTCTCATGGCCATGATCTAATTTTCTACTTCATGCATGGATTTGTAGTATTATTTTTGGCGGCTATGCTTAGTTTTTATTACCAAGAATGGGTATGCCTGCCTTGGGGATGTTATTATTATGCATGACCGATGATGGTTTCTTTCTAGGTTCCTCCACCCAAATATCTGTGATTTTGATTGTAAAGTATTTCGGCCATCAGACACCTCTTCTGAACTCACACTTTAGGGGGAATCCGTTATATAGTATTTTCCACCTGATGACCTGATGGGGATCATCCATAGGTTAACAGTCTGAAACAATGAATTATACTACTTTTCCCTCAAGTTTAAAGTACATTTTTGCCTGATTGTTGGTTATCCCTTTATAACATGTGACCAAAATTTATGGTCACTCCCTGTCCTCTTAGAATGTGTGAACCATTTCCCTATGCAAGAATGCAAGGAACGATTGGGTCTGTTAATCCATATTTAGGATTAGTTTCCATGAGATGAGATTAAACCCCATATTTTTCGCAGTCCGACCTAGAGAAGATTGTTATCTTGGGCATCTAGATCCTATTTAGATTAACCTTTGATCTTATCTCTATTATCCTAATTATTGAGGGTGTCTCATGGGAAAAAGGGATAGAAAGGAGAAAGCAAACTTATACTAGAATTTTGATTATAGAGCTTAGGCAAGGAACTTGGGAGGTAACTCCTGCAGGGTTAATTTACTCTACAACAGTAAGCTCATCCCTTCTGCCATCACTCTCAGGGAAATGATGGTCATCCATCACAACCATAAGGTCTCTACCAAAATGTTCATGTCGAGCTCAGGGGAAAGACAATTCTGTTTGATATCGAAGTCATCGATGCTCCATTGGATTGCAAAATCTTGTTTGGGTGTAGTTACATGTCTTCCATGAAATTTGTGGCCTTGTACGTATTTTGTACTATGCTCTTCCCCCATAATGGGAAGATTGTCACTATCAAGAAATTAACACATTATGAAATCAATCATTCAAGTAACATAGATAATTTTCTACCTCTCATATGAGCTAGTTCATATATATCACCAATCGTAGACGTTGGACCTGGAATCTTCATGGACCCATCCCTTGTGGGGTATTACCAAGGGAATCCACCTATCCTCCCTCCCATAGATTCTACCTAAGTTTGTGTCGTATCCTTAGATGGTGTTGAATCTAGTGATGAACCCTCCTCAGAGGAACCCACAATACCTCAACCTATTATTGAAACAACTACTTCACAATCCTCTCCAAAACATCCCCCCATGACTGGAAAAATACTAGTTTGAAAAATGGTCCCTCGAGCCATAACTCAAATACCTTTCTTTTATCCACCACCCAAAGTATCAGACTATCAGGTCACCACTACCCTCACCATGCCTAACATGGTGATCTCTATACATGTTTGGTATCTTGAACCACCATCTATGGTACTAGTATTATACCTCTCACTTCAATTGGTGACTTTTCCCATGCAATCAATGGTTCAAACACCAACTCTTCCAACCGGTCACACAGTTCGGGGAAAATATACCAACAAAGGGGGAAAGAAGAAAAAGGATGGGTCCACCCCTCAACCCCGAGTCCAATCACCATGTGCACTTTGTGCAAAAATCAAACACCCTACCAACCTCTACACACTAGGCTACCCAAATTACATAATTTAATTCAAATCCCTAAGGAAACATCATTTCTCCCTACCCTAGTAGCTTCCACCGCCACCATTGTTGCAGAACCTTATTCATCACACAAGAAAGTTCTGTGCACCAACTTTGTATGCATCATCTTCTCACAGTATGACCACTACACTCATTAATACCCATCCCTACCAAAGTTTTGGGAAACCTTAGTAGCAGTGTGACAAACATATTTTTCAGAACTCGAGGCACCCCCCACTGATGCTAAAACTAATGACATATGCTATATCTCCACGTCAGTAAATTAATAGATGAGATGCATGTGTGCGCTATGTGACCAAATAGATCATTTTACGCACATGTGTCCTCTCATTGTCGAATATGGGGTTCGTCATATGAATTCCCTTCAAAATGTTCAAACATCCTTTCAAACGTCACTTTCCCAAAACATGACCATGCTACCCTCTTAAGGTAATCCCATCATACTTTCTTCGGAGCAACAATTATTACCCCTGCTCCCACCAATAGTACATATACCATGAAGATCAAGAGACTTACCTATAAATCCCCCTAATTTTTCAGTAAGTCATTCGCCTAATATTCTTCCTCCACCCAATACACATGACCCACACACATGTGTGGATATATGGTGCATTTCTTCTAGTGAAGATTCCCCCCTCCTCCTATTGAACCACCCGTTCTAGCGAAAGGTGATCCACACTCTTACAAAAAAAAAACTACTCACGAATATTCAACTTCTACACCTTCCATAGATGCCAATATCATAAACAACTTAGGCCACACACTTGGCACCATTACACCGCACCTGCTTGTTCATACCTCTAAAGATCCATTATTTTCTTACATTTTTCAATTATATGAAGATATCTTAGAGTCCATGAAAACACATGACTTTCCCTGGGATGCAATGCATCACAAATATTTCTTATTATCAAAAGAAGCATTTCAACCTAGCATAGACACCTATGTACATGCGATTGAAACTAAAGACTTCATTCCTCCAGGGAAGGTGAATTGGTTCAAAAACCCAATCCTTGCTCGTGATGCTTTCGAAGAAGGGAACTGTTAAAATTTTGGTGTGATCGTTTAACCATAGACAATATCACATTATTTTCACCCAACCATAGGCAAAAATGCCACCCCGAAGCACTTTAACCTTTACTTAGTATAGTTTCGACAAGCCTACTCCAGAACCAACAAATAAACCCCAACCACAATACTGCTATAACAATAGCACAATAACCATACAAGTGTAGCGTACCTTATACCAAGAGAAGCACAAGAGATATACCAAAAGACTATTGCACTACTCCTTGAGACTATCACCCTCTCCAGTTGCAATTGTTGCTCTCCAAACTTGTGCCCTAGTTGCCACTGCAGTTCCTCCTTAGACTTGTGCACTTGATGAGTGAGTGTGTCCAAATGAGCTAGGAATATTCCTATTTATATTGTCCTGTCCAGTTGACTGGGGCCGACTTCTCCTTATGGATGCATCTATTACTTTATTATTAATTCTCTTGAGGCCGAATTGTCTTCTAGGGTTTTCTAACATGTGTTTATCGATTATCTTGCTTCCGAAATATTCTATTCTAAGTAAAAGGTTACACATGGAGGTTAATACCTCCCATAGCTACCAAAACATCAACACTCCCTCTTAGCTAGGGAGGTATTAACTAAGATGTTCTTCATGTAATGGTCCCAAACACATCCATCCATCTCTCATGGCATGAGAAAGAGTGTTAGAGCAAGATTTGCCTCACCCTATGCAATCTTGCAGAGAGGGCCTTACTCCATTTCCCTATGTAGACTTACTTTCCCTGATTGATGAATCCAGAGACAAAAATAAATATTTTTCCACTTGTACGCACCTTGCAAGCTATACAACAATCGTATATGATGGCTGCTCCACTACAACCCACGTACATCAAGATTTATGCCAGGAAGTCAAAATTAAATGTCGGGTTTCCATGTCACGACAGGAGATCTCTAATCCTTGGCCTTTCATATGCTGGAAACGTTCCAACTTAGCCCTTCAGTTTCATTTTGAAGGCCATAAAGAAGCCAATTCTAAGCTATGTAAAAGGAGAGAGAATTCAAATTTGAGAGCAAAGTTACTCTGGAGAAATTATTACTTCATTATTGAGTCTGCATCCCTTTGTCCTTTAAGTCTGAACATAACATTCAACCCCCAATCTCTTCCCTTATTGATGGAGAACCTCTTTGTATCCCTTATATGAGCTTGCCTTTGGTGGAGGATTGAAGTGGTGGAGGCCCAGTTGGAAGGAACTCAGTTTCTTGGTTCTGAATCGTGTCGATACGAAAGTCTATAATGTTTTCACTTCTATTGATCATTTATTAATAGAAATACCCCTTTCCCATCCAATTGATATCTTGCAAATATATGTATTATGATCCATGGGCATGTTTGTTTTGTATATTAATGGATTATGTTATATAATGTGCTAACCTTATATATTATCACAATATGATTGCTCTGCTTGTTTGTTGAGAACTTATTGCGGGTGTAAAACTTTGGGTCGAAGTGCTCAACGATAGACATCATCAAACATTTGGATGAGGTTGGCCTCTTTATTACCTCCTTTGCACATTAGTTTATATAGCATATGCTGGAATTGAGTCGATTTCTATAGCCACTCCTATCTGTTGTGGTTCACCCTAGCCATAGAGAGATTTTTCTCATAACAGAATTGGCGATCGTACTGAGGAATGATCTTCTTTCTTAGGGTTTGAAGTACTTTTCTCCTTAGATTGCTCTCGTTTCTATTGTGGTTCTTGTCGTGTCATTGCTTGACAGATCCTGTTCACTTTGGGTCTGAGTTTTCGGCCTTTCTCCCCTTCCTGGCCTTATTTCAAAGCATATACATGACTTTTTGCTTGACAATTGCATACACATGCGGGTTGTCTCACTGCAAGCTGCGTATATACGCTCTGTTTACCCAAACAGTTGCATACACCCTTTTTACTTGCCTATTTCTTGGTCTGGTGTTTGTTGGGTGGGATTTGATGCTTGCTAAGCCTTCTTAGGTCTCTATAGTGCCTGTTGAGTGCATGTGGGATGACAAGAAACCCTCTTTTGGTTGAATTTTTGGGTGAAGTTTTTCTCTTCATCTTTTCATTTTTATTGTCCTTGTATATTGGGCTGGGTGCTTTGTCGCTTGATATCCTTCTTGAGTTATCTTTCTTTTATACACAGTAGGTCTATATATCAAGTTACTTTTCAGTCCATGAATTTTCAGTTTTGATATATTGAAAACACAAAAAAAAAATAGGCATTTTGCATTGCTTGGCATTTTTTGTCTTTTGAGTTTTATCATTAGCTTAGTGCACATAGTGAAAGATTGCATTTTTACTTCTGAATCATAGAGTTGAATTTGAAAATTGCATCGTTTTTAGGTGCATATCATGCATCAAAAGTTAAAGTTAGACCTTGCATTACTTTCATATTTAATTTTCTTGCAGAGTCATAACATCATTGGTTTCATCACCATATACCTTTTTGAGTAATCACGACCATAAAATCAACGCTATAATTTAAAATTTATTAGTAACGATTTTATTTTCTAGGGTGCATAGACTAGCCTAGGATTTAGTGCCTTGGAATAGGATTTTGTGAGTAAACTTCTCCAAGGCAATTAAATCAAAATATGTGTCTAAGTCATGGAGTGGAGAAATCCATTGTATAATTGGTATGATCAGGAGGCTCGGCTCACACCGGAGTTAATCACGAGGTCGCACGAAGTTGGTTGAAGGGATATCCCACAGATATTCACCTAGCGTCAGAGATATATCTGTGTATTTATTCTTATTTGGGGATCTTACTAGTGCCCATACCTTCGTGAGAGGCAGTTCTTTCAAGGTTTTGGGCTTTTCTACCCTGCCCATACAGTGATCCGGACTTACGAATGATCGCCTGTGCATCGGTTATACAGTGTTTTATTAGTTGCTTGACTTAGGTATCTCATAGGTTACTTGCAGGGGTTATTTTGCAGGTACCCTAGGTCAGATAGGGGTCGGAAAACAAACAACCTTTATGGAGGATTACCTCTTCGGGGGGGTCTGACCGACTGGTTGTTAATCCCACGAGGGCCCCTATAACTAATTATGTTACCTCCAATCTTTAGTAGGGAGTCTCAATTCCCTCTTGGACAAGACATACCTTCTTTAGGGAGGGAGGCCACTCAACCACTTTAGCCCGTTTGCATGCATATTGGCCGTTTGACTTTTGGTTTTCTCTTTTCTTACTAGTTGAACTTAGATATATATTTTTTATCTTTAGAGTCTTAAGTCATCATGGAGTCAGACCAGCCCCCCCGCCGGTCCCGTCACTTGTTATAGTTACCACCAGATTTCATGTCCTTGCCTTCTAAAAGGTGTAGAGTCATTACACGTGGTACACACACATCCATCACTCAGACTTGTGATTCTACAAGGATGAGTACTGAACTTGGTATTCATAATTCTGGGAGTCCTTTGACTCCCATACCCACTATAGTTAATGACACCCCTTTGACTCTTGCAATCTCCACGGTTGTAGTACTAGAGGCACCTATCATTACTATGGCCCGGACTATAGTTAATGCTCATGCTACCACCTCGAACCCCTTTGGGTCTCTTGGCCACTCATCGGGCTACAATGTTTAGTCCATCCCTATGGTTTCTAGTCCATTTTCTTATGGTATGCCTAACTTCACCTCGCAGTTTTCGAACTCCATGCCAACTGCTGAGCCTAATGCTAGCGTTGGGCTTGGGGGAAATACACCTCCTTACACTCCTTTTTCATTTGGTGGATCTCAAATCCCTCAAATGACTCCTAATATGGGAGGTATCCCTTATTTTAACCCTGGGTTCAATCCTCCTACTTCTGGGTGGAATAATCAACCTGGCGGACAAGCTTCATCTCAAGTTTTGTCCTACAATACTACCTCCTCGGCGCATATTCCGACCAATACATTTGGCATGATGAATCCACCTCTATCCTCTGGTTTCCAACCTGGGGGAGGCCAGTCTCACACTTTGGGCAACCCCCAACCTAGATCTAATCCGGTTGGGGGCAATTTCTATAACCCTAAACAGAACATTCCAAATGGAATGATGCCCAACCAACCTTATATGAATCGGCCCAGAGGAGGGCCTTATAATGCCGGACAGGGCCATGGTGTTTACCAAAACCTTGGATGGCCCCCGAATCCACAAGAAAAATCTTTCTCAGGAGAATGGGGCTAGATGTCACAATCCCGTCTCCCTTTTCTGGCCATGCTTAATCTTCCAGATTAGTCTAAGTTAATGAATGACCCTGTGAGTCACAATCCTACATGGCCCCCTGTCCCCAAACTTCCTTCAGACATCCCAAAGTTTGAGGGTAAGAATGGAGAGGATTCTAGGGATCACGTCACTACTTTTCACCTTTGGTGATCTAGGTGTAAAGATTTGGGTCGAAGTGCTCAACGGTGGACATCATAAAATGTTTGGATGAGGTAGGCCTCTTTCTTACCTCCTTTGCAAATTAGTTTAAATAACATATGTTTGAATTGATTCGATTTATACAGTCACTCCTGTCTGTTGTGGTTCACCCTAGCCATAGAGAGATTTTACTCATAACAAAGAGCCACATAGTATTACAGACCAATCTACAGGTAGCACTACTATAGCCACACATGTGATCCATAATTGGATCCAGGAGCTTGATGGGGCTCAGAAAGGCCTAAAAATCAAAGTTCTCAGAATGGATTCAAAACGGACGTTTGTGTAGGCCTCATTGATACGAACCCAACACAACTTGAACAGGCTCAAATGAACATCATATGCTCCAGATATAGCGATCTGTTCATTTGGCCAAACAGGCAAAAAAAGTCAATGCTGATGTCAGCATGACATCATGCTGATGTGGCAATGTCTGGAGGTGACAAGTGGTAGCTGACCATATAGCCAATGTGGTAGGGGTATAGTTGGATGTTGATGTGGCAGGTACAGGTGGACCAATCTAGGAGTGACACGTGTCACCATTGCAAAGGTGACATGTGGCACGCCCGTACGACGTACGTACGATACATGGTAGAAGTGACTGGGCAAGTGTGTTGACTGGGAAGATGAGCTGACTAGGTAGATGTGTTGATTGGGCAGACAAGTGGTCCAATTGGATAATTGGATATTGATGCATGGCGTTTACTTGGGTGCATGTAAAGGTGCCATGTGGCACCCGTTCGTTGGTTCAAGTTTTATGCAAATTTTTTTTTGGGGTTCAACAGGTTAGAACCCATGACCTCATTGGGTGCTAAGCTTTCACGTAGGCTGGTCTACCAGCCTGCCTACCGGATGAGTTTTAACCTTATATGGCGTAGTAAATATTTGAAGTGACATGGAGTCACGGGTGGAGGAGGAAAGGGCTGGGGTCTAGCCCCAGCCCGCGGTCATTTGTACACCATACAACCTGTTGGGGTCCTATATTTATAGGCGAGTCGATTCTTCGATTGTTGATTTGGCGTTCCTCTCGTGATGACGAAGTATGGCTCGGTTGATCTCCTTTCCTCCCTCCATCCTTTTTCACTCGATCCCCCATCACCCTGCTGCATCCTTCATCCACTGCACCCTCTCCCCCTTGTCTTTTCAACCCATCGACTACTTTTCCCGCCTTCCATCCTTGCATAAATGGACTTAGGATGAACAAAAAGAACAATAGGTTAGGCAGATTGAAATAATAATAAGTATTGATATAGTTAGTATAGGTAATAATTGAGTAATAAACAACTAATTTAATAATTGATTAATTATTAATTAATTATTAATTAAGTTAAAAAACTAGGCTAGTAACTAAGTTAGTTTTAATTAAATAAAATAACAATTTAAATAAAACAAAATATTAAAAAAAGAAAAACATTAAAAAACAAAAAGAAATAAATTATAATAAAAATATATATAATAGAACAAATAAAATACATAAAAATAAAATACTTAATACAAAAACCAAAAACAAATATAAATTATAATATAAAAAACAATTATAAAAAATATAATACAAAACAAATAAAACATGAAAAACAAAAAACATATAAATTTCAAACAAAAAAAAAACCAACGTAATACACAAACAAAACATATTAAAATATTAAAAAAAAAAATTAAAAAACAAATTTAAATCCTAAGTCCTACCACCCTACCCCCCTCACTTCCTCACGTCACCTCCTCCTCTCCCACGTCACTTCCCACTAAACTACCCCACGTCCCATCCTCCTACGTCATAACCCAAACTCCCGCTCATACCCCACCTACCTCCACTACCCATTTCCCTACGTCACAATCCACTAATTCCCTTCACATTACCTGCGCGCCTTTCCATACCCGTGCCCCCCATCCACCATACCACAAATAAATCCACGCACTAAATTAATTTCGGAGCCCCCCCCACCTTCCGGAAGTTAACGAGGGGGGGGGGGTCCGGAATTTAAAATAAAGACCTTGCACATCTGGACGGTCCCGAGCGAGCCATTTAAATCAACGACCC
>ML779375.1:510022-555283 GCA_009831015.1 Picea engelmannii
GGGGGGGGGGTCCGGAATACCGCCCTCCCACCAAAAAACCACTTTTTTCCAAAAGTTACCATTTTTGCCTATTTTACCATGTCATATTCTAGATCAAGTTTTGGGCAAAAGGAGACAAATTTTAAAAATCCAAGAGAGGGTTTTTCTCAGCACGGGCTGAGGAACAAATTTTTTTTTCAGTTTTTGCAACGGAGTTATGAGCAGAGAGAATCAAAGGCATCTTCGAGGCCTATTTTTTCAGATTTTCAATTTTCCGTTTCAGTCCCGATCTTGCAGACGCTGTCACGACCAGCTGGGGACGAATTTGGCGAAACCGAAGGAGGTTTTTGTCTAGAACATGCCCATATACAATAACATCTTTCATTTTTTTCCCAGGTGTCATAATTGAAGAAAAAATCACATCTGTTCGGACCCCTTTTTTCGCAGAAAACCGGTCCGTTTTTCATGGCAGAAAGCTCCAAATTTGGTGGGAGTGGTGGCTATTTTTGGCCGAGGCGGTTAAACCAAATTCCGAAACTAATTGGGATGGTTTATCCTATTTATCTAGATGATTTTAATGTAAAATGGTTCGACCTGTGAGGTTCCTGGACTGGACTGTGGGTTATGCATGACCAGAAGACTTTTTATTTTCTGTAATTTTGAGATGAGCAATCAGCAATGAACATGTTTTCTTTTACAGGATTCTTGTGTGGGTGTATTGGTGGCATTTTCCTCTGTTAAAGTGTTTTTCTGGTTATCATTCATTTTGTTTCCAGTTCTTATTATCATAAGGAATGTTATAAATGAAGAATTTATCAGCAAATACTCTGTTTCTTAGCGTTTGATAATCTTTATGTTGATCTTCTAAAAGGCTAGCATGGGAATTCTTAGCTGCTCCCTTGCCTGGCTTTTTCCTCCACTTTTTCTTCCTCAAATCAACATCATTAAAACTCAATTCGATCCAAGACGTTCACTACCTTGCCCTGTGTAAAAGAACTTTGTCCAGACCTGAGAGTGAATCTCCTTATTTAAAGTGCAGACCCCATTTGCCCAATGGCCCCCTTTTCTATTCCAAATCAATAATTTAAAAACCCAACCCATGTTCTTCATAACTAGCCTAATAACTCTTCAAACAAAGCTATATCAGACAGAGAGATCTCTCTCTAAGTCTTGGAGGGCTAGATCCAAGACTCGAAGTGGTTTTGATGTTGCCTCTGTGACTGCCTCACAACCTTGGGCAAATTACAGAGTGCTAACACAACCCATATATAAGACTGTTGGCATGGGTGTTAAAGTTTTGGTGCGTTGGCATTTCATTTAACCGCCACCGATGACCATTGCTATGTGACCTCCGTAGTATATGGTGAGCAATTATGGTATCCCACTGCATGCGGTTATGGTATGAGCTCCATTCCTGTCCATTGGCGCAGATGATATGAAGTTGGCCCAACCTTAGTTTCGATGAATGCCCACAGGACCTAGTGTTAAATGATTAATACAGATTTTTGGGTTGGTGCCTGGTTGGTCGGGCTAGCCCGCTGACCAAGGGTGCACGACCAGAGGCCTATCCAGTTTGGGGGGCATGTGTAAAGTTCTAGACCACGACCATATGGACACTACACGTAACCAATGACTAGGAAATCAGGGGCCTAACCATTGTATATGCACATGGAGGTCTGGCCCACGACCACATGTCCACCACCATATAACCAATGGCCGAGAGTTAAGGGGCCAGTGTGCCTAGCTTAGCGCCTGGCCACATGGGGACACCAATATGAATAGGAGCATGAATACCAAGGGGGATGCGCCCTATGTTTTGGCATAAAGTGAGTTTTCTCTTTGTATTAAAATATTTTTATGGATTATTAACCTGATATTGGGAGATTTAGTCCATTATTGAGGGATCTTGGGCCCTTTTTGAGGCCAGATCTTGGGAAGAAGTTGGGATATGGTTACCAACTTCAGATCTATAAACCAGGGCTTCTTGAAGCCAAAGGGGAGGTTTAGAACAAAGTTATGTTGAATATTTTCCAAGCCAAAGCCATTTTTATGCAGGGAAGTTGTTGAGGAGAGCACCTTTGCGAGCCATTTATGAGAGCTCTGGTCATCCAATTTGAGTGTCGTTTCTTTTTTTGGGTTCTAGAGATCTGGTAGAACAAGACCATATCAGTTTGTAACCTTTTTGACACTACTGTGATGTACTTTTAAATCTTCGAAAATAAATAATAAAGCCTCACCCACTGAGACAAAGGATCAGAGACGTAGGCGAGATTGTTGAACTCCGTTATCACTTTGGTGTTTTATGGTTTGCTATTCTCATGCTTATATTCAGATCTATACATTACTTTATGGTATCATGTTTACTTTATAATTCTTCCTCTTTCATTCAAATTCCTAAATGGTTAATAAACACATGCATAATAACTCAACCATTGGCATTTAAAAGATTTTTTTAGATCAACATGCTATCTCATTATCACATACATCATATCATGAGCATCACCATCATAGCCACACATTATCCATTTAGCTAGAAATAACCTCCAACACTACTGGTTGGCATTCCAGGCTATAAATACCTCCAATGCTACTGGTTGGTCTTCCAGATAGTAACCTCTCATGCTACTGATCGACACTCTAACTGGGAATCACCTCCAACCACACATGTTGGTCCTCTAGTTGGTAACCCTCTTCCGCTACTAGTCGGTACTCCAACTAGTTTACACATTAGTGTAACATGCGTACCAAACTATTTCACTAGAGTGGCAATATCTCAACATACTAGACTATTTCACTGAAGTAGATATGTGTACCAGTCTATTTAATTGGAGTAGCAATATCTCGACGTACCAGACTATTTCATTGGAGTATCCATATCTCTGCGTACCATACTATTTCACTAGAGTAGCATTCTCTCAGTGTACCATATTATTTCAATGGAGTAGCCCTCTGTGTACTAGAATATTTCACTGGAGTAGTAGTCACTCGACGTACCAGACTATTTCACTAGAGTAGCCCTCTATGTACCAAACATTTCACTTGAGTAATAGTCACTCGACGTACCAAACTATTTCACTGGAGTAGCCCTCTGCGTACCAGACTATTTCACTGGAGTAGCAATAACTCGACGTACCAGACTATTTCACTAGAGTAGCCCTCTGGGTAATATACTATTTCACTGGAGTAACAGTAACTCAACGTACCAGACTATTTCATTGGAATATCCCTCTGTGTACCAGACTATTTCACTGGAGTAGCCCTCTGTGTACCAGACTATTTCATTGGAGTAGCAGTAACTCAACGTACCATACTATTTCACTGGAGTAGCCTCTGTAATCCATCACACTTTCACAACACTTCCTGCTACCTGGGGAACACAACACTTCTCGATACGTGGGAAACATTTCCTGCTATCTGGGGAACACAACACTTCCCGCTACTTTGGGAAGTCCTTTTGAACCACTCCAATATTGTCCTTGAAGTACTCAAACTTTACCCTTGAAAGAGGCTTGGCCAACACATCAACTACCTGATCAACAATAGCCACATACTGAAGTCTAACTTCTCCTCTCTGCACCATGTCTATGATATAATGGTACATCTCAATGTGCTTGGATTTGTCATGAAACATAAGGTTATTTTTCAACTTTATGCAACTCTGGTTGTCACAAAATATGCAAGTCTCCTCTAACTCTAGATATAAAAACCCTGCAAGTAACTTTCGAAGCCACACCGCTTCGCTACATGCTGAACACACTGTCATGTACTCTGCCTCGGCCGTACTGAGTGCCACACAATTATTCTTCCTACTAAACCAAGAGATCATAGCAGATCCCAAATTGAAGCAACATCTAGATGTGCTCTTTTGATCCACGACGCTACTGACCCAATCTGCATTAGCATAGCCTTGCAGGCTTATCTCACGATTTGAAACATATGTGAGACCACAATCTATTGTACCCCTTAGGTACCTCATCACAGGTTTTGTTGCAAATAGGTGAACATGTCTCAGCTCAGCCATATACTAAATCAAGGTGTTCACCGCAAAACATATATCTAGTCTCATGTTCGTTAAGTAAATCAAAGAACCTATTATTTGTTTGTACATGACCACATCTATTGTCTTTGAAGTTGTGTCACTTAGAAACTTCACATTTGTCACCATAAGTGTAGGCATGGATTTTCACTCCAACATACCGAATCTTTTTAGAATCTCTACAACATATTTTCCTTTGCTAAGGAAAATCTCATTCGGTTTATTCCATACCTCGATACCCAAAAAGTAATGCATCATACCCAGGTCTTCCATCTCGAACTCTGTAGTAAGTTTCCTCTTACACTATGTGATGATCTTCTCGTCCCATGTTAGAAACATGTCATCAAAATAAAACAATAGTATCAATGGTCTACCATCCTCAACCTTATAGTAAAGGTTGGAGTCTACTTTACTCTTGGTAAAGCCCAATCTCATCAGGAAATTGTCAATCCTGCCATACCATGCCCTGGGTGCTTGCTTTAATCCATATAAGCATTTCTTCAACTTGCACACATGAGACTGCCTGTCATGTGTCTCAAATTCTTGTGGCTGCTCAACATACACTTCCTCTTCAATCACACCATTCAGAAAAGTTGTTTTCACATCCATCTAATGTATCTTCCATTTCATCACTGCAGCTATCAAAAGAATGGTCATGATCGAAGTGTATCTTGCCACATGAGAAAATGTATCCTCATAGTCTATTCCTTCTTTTGGGAGAATCCACGTGCTCCAAATCTTTCCTTATATTTCTCAATGCTTCCATCTGCTGAATGTTTTATTTTGTAAATTCACTTTGAGCTTACCACTGAATTATCTTTTGGTCTTGGAACCACATCCCACACATCATTCTTGATGATGGATTGGTACTCCTCAATCATGGCATCCTTCCATTCCTTCTTATCTGCAACCTCTTCATAATAGGTAGGATTTGCATCAATAATTGCACTAAGCAATGCCATGTAACTCGAATATGGTTTTGGCTTCTTTCTTTCTCTAAAAGTTCCATCTGGAGCACCATACTTCTCTACATCCTGAATGCTCTCATGAGCCCAAGATGGTCTTCTTTTCTTATTCTTTTCTTGGGGTGGATCTTCATGTCTCTATGGTTTCGTCATGTCATGATCTTCTGGATGACATTCTTCTGGTACAAAATTATTACCTCCCTCTGCATATGCAATCCTAGGAACTAAAGGATATTCATCATGGACCTCATCTAAATAATTCTACCTCGATTTACTGGAAGTTATATCCTCATTGAAGGTTACATATCGACTAGTTTCTATCCTCCGGTGACCAGGAATGTAAACTCTATATGCCTTCGATGACTCACTGTATCCCACGAATATCCCCTTCTTTCATGAAGGGTATAGATTTGATCTCTTTTCCTTGGGAACATGTACATATACTAGACAACCAAATATCTGTAAGTGGATGACCTCTGGCTTTTCACCTGAAAACATTTCCTTAGGTTTCTTGTTTCCAAGTGCAAGGTGAGGACTTTTGTTTTGCACATATACAACGGTCCTGGTTGCTTCTTCCCACAGATGCATTGGTAAATATTGATCATGGATCATCGAATTTACTGCTTCCATTATTGTATGGTTCTTTCTTTCTGCCACACTATTCTACTGAGAATTGTAGGGAGTAGTGAGCTCCCTCTTAATCTCGAATTCTATGCATAATGTCTTTAAGTCATATGAAGTGAACTCTCCTCCATTATCTGACCTCAATATATTAATCTTCTTTTTGGATATATTTTCCACAAGTGCTTTGGATTCTTTTAATTTGTTGAATACTTCACTTTTTCCTTTCAAAAAATAAATCCATGTCTTATGTGAATAATCATCAGTAAAAGAGACATAGTATACATACCTGCTTAGAGAGGAGGCTGACATTGGTCCACACACATATGAGTGAACAAGTTCCAAGACTCCTTTCACTTTGTTGTCACTTCTTGGGAAGGGGTTCTTCACATTCTTTCCTTGAGTGCATCCCTTGCATATGCCTTCACAACTATCTTGAATTTCGGGTAGACCTGTCACCATTTTTCTTACTATTGGTAATGATTTGTAGTGAATGTGAGCAAGTCTTCTATGCCATAGCTTACTAGGGTTAATAGTGTTGTGCACCAAAGATGAAACTAAGTTCCCTTTTAAATTGTATAGTCCTCCTTCTTCAACACCAATCACTATTTCTTCATTGATGGTATTTCCTCTTGACCACATGAGAACTTATCCATCAACAAAGGCAACTCTAAATCCGTTTTCTTCCAATTATGAGATAGAAAGGATATTTTTATTCAATCTATGAACATATAAAATAAATTTCATATTCAAGGGTTTTCCAGATTTTAATTTGTAGGATGCTTCTCCTACGCCCTTGATTGAATACTGATAGTCATATCCTAGCTTCACCTTATGAGGTGAATCTTTCTGAACTAGATCCGAGAACAATCCTTGAAACTAGTCATGTGATTAGAAGCACCACTATCAATAAGCCAAGTCTCACTTCCATGAGTGACTGTTCTGGTAAGGGATGATATCAAAACATATTGTTCATCATCTTCTTCTCTTGTTCTCTTTTGAACTGGTTCATCATCTTCTACGGCATGAACATCATGCCTTTTATTCTTTCCTTTTTTGACATGATATTTTTCATTAGGAAAATTTCTTGAAATGTGTCCCATCTTGTGGCAAATGTAACATTTGAAGCTTGAATAATCTCTCTGAGACTTCTTTCCCTTATGTAACTTCTTGTGGTGATGAACCTATTTCTTGAATTTGTCTTTTTCCACATGAGCTACAAGTGTTGGATCATCATCAACTAGATTTTATTCTCTTGTAGCCACTCTGGCTTCTTCTTGAGTGCAATCCTCCCATAGTCTATGGAGCTTTGTTAATTTGTTCCTTGAAAATTCTCCTTGAATACATGATTCCCGTGATCTTGGGAGACCATTTAATATAGTCATCACTAGTTTTGCTTCTTCTACTAAATCTCCAATAGCCTCAAGTTGTTCCTTAATATGGAATACTCTTGTTAAGTAGGATTGGATCGATTCTAAGTTTTGCATCTTTACATTCTTCAGTTGTGTTCTCAAGGTCATCTTCTAGTTGATTTTATTTCCTTCAAATTATCTGGATAGTGCATCAAACATATGGTTGGGAGTATTCATTAATGATACACAAGGGATCAAGTTATCCTTAATAAAATCAACAATGATTCTCTTTTCTCTAACCATGTTCTTCTTGTACTTTTCCTTAGCTTCATCTCCCTCTGGTTATGCAACTTCTTCTTCGATAACTACTTCTAGGTCATTCTCTTCTAGAATGAGCTTGACTCTATACTTCCATTCTCGAAAGTTGTCAACACCCTCAAGCTTCTCATCAATCTTGGTACTGGGGGTCATTCTGCCTTTAATTCAACCTTTAACTGCTTGATGCCTTGACTTAGGGTTTTATGAGGAAACCCTATTTTTTCAACTTTAGAATTTTAGAGGTCTAGTTGGGGGAAAATATGCACCCTACTTAGGCAACCTTTTTGGTGGGTTCAAAAAGTTCTCAACGAGCTTGACAGAGGGGGGAACTGAAGATCTTCCTTCCAATGGTTAGACTGTTATGAAGGAAACCAACTTTGAAATCATGTTAAAACTTTGGTGTGCTTTTTTAACCATAGACAATATCACACTATTGTCACCCAACCATAGGCACAAATTCCACCCCTGGGCACTTTAACCTTTACTTAGTAAAATTTCGTCAAGCCTACTCTAGAACCAATAGATAAACCATAGCCACAATACTACTACAACATTAACACAATATCCATACAAGTGTAGTGTACCTTATACCAAGAGAAGCACAAGAGAGATACCAAAATACTGCTGGACTACTCCTCCTTACTAGAGCCCTCTCCAACTGCAACTGCTGCTCTTCAAACTTGCACCCTAGCTGCCACTGTAGTTCCTCCTTAGACTTGCACACTTGCTGAGTGAGTGTGTCCAAATGAGCTAGGTGCCTACCTATTTATCTGTCCTGTACAATGGACTAGGGACAAATTCCCCTTATGGATGCATCTATTACTTTATTCTTAATTCTCTTGAGGCCAACTTCTCTTCTAGGGTTTTCTAACATTTGTTTAGTGATTCTCTTGCTTACGGAATATTCTATTCTAAGTAAAAGGTTACACATGGAGGTTAATACCTCCCGCAACTACCAAAACATCCACATGAACATGGAAAAATCTCCCCTATGATCAAAATAGACATCTCTGTCAAAATTGGCGTTGTCAAAGAGATCACTCTCGATGTTGCATGCTCCCTCCAAGAGGTCACATCTCACAAAGCTCTCTTTTAGGAGTCCAGGGATATCTTTTCCAAGTCATATATAGAAATTCCTAGGTTTGATCCAACCATAGTTGAACATCAAATCGATACATGGCCTGATGTTTCCCCTGCTCATCAAAATAAATGACCATTACACCCTTCCAAATCCATGGCTATCAAAGAAAAAATCGATAAGTTACTTTATGAAGGGTTGATCTACCCCATTGTACACACTTCTTGGGTCTCAAATATTGTGTTGGTTAACAAAAAGATGGGAACCATTCGGGTTTGCACTAACTTCAGAGACTTGAACCAAGATTGTCCCAAAGACATTTTCCCTACTCCATTCATCAATCAAGTTATTGACACATGTGATAGACATGAAGTCCTTTCATTTATGGATGAATTCTCCTACTACAATCAAATACAGATCCACCATGCAGATCAATAGAAAACTACATTCACTACCCCATGGGGTATCTTTTCCTATCAAGTCATGCCCTTCGGGCTCAAAAATGTTGGCACCACATTCCAGTGAGCCATGACATATGTTTTCCATGGTCTCACACATATCATCTTGGCTTACTTAGACGACCTCACTGCTCGTTCCAAGAAGCAATTTCAACATTTGCAATACTTGCGAATTATCTTTCAAAGATGTCGCCAATATAACATCCTTTTAAATCCTCTCAAGTGCGTTTTCTACATCACAGTTGGGCATTACTCAGAATCATCATTTCTCAACAAGGGATCATAGTGGACCCCTTCAAGGTCCAAGCCATTAACGAGATCCCTCCTCCCAAGAATTTGTACCAACTGCAAAGCCTTCAGAGAAAGACCAACTTCTTACTTCACTTTGTTCCATATTACGCAACTCGTGCCCATGGATTCTTATTCTTTCTATGCCATGATATCCCATTCAGATGGGATCAACATGCTCAAGAAAATTTTGATTCATTGAAATACACATTGAGTAAATCTCCCTTGATTAGTCCCTCAAAATTTAACAAGGATTATATCCTATACCTATCGGCCTTATAGGTTTCAGTCGAAGGAATTCTGGTCTAGGAAGACGATGACAGGGGCGAGCATGTCATTTACTACATCAACAAAAATATCTCAGGGAGACCTTTGAAATACAATCACAAAGAGAAATTGGCCTTGGCAGTTGTTCTTGTAGTCCAAAAACTATGTCATTATATCCTGCTCTACACTACCAAAGTCGTTGAAGATTCCAATCCCATGCATTACTTAGTTGGTTCCAAATTAATGGCAATTTTTCCTGATGGATCATAATCCTTTAGGAATATGATCTAGAGTCCACAAATCCTAAAAGAAATAAGGCCCTTGTTTTGGCATATTTGATTGTCGATCTCCCATCTGGCTCCAAAGACAACCTCATCAATGAGATCTTCCTAGACAAACATCTGTTCTTCATTTTGTCTGATGACCCATGGTACAAAGACATCCTAGTGTACATATGCACACATAAGTTCTACTCTCATCTCTCTTGTGATGACCGCCAACATATCTGCCACCAAGCCCCTTGTTATCTCCTCATTGGAGATGTTGTTTATCGCAAGCAGGAAGATACCATAATCCGTCACTGTCTCACAATCGAAGAGGCAAAGAGAGTCTTGAATGATTTCCACAATAGTGTTACACATCAAAATTCCTTACTTCAATAATGTCACATTCTCATTATCGCAAGTGTCGCATTTTTGTCACAAATGTCACATTTTTGTTCTGCATATGTTGCATTGCGAATGACACCATGGAAACACTTAATACATCCTCTAGAACATGTTGGAAGGAGAAACCACATCATTTGATAGACTAAACAAAATGTTTTTCCTTGAGAATTGGTCATATTGACGAATTTTTTGGAAAAACAACACTCCCCTGCTCATATACAGGCAGTGCTAGTGTTGTTTGTCCATCTAGCAGGAAGCGTTGCAGCGCTTTGTTGCCCAGTTTGAGGTAGCACCGATTGGTTGAGAAAATCATGGGAATAAATCCCCCTTTTCTCTAAGGACAACTAGATATGATTCGAGTTGGTTTGGATCGAATCTAAGCTTTAAGTTGCATCTAAGGGAGATGCCACAACTGATGGAGTCATATCATCAACTTATCTCAAATATAACCGAGGTGGTTGAGCCTCTCAAAACCTATAAAGGGAGGCATTCTCATGGTGAAGAGGAGGAGAATAATCAGGAAAAGTATTTTCATTCTGATCGTGGATCTTTCAAGAAAGGGGTTGTACAAGGAGGACTTGGAGAGGTTGCTGCAACTGCATCTACAGATTGTAAGTATCTTTTTAATGTTCTCATTAATATATGATTGGCCTATTTCCTTCAATTTTGTGTATTATTGCATATGCTTGTCTATTATGGATGAATTTGGTTTAAACTAATCTTGGTAGAGTAAGAAGTATTTGTTTTCTTCACTATCCATTGTGTTGCATGTATCGTGTCATGCTAAGGAGCTTGGAGATAAATTTCAGATTGGATTAAGCGAGGCCAAGCTTAGGAACAAGGTGCATCATACTTTCTTCCTCTCTTTCTTTTGATTAGCCTAACTATATTTAAAGGGATTTTAGTGTCCATTTACATCTTTCTGTCTTGGTAGTAGTGGTCTAGAATCCAAGAGGATATTCACCTATCCACAAGGGAATTTTCCTATAACAATAACGCTTGTGGAGGATACCTCTCTGGTATGTCCACCACTCAGAAAGTGGTCGGGGATGGTTATATTTGTCCCACTTTATTTCATGACTTCATCTACGTAGTTAAGCACTGTGACAAATGTCAATTATATGCACATAAATCCAGAGCACCACCATCTCCCCTGCATCCTGTTATCACCACGTGCCCCTTTTGCAAGTGGGGCATTGATTTTATGACCTACAATCCCCCATCCAACAATAGGCACAAATGCATATTAGTTGCAGTTGACTAATTCACCAAATGGGACAAAGCTATGCCTACGTTCAACAACACAACCGATACTGCAACTTAGTTCTTTTTTAACCATGTCATCACTCATTTTGGAGTCCCCCTATAGCTCATGTCAAACTATGGCAAGCATTTTGAGAATGAAGTATTCGCCAAGTTATTCTCCAATTTATGATTTACTCATGACTTCACTTCACCATACTACTCACATTCCAATGGGCAAGTCAAGACAATCAACAAAGTCCTCAAAACCATACTGTAGAGAACCGTGGACAATCAAAAAACTAGAAATGTTGTTTCGGTAGCTTGGGCCATTTACACCCCTATGCATGTGTTACTCCACTCAAGCGATATATGTCTAGGTCCATCCACCAAAAACCAAGTCGAGTATGTTTTCGTGATTGGTCTCCTTGTAGAGACTAGTCATCTTCATATTTGTCACCATAGTGTCCTCTTAGATTCTCAGCTCATCGTTATACAACTAAACAATGTGTATTGAGAACATGATCCATGCATCTTTTGCAAGTACCTCCAAGTTAGATTGTTATCATGGAATTTTGAATCCATCACATTCACACATGTTCCTAGACATCTAAATCAAGTTGCAGATCACATGGCTAATCAAGTCCTAGATTGACATTTATCACATTAAATACAACATTTTATCATAATTCATCTCATCCATCACAAATAAACAAGAAAACATACCATCACATCACACATGTACAAGAAATCACAAGAATACCAAAGCAACATAAACACACACACACACACACACACAAACATAGGTAGTGCCATAAAATTTCACAAAGATATGATACAAAACATCTGACATTCATAAATAGTCAATCCCAACTCTAAAAAATGTACTCAAGTGTCCAAAAAATGGTGGGTTTATGCCACCTCTACATAAAACTACAAAAAATGGGCTAAACCCATACATATCCTCTAACACCTATGGTGCCCCTAACTCCAGAAACTCTCCAGTTGGAGGGTCCACTGGTAGTCCCTTGCTAGCTAGGGGTGTTCCTCCTCCAGGATGAAAATGCCCCATCAACACTACTCTAGCCATAACAGAATGACGCACCAAATCCTGCCACTCTGGTCTACCCCCCCCAACTACTACATGACCTCATCATATTGGATGTGGGGCCAGCATGCTAACACTCGATCAAAACACTTTAGAAAATCCTTCATCTCATGCAATAGCTCTACAACAACATCTCTAATTGGGGCATGAGCTGGACCTGCCCCAGAGTCATAATGACAATGGTGCCTCCTGTTATCACATATAGTTGTCAAGGGCAGTAGGTTTTCCAAGTTTGCGGCCTGCACAAGGAACGTTAAAAAGTAGCATCCCCCCCAGGTCATAGTTTGGCAGATTCTAAAGTTGGCGGGTGGTTAAGCTTGGTAGTGACACTAAATCTAGCAGGTGCACCCAGATCTCATATTAGGACCAGATCTAGGGCCACAATTCATTGCGGGGACGCAACATGCTCAGGTGATAATTTTCTTGAGTGGTCCCACAATTGAAACCATGGTAAGGTGATAGTGCTACATGGTGAAAGATGGTGGATTGCAGGCCCAAAAGTGGTCTGAACCCAAACCAATTTTGAGCATCCCCATAACCATGTGTTTATATGGCGTCTTATCCTAGAGCAACACATGGCCACCCCCTGAGGTTTAAGCCTCGTTGAGTCCCCGAGGAAAAGAAGTTAATGGAAGCCTGTGAGGTGGTTGAGACATCGTCTCCTTCCATAAATAGAAGGCCAGAAAAGGGACCAACCATGAAGGTAGGCTGTCAACCCAGACTGACAAAAATCGTGTCTGACAGAAGACTGCATGGGCAGTCTGACTAATTTCCGCATGCACAACCTGACATAGAGGCTCATTGATGCAAATAATTGAACGCATGACATGATCATGCCTCGGGCAGTTGGAGCCAATTCTAAGTACAAATATGTATTTTTGATATTTTGTTATGGTCTTTTGGTTGAGCATAGCTCCCATCGTGTAATGATTGTGATGCCAGAGCTGTTCTCTGGTTATGTAATCGATTTGAGACTTTCATGTTAATAGAAGTCAGCTTCCTGTTTCTTTTCATTTTGTCTGTAAAAGTTGTTTAAAACACTCGGGTATGGAGGATCCAACTCAAGATTGTTATGTTTTTATGATGGAGGTTCGATTATAGTTGCATCATAATCGTTTTTATTCATTTCCTTGTGTTGTATTTTCCCTCTTACACTGGATGAATCAGGAATGGAAGAATTAGTCGAGCTATTGCAGTTGCTGGATGATGGAGGTTTGATCATCCTGTTGTTGTATCTATATTGCTTGCCACCATATTTAAGTGTATGAAGCCTGGGCTCCAGATTTCTCTTGAGTTCGATCTTTTCATTTCCAAGCTACTGGAAGGCCGGATTCCCATAGCAGTCTCATTCACCTCTCTCATTTAGTATTCCCTCTACTCTCGCTTTAACTCAATTTCCCGACTAAATTTAATGTGGCCCTCACTTCCCTGTGCATTTCCTGTCCAGTTATGTGTTTAACATCATTTAGATTATAAGTTTTGTCCATTGACCTCCATCCATATTAAACTGACATCCACCTAAAACTCTGATGGGTACTGGGCTTACCTTCCATGCAATCCGAGGGTGACTTCTAGTGCTAAAATTTCTGGCGCTGTTGTTGGGGAACGAATTGAATACTTTTCCCTGGGTAGAATGACAATGAGCTTCTGATTCTAAAGGTGCATCAAATATCAGAACCATTGAAGATTTCATTTTCACCTGGCGACTCCACTGTCTAGACTCCATTGTTTTAGTGTGACTGCCTTTGGCTACACCTGGAACCCCCTGGGATACAATGATCAGATCTGGTCTTTGATGGTGATCAAAGACTAGACACACTCATTATACATATCATTCACCTGTCGACTCCATGATTAAAAGATCGATTGGTGACTCCACTAGTTCGAAATGGAAAGGATATTGGCTCAAAGGTTTTGTCCTTTTAATTTCTCCTCTGTTCCTAGTTTTCCTAATGTTGTTCCTACTCCAAACGAGTGGGTTGATTTTTTTCCCATATTTAGAGAGCGTAAAGAGGACAACCTTGGAGAGAATCTCCTTGAGTTTCATGAACACATGCATCAATGGGAGATACATCATGAGGATGTATTATTAAAGATGTTCATGTTCTCATTTGCAGGAGATGCTCATGAATGGTATCACTCCTTACCCCTGCTAGCATCTCCTCCCTAAGAGAATTTCATGCAGCTTTCAATAGGCACTATCAAAAGTTTTATTCCTATGAGTTTATTTCTCATAACTGTTGTAAGGAATATAACGACCGTGTTCAAAATATAGCAGATTCTGATGCAGACTTTAAGGATGAAGAACATGCTTTGGGTGAGCTGGTGGGACTGGTAAGATCACTTTCTATAGAAATAGAAGAAATAGAGGCAATCGTGCTCGCTGCTCTTATAAATATGCAGAGGATATTCCGGTCCTTGAAACAAATGTTCTTGGCATCCCTACTTATGACGAATAAGTGATTTCATATATTGGCCAAGAACAAACAAATTGCTATGAATATCCCAGCAAATATGATGAAGAGCAGAGCTCTCCCATGGTTCCTGTTTATTATGATTGTGAATCTAATCCTTGGGAGAGCCATTAAGGAGAAAAGGAGGAGCTAAATGCGTAGTTTATATCCTATTCATAGCCTGTAAATGAGAAGATATCACTTGGTACTAGCCAGCCTGTGTACGATATCTATGAATTTGATTCTGAGTTGAATATGAAGGATTTCCAAGAGCATGCAACATAACCTTTTTCTTTATATATTGAAGAAAATTATTGTGAGAAAATGAACCTTCCTTGGCCTGCAAAAATCACTGAGCAACAGATTGAAGAAAAGAGTTTTCCCATAGGCCTTGTTTATGATGATTATGAATCTGATCCTTGGGAAAGCCATGAAGAAGAGGAAGAGCCAGAGGGGCAGTTTATCTCCTGTCCAGATCTTTTCAATGAGAAACCATCACCCAAGGCCAGTCAACCTGCATCGAATGTTCACCCACCTGTGCTTACCAGAGATATGTAGCCCTGTGTGAGCAACTGTGGAGCAGAACGGGTTGTCTGTTACAAATTTTCTCGAGTTTTCCACTCATTCTATGATCCTGTCAGTGAGTACTTGGAGTGGAACTTCCTTCATAACTTGGAGCCACCCAACTTTATCTCAACTTCAGCCTTTGGAGAGAAGCTGAAGAATGTAATCATTCTGCTGTCGCGGTTGCATCATTTGCTATCAATCACTGACATAGTAAAAGATCTTCCAGTTAGGAAGTTACTTGAATGGCTATGGTGGAAGTTTGCTTTCACCTAGCACTTTGTAAATATCAGTTAGTATAGGATTGTACATAAATAAGCTCCTTCTGGATCCCATGTGTTTGTTTTCATTTTTTAGTAGAGTAGTGTGTACATATTTCCTTGTTTTCTTCAGCGAAAGTTTTGAGCTAGACTCTATAGCCCAATGCATAAGGCGACTGGAACTACTTGTTCTTGGAAGCTCGTAGGGAGCATGCCATCCGCTGTGGAGCCAAATGTTATCACATATAGTTTTCAAGGGAAACAGGTTGTCCATGTTCGCAACCTGCACAAGGAACGTCAAAAAGTAGCGTCCCCCCCAGGGCATAGTTTGGAAGATTCTAAAGTTGGTAGGTGGTTAAGCTTGGTAGTGGCGCTAAATCTAGGAGGTGCACCTAGATCTCATATTGGGACCATATCTATGACCACAGTTCATTGCAGAGACACAACATGCTCAGGCGATAATTTTCTTGAGCGGTCCTACAATTGAAACCATGGTAAGGCGATAGTGCTACGTGGCGAAAGGTGGTGGATTGCGGGCCCAAAAGTGGTCTGAACCCAAACCACTTTTGAGCAGCCCCGCAATCACATGTTTATATGGAGTCCTATCCTAGAGCAACACGTGGCCACCCCTGAGGTTTAAGTCTCATTGAGTCCCCGAGGAAAAGCAGTTAATGGAAGCCGCTAAGGTGGTTGAGACATCATCTCCTTCCATAAATAGAAGGCCAGAAAAAGGACCAACCATGAAGGCAAGTTGTCATCCCAGACTAACAGAAATCATGTTTGACAGAAGAATGCATGGGCAGTCTGAATAACGTCTGCATGCACAGCCTGACAGAGAGACTTGTCGACGCAAAAAAATGAATGCATGACATGATCACACCTCGGGCAGTTGGAGCCAATTCTAAGTATAAATATGTATTTTTGATATTTTTTTATGGTCTTTTGGTTGAGCAGAGCTCCCATCTTGTAATGCTTGTGATGCCAGAGTTGTTCTTTGGTTATATAATTGATTTGAGACTTTCATGTTAATCAAAGTCAGCTTCCTGTTTCTTTTCATTTTTCCTGTAAAATCTGTTTAAAACACTCGGGTATGGAGGATCCATCCAAATATTGTTATTTTGTTATGATGGAGGTTCGATTATAGCTGCATCGTAATCGGTTTTATTCATTTCCTTTTGTTGTATTTTCCCTCTTACACTAGATGGCTCGAGCATGGAAGATCTAGTTGAGCTGTTGCAGTTGCTAGATGATGGAGGTTTGATCATCCTGTTGCTGTAACTATGTTGCTTGCCACCATATTTCAGTGTCTGAAGCCTGGGCTCCAGATTTCTCTTGAGTTTGAGCTTTTCATATCCAAGATGTTGGAAGGCCGGATACCCATAGTAGTATCATTCACCTCTCTCATTTAGTATTCCCTCTTCTCTCGCTTTAACTCAATTTCTTGACTGAAGTTAATGTGGCCCTCACTTCCCTATGCATTTCCTGTCCAGTTCTGTGTTGAACATCATTCATATTCTAAGTTTTGTCCATTGACCTCCATCCATATTAAATCGACATCCACCTAAAACTCTGATGGGTATTGGGCTTACCTTCAACGCAATCCGAGGGTGACTTCTAGTGCTAACACCTCCCAGCCCTCTCCTCCCCCCCAAGCCGCTCGTTCCTTGGCATGAGCAAAGTCTTCCTTGCACCCTCTCGGTTCAACATCTACAAACACATAAGCATAAGTGATTTATCTGTCCTATGCATAAAATCAAACCAAAAACCATCAAAATACAAAAAAATATATGCAAATACTCACCTTGATGGTCTCAAACCTCCCCTAGAGGTAGGACCATGTTTGGGTCCTGCTGATAGTCCATACTAGCGTATATATACTCCAAAATGATGCAAGGCAACCACCTCTAAATCCTCTCAAAATCACCAGTAAAATAGTGGTCGACCTCTCCACCTCCATGGAGAGAGGAGATGTGTGCCCACCACATCAATTGCGACTCTTGAACATGTGGTTTCTCTAAGATCACTTGAGGGCGCAATAATACAACCCTCTCTAAAAATAAACTGTAGAGGACCAAACCAAAGGAGAAATCCCCTAATCTCTCCACGATGCATCGGTCCAACTACGTTATCATGCATGAGCACATCACCCATGCCCATGTGAAGGTCTCTCCAATGAAGACCCTCTCCACCACCCCTAAGTGTGCACATGAAATGCATTGGGTCCCCAACGACCCATAAATATGCATCACCATAGCACATGCCACCCATGTCAATACATAATCAATCGTCGTTAGCTTGATCGATCTGCCTATTAGTGGATCCACAATTGAACAATGGTGAAGAGAAAAATCATACACCGACTCTCCCCCTAGCATCCGGGGTTGGGCATCCAACTATTTTCCCTTAAAGGGGAGCCCCGTCAAAAAGTAGATGTCCAACTTAGCTATAAAGTGAACCTCCTATCCACGGACCTTAAAATCTTGCAGGTTATGCCTCCACATATCAATCAAGAATCTCAATATCTCCTCCCGTGACCTCACATGAGCACAATACAAAAACTTCAACAACCCAAAGTAGGCCAACTTCCACTACACATGGAAATTCCCTTGCACCTCCCCTAGAGGCACTCCCATTCCCTCTCTCTCCAATGAACTGGAATCCTACTATGTCGTCTCTCACTTGCACCTAGTCCAAAAGTATTTTATTATCCAAAGTGTTCAAAATTCCAAAAATAATCTTTTAACATCAACTTCTACAACCCAATGCAACTGTCACTTGAATAGTCCCACACATCAATGTGATTGTTCCTACTATAGTCGTGTTGATGTGCATGACTAAAAGTTATACAACTGTGTAGTCATTCATGTAGTTTTCCATCCATCAGTCATACATTCTTGCACGACTGTTTCATTATTAGTTGTGTAAGATTGCATGACTGTCCACCTGGAAGTCACGTCGAACTACATGGGAACAATCAATATAGTCACACCAACATGTGCGCAACTTTCTCAATTTCTCCCGCACCCTCTACACAATATATTGTATTATACCATGCAGGCCTGTGCAAGTATATTCCAATTTATCGCATAGTCTCCCTACCCACACAAAAATACAATTGTACAACCCCCATCCCCAAAACCTAGCAATTCAAAAAATCTGGAAGGTGTCGATCACTTATCACTATCTCTCACTGGTCGAATCCAATAACCCGTGATATCCAAAATATATCAATTGCATCCATACAGTGTACCATATCTCAATCACCACAGGTGAAAATGAGGTGGCATAGCAGGCCCCATGCCTATATATATGCCCACTTCCCAAACTTCCAAACACCCATACAGGAGCCTAGGAGCTCCTTTTTTCACATCATTCATGGTAGTACAATCCTGACACCCCCATCTACACATTGGTATCGTATGTTTCATATGTTACTCAGATGCGTATATCTTCTCACTATGATTTTCATCAAATAACTACAACATGTTCTTTATCATCAAGTATTATTCACTTCGAATATTTGGTTGTGGTGTGTAGGTATTTGTTCAAACGAATCATAACACATCCATTTATGGCCATCTCGTGGCTACTTCAAGTATATGTTTCAAACTATCATCTAGTTCATCCTTCCACAATCAATTGCATTAATCAGTATTTCCCTCTAACATCTACCTTCAGGTTCCAAAACACCCTACTTCGCAGTACCTTCACCTCTATTGCATCCTGGTACTGTGGGCTAGTAGCCTTCCCACCTACATGAGTTGTCTCACCGATATTTTCCCCTTGGTAAATCATCACTCATAGTTTTTTCACTTCAGAGGAAAAACCTCATACTTCTTCTCATCATATTGCTAACCTTCCCATTTTAGACTCCCAAATCATGTTTTTCTAGTTACATTAAATGCACCTCCGCATTTTAATTATCCCTCCACCTCATCCAACATCAGTTGGCCATTTTCAAATTCATCCTTCCCTTATTTACCTAATACAAAAACCCACCCATAGGCCCCCCACCCTCCATCATTTACCTTCCAATAATTGCACCCCCAACAGGTCAATCCATCTTTCACTGGGGCACCCTTTTCTGTATGTGTATCATCAACCAAAATTATTCTTTATTCATTTGGTAATTGTATAAAATACCCTTTTATTTCCTGCAAGTACATAAGTTTTTTCCATCATACTTGATGGCTCCTTTTACCTAGCACAACAACCCATGTTTTCCTTGGTTGGGGCATCTAATATTTTAAACCATCTCTGCAAAATATCCTCTCAGCAACCAACATGCGAGTATCTCGGACCCCTTTGTCCCATATCTTTGTCCTTTGACCTATCACACATCTCTTTGCAGCCTTATCAACTCAACACAATCTATCCCAATATATGGTTGTCCCCCTGACACCAAATTACGTTACATGGTTGTTTCCATCCATCACTCACACCCCAACCAAGGGAAGTTTTTGATTCTCATGCATTCTGAACTTTTTCCATGTTACCAATCAATCCACCTTACTACAAGTCAGTCCCTGATACCCTTTTTGATCATTTGATTTCAAGGAGTCCTTCACTTCTTGTAGTCATGTCTCTCTACCTCTCGATATCAACACAATTTTCCAAGAAAGTGGTAGTATCGTGGCTCTCATTACCCTATAAATGAGGAGTCCCGAATGGCACAAAAATATTCATCATTGCTTTCTTATTCAGTTTTCTCCCTTAACATTCGACCTCAACACAATTTCATGTTATGGTGGGTCTTACTATGTGACCATTGTATTTCTCAGTACTAGCTGAAGACCTATGAATTTTATATGCCATCAATGCCTCCAAGTCATATACACTCAACACAGTTGTCCGTTCCTCGATTCAAAGAAAATTCATTCATCAAAACCATCATTTGCTAGTACCAACACCCTTGAGGGAGCTGCATATTTCCACTTCATCAAAAGGTTTCAACTACAATTATATACTTCTAGTTCTATGACACGAGCATGGGGTATCCCTACCTCATTTGTACAAAGATTTTTATTATTTTTAGAGAAAAATTGGTTCGAATGATTTTCCCCTCTCCCTCCGACGAACTGCCCTGACAATTCCCCACTATATTGTCTCCAACTCTTATACACAATGACATCACAGGAAAAAGAAACAATGATGTATTTTGTTTATACGTATGCTCCTAACCTCACACATAAGGGGGCATGTGTTAGCACCAAAAAATCGCTCATAATAATACAATTGACGGCCGAATAAATTACCAGTGCAACACACCAAACAAAATACCTCCAACATTAACATGAATCATTCAGAAAATCACAAAACTATACAAATGGTTCCTTAAATTTCTACACAATCTTCCAAGGGCCTTTCTACACACATCTACACAGTCTAACACTACCAAATTTGCACAAATTGTGCGACTATTGTCGAAGAAACTTGTGTATATGTGGAAACAACGCATTTAAGATTATGGTCGGGCCTCACCCACTTCCAGCTCGGGTGTACCATGAGAATCCTCCCAAATCCAGTTCAAAATCTAGCCTTGGGGCCATTTAAAGACTAGGGAGGTACCTACATGAGGGACCTATTCACACTGTAAAATACTTTTGTAAAATATTGAATGAGTCCTATAAATACAAGCTTGAGGTATGCACCAAAGTAAGAGTTTATGTGTATTGTTATGCTGTTGGAATTGCTCCTTTGAGAATCCATCATTCTCATAGAAGCTTTCTAGAATCCATAGCAACAGCCATTCTTCTCACCTCTTGAGAAGATTGGTAGATAATTATTCACCATTATCATATCATTGTAATAAGAGAAGGATCTCTATATTGGGGACCTTAAGGGCCCTCCCAAGGAGGAAGAGGAGAACTCACAAGTTCCTTATATTTCTCCAAGGTGTTATCAATCAAAATAATATCCATTGGTGCCTATCTCTTGTTCCTATTTTTAGTTTTGCATTGCCAATTCATGCATGTTTTAGTTTTTTTTTATCATTTCCTTTTATTTCTTATTTTCTTTACCTATTGGCCCACTAACCAACTAACAATTTAATGTGGTATCTTGCTGGCTTGACAAGGTATCTAAGTGGTTGTTTTTCTACTCACCCAAGTGGCAAAACCAACACAACACACATATATACTATGAGATATTTATGTTGGTTATGTATGGTGTTATAATTTGAGATGGTTCCATGCTTCTTAGAAACCATGCCAAGACATATTTAAACCAAATTTAGGCCACAAACTATCTCTTGGACCAAAGCGGGCTCCCTCAAAGAAAAAAGAAATAGACTGCTTATTGTCACTAGACATCAACTTACATCATTAAGCAAAAATGCCAGATTTGAACGATTAACAAATGATTAAATGGTAGCTTACTAGAGCAGAGAGATTGTAATTCTCTCAGATCAGAGGCCTAATCCATTGGGCATAGAGTCTCATTCAACAAGGAATAAAAGTTGATAATGAAAGATGGAATAAAGGGAGAAGAATAATAAATATCATACCAAACAATGAATAAGGAAGTCCCTGTGAGGTTGAGATGAAGGAAAATGATTTTGTTGAGAATCTAAACAATGAATTCAACAAAAGAAAATGAAGTGTATGGAATGAGCACAATATGTGAATTCAAAATCATAACACATCTGTAAACAGTCTCTGATGAACAATAGTGGTGGTCGTACCAAATTAATGTTTTTAACATAAATAAATTTGATTGCAAATTACATATTAAATAAGAAGAACATAGATGAAAATGAAAGAAAAGAACATAGATGAAAATGAAAGAAAATTAATACTGAAAAAGATAGGAAAATACAGGGTTCTCCTAAGAATGAATAATGAATCGTAGATTAACTCTTGCTATTTGAGAAAATTACAATAACCTTACATGCTTCATTGCAAAGGACACACTTCTAACCTACTAACCCCAACTCTTAAAATGTCTTCTATTCTCTTTGATTGTTGAATGAATCCCTTCAATTATGGAACTGTTAGTCAAGTGTTGCCTCAAAATATGGAATCAAGCTTCTGAAATAGAATAAAGATAAGACAATTTTGGAGGATTTGATACCTATAATAGATGTTGTGATTTTTTTTTCCAAATGTCCATCTACAATATATAAACAACTAGATAAACCAATATGGGTTGAGTGCACACTAAAAAATTAACCACCAAAATGAGATACAACAGAAGTAACAAAGCCTTGTGCAGTCTAAACATTCTACCTTTTGGCTCTTTTTCGGTTTGATTTTGCCCAAAATCCAGTGATGAATGGTTGGATCTGCAGATTTGAGTGGCTAAGTTTGTATAATCAGAGTGCCTCAAGAGTTTTTCAGCACACTGAATCTATTTCTGTATTCAGAAATGAAATTTAAACAAACAAAAAAAAATAACGATTTTGTCCAGATTTAAATCACCAGATTCCAGCCAAAAAAACAAAAGGTAGAATATTTAGCAAATGCCTATGATTGAATTTCTCAGGTAAGGAATGTTCAATCAAATCCGCTTCATCACTTGCAGCAGGTGCTAGCATGTTAATTTCACTTGGCTTAACTATTGTAATCGATGCATCTAGAGAGCCTTTGCTTAGGTATAGCTGGCATCCATATGTGTTGTTAATAACAACAGTTAGCGCTGTTGAAAGTAGAGCTGCCATATATCAGGAGTCATGCCACATGATGCGTTTGGTATAAATATTTGTATTAAGAGTTCACTTTTATTTATATATTATGGAATTGATTTCAATATAAGGTTCTTTGGATAATTAAAAGTGAAGTTAAAAAAAAAGACCTTTGTTTGTTGAAACGTAAGAAGAGCTATGGTGTGGTACTTTTGTGGAATTTAATGGGTTATTGGCAGAGTTCGATTGATCCTTGTGGTAGTAGTAATAGTTTGCTTGGAGGTCTCATGGGTTGACACAAGAACTTTCTATGGAGTGCTAATGTTCATTGTCAAGGGATGGTAAATGGAGCATTGGAAGATGAGCATGGCAAAGCAAGGGGATTTGATGGTAAATTGCAACGTGGTGATGGTAAGGTCATTGTGACAGTGACATATTTTTGTTTTGGAGTTGTAATTTAACTATCCCTGATTAGGAATGTCTACCCGTGGGATATTAGGTCACCTATGAAAAGTCTAGATATAGATTTAGGAAGAATAAAGAGGGGTGGGGCATGCATGTCTGGGTTAACCATATGTCTTGTGTATCGTATGCTAGTAGGAAGTTTGATGTATGTGATGAAATGGTCAGTATTTCACATGCAGTTGGTGTTGTCAGTGGACACATGGCAAAACCACGTGAAGAGCATGGAAATGGATGCTTGAGTGTCTTAGAAGCACAACAACACAAGTATCACCTACAATGGTTGCAATGTTTTTTAGTCTGCGGTTATGTTGATTCGGATTTTGAAGGATATTTGGACAAGGCATCATTTTGTAAGACAATCACTAATGAAGGTGGATTTGTCCATACTCGAGCAAATTGTGCAGACATGTTCACCAAACCAGTATTGTTAGATAAGTTGTGGTTGTGTTTGGTTTATCTTGACTTGTAGAGAAGGTGATGAATGAATCATGACAAGGTATCATGTAAATTATTGTCAAGGTGGAAATTATTGAATGTGACAACCAATTATCTGACGTATTGACGATAAGATGGTTTGCAGTTCTAGAAATTAGCATGAGTATTGAAACTATTTGGCAAAGATAGGATCAAGTAGTTTTGTAATTAATGCTAATAGTTTACGTAACTGTGGGAGAAATGGTTTAAATATATAGCTCTTAGAGGCAGATATTAAGTCAAGGCTGCAAGCCTACTCCTCAGATGTATTGTAAATGTCCTTGGTTGAATAATAATAATGTCGATTGCCATTGTTCCATGGATGTTTCCCTACAAAGGATTTTACCACATAAATCTGTCTTTTGTGTGATCGCTATTGTGTCTCTTGATTTCTATTGCATATCTGTTTCTTAGTGGGTTTATGACCCAACATACAGGGACTTTGTTTACATTCTTTCCAATATTTATAAGAGCAAGGATAACCTGAGGTGAAGTCTTCTTTGTTTGAACAAATTTTAAGAAGTGACCTCTCCTGCGCCATACTGAAAAATGCACCCCTATTACACCGATAGTTGCCGCAAAGTGTCTTCATGTCAGGCATCAGTCAGATTTCACCAACACTAGTAAGATTGGAACCTTCATCTGGACCATCTGATCTTGAAGAAAAAATCTCAAGATGAAGCTGAGGCAGAGAAGAATAGACAAGAAGAAGAAACAAAACATCAAAATCAGAAAAATGAAGGAAATACTCAAATACAAGACCAACAACGTATGGTGGAAGTATACACTCCTCAGACATTTGCTAATTATTTTGCTCCAGATGGTCATAGCGGAAGAAGGACCAATTCCTACACTAGTTGATGAGCTGGCCAACCTGGAAATGTGTACATTTAATAGGAAAAGGAAGTAGGTGGTGATACAAACTCATAAACATAGAAACAATAATCTATGATAAAAAAATGCTACTTGCCACTAAATTTGTAATGTTAGACACAAGGAAATCATACCTCAAATCAATTACTACTACTGGACTTGCAACTGCACATGCCATTGTCCATGAGGAAATTCATATTGAAAGGAAAATGAAGGCATATGAGGGTAATATTTCATTTCTAGAAAATCAATTTGAATACTACAATTCCATCTAGTATGACATCTACGCCTTTATTGACTATACCTTCAAAATTTAAAATGAATTGAATGTTGTGTAAAGAGAATTTTATGAAATAGCTCAGTACCTACAAGTTCGAATCCAAAATATTTCAGACATTCATAACCATATCTAGACTTGGAAACTTTCACATGATTAGTAGACATATCTTGAAGAGATTCCTCTAGAAATATCCACTTTCATTGAAATAGCTTTGTAGGAATTGAATATGGTCTTAGATAATGAAGAGATTAATCACATAATTCTCTCAAAGAAATTTAACATAAAACAATTGATTGTGCCACAATGTGGAAAGTGACAAATATTGTGGCCAATAATTACCATCTCCCATTCATTGAAACAAAATATAATTTATTTCCACATGCTAAAGTATCCTAGACATTGGTGAAGGATAGCATTTGTACAAATAAATAGAACATCCATTCCCTCCTAAGTATTAATGAGGAAACTATAAAAATATATGTAAAGAAAATTACAAGGGATATCACGTTGATAAAGACTATATTACCCAATCTTGAAAAATATGAAAAAGGATGAGTCAAAGTATTGTCTCTTATAAGGCACCTTTTAAACAACATTACTTTCTACAAAGTGATGTGATGCACTTGATTAAAATTTTGAGGCTTGGAGAATATGTTGAAAATTATATAAAATAAAAAGAACAAATGCCCTCTAATCAAGTGGGGATACGAAGAGTCAAGGGAATTGAAGTGTTTTTCCTTCCCTTTCTAATTTTGTATAAATAAGGTATATGCTATATAGAGAAATAACTTTTTTATTAAGATTATAAATTATTTTCAAGATTAATTGAGAAGCTAACTTGACTAATTTTGGAGACTTATTACGGTGTATGTTCTTGTATGGGACTATTCCTTTACTCACTTATGCTAGAATGGATGTAAGAATGTTTTCTTTTGCTAAATAATTTTCTCATGCAATTGTAATTAATTTTTGCTATTGTTTTTTAGTAAGTTGTTAACTTATGAGTGTAAAATTGTAACTAGTTATTTTAATTGAAATCCAACTTGGTTTTTATGGTTGTTTATTTCATATGTTTTTATCATTAATATTCAGTAAACTGCTTTATGTTTTAATGACTAAAATAATTGTGCATTTCATATTCACTCTTTGTTCTTAAATCCTTGTTAGTATTTAGTTTTAGAATTGAATTTTTTTTTTATAATTAGGATTGCATTTGGGATTTAGATTTCAATTAACTCGATGCTAAATCCATATATTGGTAGTCGAGCCAACATACTAGAGGAGCTCGCTACCCCAAACAAAGAGAAGGATGATTGGGCCTTAGCTTTGGGCAATCTCCCTTAGTTTTACAATAGACATTTTTCCATGTCAACATGATAGAATGGCAAAATACAAAACATACATAGCTAAGGATGTAAATGCAATCACAAAAGAATACATAGAAAAGGTGCATTCACTAGTAAACTCTTCAAGAGGGCCCTTACTCAAAGAGAGTTAATGAACCCCTATAATGATCTTTAACTAAACTTTGCAATAATACCTATTTTATTAATACAATTGTTTTGAATATTACAACACTACTCTTCAACTCACAATTCTTAACCTAACCAAAATTGAGTTGCAAATAGGTATATATATAAGTATCCTCACAACGATTAACTATCAGGCTAGTGAGTTGCTCAAGAAATGACTTCTTGGGAACACCATTCTTCTTGGTTAGAGGAATGGGTGGCCTACTAGACAGGTGAATTCTTAGGCTTATTTTCCTTCTTGATGAATTGATTTGTTGGGTCAATTCAACCTTATTACCTACTAAATGGCTGCCACCTGGATTATGAAATTTAACAAATTTCATGATCATACAACATGTGTGGATTCCAAAAGACTTCATGACCTATTTGTTTATTGAATTGAAAAACTTAATAATGCTCATAAGTATTGCTGATTTGTTCATCAATGAAATAAATGAATAACCATTTTGTAAGGGTTATAAACTTCATAACAAGAAAAAGACAACATCGATAGCTCATCAAAAAGCCTATTACTAACACATACTCATCAAACATACATGAAAAGCAAATAATTCATCATAAAAACTTATAAAACATTTCCAAATAAATTAATTACAAGTAATTTATTAATAAATTGTAATGGATAGAAAATTTGATAGTTTAGTAGATGTATTGGCTCAAGGGTGGTAGGGTGTAAGGTTTTCATTAGATAAATGGCCATGGAAAGATGATAAAAATAGGTCAATTCCATGGCTCATTAACTTATATTCATAGCTTGAGTCCCAAATTTGGCCAAAAATACCCTTGAAGGTGCTAGAATGGAAATCTACTTACTTGAAAATGATGAATAATTAGCTGAAAGTTGCAAATATAAAAAATGAATTATGAATATATCACATATATGAAGTAGAAAGTTGTGGATTTGTATTAGATGCATTGGTTACCAGTGTGTTCAACTATATCAATGCACCACAAGAAAGGTGAAACTGCAATGCAGATGAATTGGTTTTCTCATGACTATATGGACTAGTGCATATGATAAACTGAAATGCACCAAGAAAAATATTTCAGTGTACTACATTTTATTGCACAAATTGGTTCACTAGATGATGTCTAGGAGCACATTGGCTTAGTTGTATCCAAGTCCAATTTTACAAGGCTAATAATTCAGGCATAGGTCATTGACTATGCTTGTAGCATTGTCTCTTGGTTGATTGAATATTATAGCTCAAGACCATACAAAAAGTATCCAAACACTCAACCATATGTATCCATGAGAGTTTATGTTGGCATGTTTTACAGACAATGTATGCTTGTCATTGATGGCAAGTACAACAACGATGATGACTTGAGTACAGGAAGGATGTGCCAGGTGGGCACCAGAAGTCTTTTGGGAAGACAATGTAGAACTAGCTCGACAAGATCAGAGTATGTAGTGATGGATCTCATTGAGATTTCTCGATGAACGTCAGATCTGAGCCTGTGGTCCGACTGACATTGGATACAGGAAAATCTGCACGCTCTTTAACGAGCAAGGTGAAATGCGCAACCCCGAAAAATTTGAAACAGACACCTCAACAAAGACTCCATTTCGAAGTTTCGATTACCGAAAGATGGAGAAGTCAAGAGTCGAAACTCTCCAACACAGGAGTCCCGAAATGCCGAAATGCGAAATCCCGAAAACCCGAAACAGATGCATTACTCGAAGTAATGGATACCGAGATTTTGGATACCGGGAGATGGAGAAGTCAAAGACTCTCAACATCAGGAGTCCCGAAGTTCCAAAATGCGAAATCCTGAAAAACCCAAAACAGGCACATCACTCGAAGTAATGGATACCGGGAGATAGAGATGTCACGAACTCTCGTCATCAGGAGTCCCGAAAATGTGAAATGCGAAATGGCGAAATGATCTAAGCCGTTGGATCAGGGTGTGATCTGGGTCGTCAGATCTAGGAGGTGAATGTGAGAAACCACGTCAGAAAACCACATCAGCTAAGGACATGTGGCACAATCAGGCAATGACAAGTGTCAAGTTGATTCAACATTTCAGGCACATGAAAGTCACGAATCAGAGTGCCACATGGAAGCTATTCGACATGTGTCAATCCACGTGTGACATCAGCAGGTTTACATCACACTGGGATTTCGGTTACCGGGAGTTGGAGGAATCAAGAGTGAAGACTCTTCATCTCAGGAGTCCCAAAATCACGAAACCCAAAATCTTGAAATGTCGATTCGCCGAAAAGAAAAATGCCAAAATCCCGTCAACCGTCCATCTCAGTGGGTTATGTGAGCCATCTGATCACCAAGGGTTGTGGACCATTGACTGGAATAAAGAAGGCTTGTGAAGTGTCGAAATCACGACAAGATCAGGACCGTTGGGTCCATAGGACACGTGGCGAAAGATCGTCATTTCGCTGACTGGAGAGTCAAAGGAACGAGGTTCCCTAACCTCTCAAATTCACGATATGCGAAATCGTGAAACATTCTCAAGCCGTCAATTCAAGGTTTGATCTAGACCATTGATCCGATTTTTTTTTTAGTATCGGATACTGAGAAATGGAGGGGTCAAGGCTCGAGACTTTTCCATCATAAGAATGCCGAAATCGCGATATGCGAAATCACAAAGAGATATAGACCATTGAATCGTCAAGAGTGTGAACCATTGATCTGACTCCATTTTGGAGTTTCGGATACCGAAACTTGGAGGTGTCAAGAACACTTCACCACATAAACGTCGAAGTCCCGAAATGAGAAATTGTGATATGCAATTTCGAACTAGGCATTGGTCACCGCCTTTGGTCATGTGGGGGAAGGAACTAGTACAAACAAGCTCCTTTTTGGAGTTTTGGGGATCAGGACATGGAGTGTAACAAATATATACCCCAGGGATCTCGAAATACCAAAATGAAAAATGCCGAAATGAATGAAAGATTTAGAGAAGTTAATCCAACGGTGCAGATGAAACTGAAGAAGATCGAAGGGCTATTGTTGCACTTCTCAGAGTAACTGCTAGAAACCATTGATGGTTTCTGCTAGAGGACTCGAAGACACTTCAGGGTGATTGAAAGAGAAGGTGAAGAGTCTCAAGGGATCAGCCAGTAGAACAAATACTGTTTGTGGAGGCGATTGATAGTTGGATGAGCATTGGAGACTGTAACTGCAACAGAATAATTGAGCTCAATGGTAACAAAAGATGAAGAAATCTCAACTGATGGTGAGGCGAAGGAATTTGATTATGAAACCCAGTGATGATGGACAGATGGCATGAACAAATAGAGAATCTGAAGAGTTTCCATGATGAATAGGCAGATAACTCGACAAGCAGAGAATGCAGAACGATGACATAGAGAACATGCACAAGATGCAAAGGAAGTATAAGAATGTGTAACAAAGAAGAGATTAGTTGTTGTTGCTGTGGAGAGTGATGCATGTGTGAAGAAGGAGGTGGAGTTGAGCAGCTAAAATGGATAGAAGACAAAACGCGCATTGAAATGGGTATGGTGCAGAAAGCACAAGACCTAGAAGAATAGAAAAGCGTAATGGATGCGTGCATGAAGATAGTGAGGAAGACTGAGCAGCGAAATCTGGAAGAACAATGATGAGATTGGTAAGATGTCATTGAACACTATATCACTATAATAAGTTCCAGTTATTCATATTCATAATCTACGGTGGAAGGGAGGTGCAAGGGAGGACTAGTGTCCTCAGAGGTTCAAGTGGGTGCTTGAACACAGGGAGTTGTAGCTTCCTTCTAGTTGGTGCTAGAGAAACCAGGGAGTTGGTGCTTCCTTCTAGTTGGTGCTAGAGAAAACGGAGAGTTGGTGCTCTCAGCAAGTAGCATCTTGCAAAACAGAGGTTGCAGCATCATTATGAGTTGGTGCTCATATTTATGAAATGCAAAGAATGTAAATATTACTTATCATATAAAGAAGAAGAGGTTTTTACCCTGTATGGGTTTCCTCAAGAAAATCTGTCTCTGTGTATCTCATATGTGTGATTGATGCTAAATATGTTATTGCTTATTTCCTTGCATCATTTTGATTGTCATTGAATGCTTTGTAAAGAATTAAAAATAAGTATAATTGTTCAATCTCGGTAAGCAACTGATTCACCCCCGCTCTCAGTTGTACAACAGTTTCTCCTTGAGAATTGTTAGGAATGAGTCATCTAGGAAATGTCCACTAACCAACTACCCGATCTTTGGTTCCGAGAGGTGAGTCCCATGAAGTAGCTGATGTTTGACTTTACATCAAAGTAGATAGCAAAGGCCCTCTATAGCCAAAACATATAGGGATGACACCAGAGGGAATCCCTATATAATTTACTGAAATAGTTCCATTTGTTCATATTTTATTTTATTAATGAAGAAACAAGCCAATGAATTAGTAAAGAAGGTCTCCACACTAATTTTGAATATGAGACTAAGTCCTATGACTTTGATCATCACAAGAATGAAGGGTTATTCCACTTAGTCATAGGATTTCTCAAATTCAATCTTGATAAACAAAGTGTCCAAACCAAATAATGCTCATTATGGACAAATGATTTTGGGAAGAATATGCTTGATGCGCAAGGCTAGAGGTTTGACCAATATTTTATAGGATGTGTTGAGCAGGGTGATGGGCCTCTAGATTGTGAACAATTCATGGTCCCCAACCTTGAGAATGAACTTGATCAACCTTTTGTTAATCTCTAAGCCTAGGGAAATTGTCCTAAGAGCATTGTGATAAACTTATAACATGTATGGATTAACAAAATCCCATGAAACCTTATAAAATTCATAGGGGAATTCATCAAGGCATAGGGCCTTATCATTGTCCATTTCATGGATATTTTCTATAGGAAATATAAGTTTTAGAAAAATATCATGAAAACAAAAATAGGTAAATCTTGTGGTATTGGAAAGAGGATTCAAGATGAATCCATTGCTATCAAGTCCTCCACCCAATATGGACGATTTGAAAGTTTTGACCTTTTGGAGGTTTCATCTACTTGAAAAATGTGCAAAGAGGGTTTATTTATAAATCCTCAGTTGAGATTAAACTCTCAACTAAGTGTTTCCAAATCCTCGATCAAGGGTTTATAAACCCTCAATTAAGTTATTTTTTTAAAACTAAAATGATTTCTTGTTTTTTTTGGTGAGTTGAAAACCCTCATTTGAGGCTTTATTAAACCCTCGATTGAGCAATGCATTGACCAAACCCTTGAACAATGGTCTACTCTAAGCTCAAGGGTTTGTATAACTCGATTTTCTTATCAAAATGTGTGACTTATCTTCACATCTTGACCCCCAAATTTGGCTAAGAAAACCATGAAGGATGTTAGAAATGGAAGTCTACTTACTTGGAAATGTCGAATAGTTCACTAAAAGTTACATATCTAAAAAAATGGAAGATGAATATTGCAAATCTGAAGTCGAAAGTTGTGGAAATGAAGTAGAAAGTTACAGACATGGAGAATGATTATCTAAAAAGTGTAAATATGAAGAAGGAAGTTGTAGATTTGAAGTAAAATGTTGAGCAGACTAGAAATCAAGCATCAAGAGTTTTCATGAATACTCTGTAGCTCAAATATCATGAAATAATCTTAACAACATGTGCCAAGTGTTGGCATTTTTTACAGGAAGCGTGTGCTTGTCATTGATGGCAAGAACAACAATGACGATGGAAAACAAAAAAAGCATAAGCTCAGGAGGAGAAGCGAACAATATACAGAGATCAAAGATCAAAAGGAAAAGTGCAGTACAGAAACGTGATCAAGATCAACATCTCCACATGACAAACCAAAATGATTGAGAATTCGATCACCCAAATATCTGTCAGTCGTTGGATCAAGTTAAGTCAAGGATAGGATAAACGGGGCACAAGGTTTGATAATTCGATTATCCGAATTTCCATCAACCATTAGATCGAATTAAGTGGAAGGATAGGATAAGCAAAGATGGAGAGCCATTGGATTTAATCCAAGGCAAACCTGCATCACAGACAGATTGAGCCATTGATCTAATATCTTGATCAAACAAACATCATTCGTTTCGAGTCTAAAGTTATGAGGAGGTTACGCTCTAGAGAAATCACTTCAAGAATTTACAGTTGAGATTTGAAATACTCGAAGCCTGGAGAGTTGGAGAGCCAAAATACATTCTCGACCATTGGATCATCTAAATTAGATCTTAGTCGTCAGATCATCCGAAGAAGATCTCAAGCGTCAGATCGTCCGAAGTGAATCTGGGCCGTCTGATCCAGAGCATCATTTTGAGTTTTGAAATTATCAAAGCCTGGAGACCTGGAGAGATGAAATACATTCTCGACCACCGGATCATCTGAAGTAGATATCAGTCTCCGAAGAACATCTCAAGCGTCATATCGCCCGAAGTGAATCTGGGTCGTCTGATCCAGAGCATCAGTTTGAGTTTTGAAATTCCCGAAGCTCAGAGACCCGTAAAGCCGAAATAAATTATCGATCATCAGATCATTCGAAGTAGATCTCAGTCATTAGATCGTTCGAAGAAGATCTCAAGCTTCAGATTGTCCAAAGTAAATCTGGTCCATCTGATCAAGAAAAGATGTGGCGTAATCCTGTGGACTTCGGGTAAAGACTCGAAGTAAGCCTCAACCGTCTGATCCAAGAGGACACGTGGTAGTAATCCACATACTTTGAGGGGAAGTAAAGTTTGAATCTTGATATTTCAAAAGTCCGGAGACTTGAAGGAGATCTCGATCGTTGATCGAGAAAGGGGCCCCAAAACCGTTGATCAGGTTGAAAGGTCAAATTGCTAAATTAGAGGCAGAGTCGTCGATTGAGAAGGACATGTGTCCATATATCATCGACTTCGGAAGATTGGAGTACAGAGAAAAGAAGGGTTTTAGATTTGAAACTCCTGGAGCCCGGATCTCGAAGTAAATCACAGCTGTTGATTTAGGAAGGCTAGATCTGATCTGCAGAATTGAGAGGATAGATCTGAACCATCTGTTTAGGAGAACTATCAAGATCGTGAGATCGATGGTCCTATCACATTGCAGGGATTGAAGGTGGGCAAACTTTAAAAAGTTAAGTCCAGGCCGCAATTGAAACCATAGTTTTGGAGAAAGGACATGTGGAGGCTCGAGGTAATTTGTGGGGTGAAACGCAGTTTGATATCAAACCACCTTTGGTCACGCCCGCATTTGCATGGTCACATGATATCATCGCCCAAGGTCACATCAAAAAAATATAGGGGAAGGAGCTAGCACTGCTAGGCTCCACATCAGAGGTTACACATTGAAAAGTCATAAGGGCCTCTGCGTGTATAATCCAACAACGTTGATTAAATAGAATCTAATCGAAGGGTTGTTGTTTCACTTCGTGATTTCTTGATCAGTTACGATTTAGTTACACTAAATGAATCATTGTTCCTGAGTGGTTGAATCATTGATCCTGAGCGTTGGAATCATGATTCTTAAGCGTTTTTGAGATTCACGACTTGAGCATTGGAGATGCGAAGTGTAACAAATGATGAGAGCAGGAATAAAAGTAAAATGTTGTGATAGAGAGAGGTTGTTGTTTCTTTGTAAAGAAAGTTGGATAGTTATTCACGGAGGTAGAAGGCATCCAAGAGTATGTGTGAAAGTGAATAAGGGAGGCATATCACATAGAACAGTCATGGCACATAGAGCATAAAACGCAGAAGAACAAAAAACGCAAGAAGATGCGAGCATGAAGACACTAATGCAGGTAGAGCAGAGAAGTGTAGAAGAACAGTGATGAGATTGGTAATCCATTGATAAATATTGTATCACTGTAATAAATTTCAGCAAGCAAAGATTTGTATCTTAGGGTGGTAGGGTGGTGCTAGGGAGGACTGTTGTCCTTAGAGTTTCAAGTGGGTTCTTGAACACAGGGAGTTGTAGCTTCCATCTGGTTGCAGCCAGAAAAAACCAGGGTGGTAGGGTGGTGCAAGGGAGAACCATTGTTCTCTATTATATAGGTTGGTGCCTATGTGACTGGAAGTTGGTGCTTCCATCCAGTTGGTGTTGGAACACTCAGGGATTTGGTGCTTTCTTCTAGTGGGTGCTAGAGAAACCAGGGAGTTGGTGCTCCCAGCAAGTTGCAGCTTGTAAAACAGAGGTGGTAACCTCACAAAGAGTTAGTTCTCATAATAATGATAATTTACAGAAAATAAAGACTACTTATCATATTAAGAAGAAAAGGTTTTCTACCTTTATGGGTTTCCTCAGAAATATCTGTCTCTGTATACTTCTTGTGTGTGATTGATGTTGAATAATATATTTCTTACTTCCATGAATTATTGTGATCATCATTGAGTTTTCCATAATGAGTTTAAAATGGGTATAATTGTTTAAGCACAATAACAATTGATTCATCCCCCCCCCCCTTCTCAGTTGTCTAAAAATTGGTATCAGAGTTGGTTCCTTTTATCTAAGGGTAGATCCTAGAACTTAAACATCACTAGCCATGAAGGAACTTCAACCAATAAGGCCCCCGTGTTCAATGGAACAAACTTTTCCTTCTGGAAAGTTAGGATGAGAACCTACACAATGGCTTTAGGTGCATATGTCTGGGATGTGGTAGAGACTGGTTATGTAAAGCCAGTTGTACTAGATTCTAAGGATGACAAGATAGAATCCAACTTCAACACTAAGGCTATGAATGCTATTTAGAGTGGGATTTCAGAAGCATAATTTGTAAACTTTATGCACTTAGAATCTGTCAAAGAAATGTGGGACAAACTCATGAGCAGTTATGAAGGTAATGAAAAGGTAAAGGATGCCAAGCTTCAAACCTACGGATTACAGTTTGAACAACTAAAGATAAAAGAGGATGAAACTGTTGGGAATCACTTTCTGAGAGTTGAAGAACTAGTAAATGCAATGAAAGGACTTGGTGGAAAAATTGAGGAAGCCTCTTTAGTTTAGAAGATTTTAAGATTCCTCCCTGTAGATTTAATCCAAAAGTTTCTACAATAGAAGAACTGAATGATCTTAAAATTCTTCCTATTGACTAACTCCTAGGAACTCTGAATTCTTATGAAATGAGGATAGGTAAAGATAAACCCACCTCTAGAGAAACATCATTTAAAGCAGATAAGAATGAGTATTTTGAGCCTGATGAAATTGAAGCAAAATTCGGGAGAAGACTAAGAAAGGATCATGCAAGTACCAAGCCAAGTTGCCCTTCAAATGTTTTAACTGTGGAAATATAGGTCACTTTGCATCTAAGTTTCCACACAAGAAGAAGGACCAGAACTTTGAAGGTGAAGAGAAGTACAAATCCAAGAGATTTGGTAAAAAGAAAAGTTTATGTGTAAACAATGATGACTCTTCAGGAGACACAGATAGTGATTCTTCTTGTGAAGATAAGGTTAATGAATTTATACTTATGGACAAAGAGGATTATGATTATAAAATCATAGGAAGTGATGTTAATGATGAAGAATCTGTGGTTGACTTGGAAGGAGAACTGATCAATGCCCTAGAAGAAATTGCTAGACTTAGATTTAAGAAGAAAAAGCAAAAACAATTATTGATATAGTTCGAGAAAGACAGTAAAAAACCTGATGAAGACTTTGCCCTGCTAAAAGTGGAATTAGAAGAGGCAAAGAAAATAGAGGACATTCTGAAACAACAATTATCATAGAAGAAGTCAAGATGTGAAGCCTTGGAAGAAGAGGTAGTAAAACCCAGAAAAGAGATGGAGAAGTTTAAAGCATTGTATCTCCAAAATAATCCAAGCATGAAAGCCTCAGCAGAACTAAACGAAATTCTGAGAAAACAAAGATCTCCTTTGTTGAAGATTATTTTAGGCTATGTAAATGGTTCAAATAGCAAACAACTAGAAAGAAAAGAGCCAGTAAAGATGATCAAGTTCCAAGTCAGCAGGCAATTAGACCATGTGAGCACTCTACCACCAAAAGCTAATAAAGATAAGATGATCCCTGATAAAAAAAAGAAGATATCAGAAGATGGAGCAACAAATGCCAAGAAGAAGGCCATCCTTCATGTACCAAAATTTATTCCATGGTTATTGTTTTTACTGCTTTAATTTTGGCCATAAGATTGCAAATTGTCAAATTAATTTTAGAGACATGCCACTGAGGAGATCAAGAAATAAACAATCTTTGCAACATAGAAATAAATAGCCAATGAGTATACAAAGTTGCACCAATCACTTTGACCTATTGAACAATGAGCTCGAATGCCATAACTGTCATAACTTTGACCACAAAGTTGCAAACTGCCATATGAATAATTACAAAGCAGATCCAAGGATAAAACCCTTAGCCAGAAATGCCATCACATGGAAAAAGAAAGATAGTGAAAAATGTGGTCTAGTACTTTCATATAAAAAAAAAACATACCCCTAGTATATATACAATGGATGTTCCAAGCACATGACTGGAGACAAGGATAAGTTTCTGTCTATAAGTAAAAGCAAAACAAGAAATGTGACCTTTGGAAATGATGAACCAGGTAAAATCAAGGGTAAAGGGATGGTGAGTTTGATTAATGGAAAAGGAAAAGCCTAGGGTGTTCTTCTTGTATATGGGTTGAAACATAATTTTCTAAGTGTAAGTCAAATGTGTGACAAAGGATGTGAAGTGGTGTTCACTTCCAAAGATTGTAAGATAAAGTCTGTAAAATCAGGACAAGTGGTGGCTAAAGGCATAAGGGTAGATAATAATGTATATGTGCTGAAAGAATATAGAGAAGAGTGTCATCTAAGAAAACAAGATGAAAGATGGTTATGGCATAGGAGACTTGGACATCTAAACTTTGACCACTTAATCAAGCTCAAAAATCTTGAGGCAGTAAAATATCTTCCAAGAATATCAAAGCCACAAGATTCTGTGTGTAAACCCTGTCAAGTAGGAAATCTAACCAGGACAGTTTAAATCCAAGAGCTCTACTTCAACAAAGAAACCACTCCAATCAGTTCATATGGATCTATGTGGACCATAAAGACAGAAAGGCACAGGGAAGGAAAACTACTTCATGCTGATCATTGATGATTACTCCAGACTCACTTGGGTTGCTTTTCTCAAAGAAAAAGTTGAAGAATTTGAGAAATATAAAATATTTAAGGCTTTAACTGATAATCAAACTGGAAACAGGTTAAAGGCAGTATCAGACAAAGAAGGATAATTTATGTCAACTGATTTCAAGGAATTCTATGATAAACATGGGATCTAGAGAGAATACACAATCCCAGGAACTCCACAGCAAAATGGATTAGTTGAGAGGCAAAAAAGAATAGTTCAACAAATGGCCATGTCAATGATGAATGAGAAGAACATTGACCAAACCTACTAGGTAGAAACAATACACACAACAATCCATATTCTTAACAAATCCCACCTCAGACCACACAGTGACAAGACACCTTATGAACTGTGGTATGGAAGACCTGCTTCAATCAAGCACTTCAAAGTCTTTGGGAGTAAGTGCTACATAAAGAATAATAATGAAAACCTTGGCAAGTATGATGACAGGGCTGATGAAGGCATCTTATTAGGATATGCTACCAATAGTAAAGGATATAGATACTTTAATAAAAGATTGTATAAATTAGTTGATTGCATTGATTTAAAGGTGGACGAAGGAGTCCCAGTAAGAGAGGTGAACAATATTGAGTCTGCTACAGAAGACATAGCTGAAGCTGAAGATGAACAAGTCCAAGAATCATAAGGAGAAGACTCTGAGTTATATACAAATACTTTGCATGACTTAAAATAGGAGATCAAGACAAAGAAACCCTCGAGAGTTATTAGGAAGAATCATCCTGAAAATCAGATAGTTGGTCATCTAAACCAAGGAGTTCGGACAAGAAAGGATTTGAATAATGCCTCAGAACAATCTCAGATTGCCTTTCTGTCTTTTCTTGAACCTAAAGAATTTAATGTAGCCAGCGAAGATGACCATTGGGTTAAAGCCATGAATTATGAACTTGACCAGATTGAGAAAAACAATACTTGGGAGATGGTTCCTAGACCTAAAGGTAAAAATGTCATAGGTTCCAAATGGGTCTTTAAGAATAAATTGAATGAGCAGGGACAAGTTTTCAGGAACAAAGAAAGATTGGTCTATAAGGGCTATGCACATATTGAAGGACAAGATTTTGATTAAACCCTTGCACTAGTGGCAAGATTGGAAGCCATCAAAATGTTTCTTGCCTATGCATGTCATAAGAAGTTTAAAGTCTATCAAATGGATGTCAAGTCATCTTTTCTAAATGGATATCTAAAAGAAGAAGTCTATATGGAACAACTAGAAGGTTTGCAACTATCAAATAACCCTGACTTTGTCTGCAAGCCGAAGAAATCCTTATATGGGTTGAAACAAGCTCCTCGTGCTTGGTATTATAGACTAGATAAGTATCTTCTAGACAAAGGGTTCAAGAGAGGAACAGTTGACTGCAACCTATATATCAAAACAGAGGACAATGGTTTGCTCATTGTGTTGGTCTATGTAGATGACATCATCTTCAGAAGTAACAATGCTTCATTGGTACAATGGTTTGCTTCTGCCATGCAGTCTGAATTTGAAATGTCTATGATAGGGGAACTACCATTTTTTCTTGGTCTGCAAATTACTCAGAGGTCTGAAGGAATATTTATTTCTCAGGAGAAATATATAAGAGAAATGTTGAAAAGGTTTCAAATGGAAGATTCTACACCTGTTAGTACACCTTTGGTGGTTGGTTGCAAGCTCAGTAAAGATGATATTTCATCTGATGTTGATCAAAGAACATATTGATCAATGATAGGCAGCCTTTTGTACATCACAACATCCAGTCTCGATATAATGCAATTTGTTGGAATGGTAGGTCATTATCAGTATGCTCCCAAACAAAGTTATTTAGCAGTTGTCAAGAGGATATTCAAATATTTGAAGGGTATAATGACTTATGGTCTTTGGTATCCTAGAAATCAGAATTTTCAATTAACTGCATATTCAGATGTTGATTGGGAAAATTGTTTGGATGAGAGAAAGAGCACCAGTGGAGGTGCATTCTTCATAGGTGATTCATTATTAGCATGGATTAGTAAGAAGCAGTGAACTATTTCATTATCAACTATAGAGGCAGAGTACATTGTTGTTGTTACTTGTTGCACTCATATTTTATGGATGATACAAACTCTTGTAGATTTGAAGGTAACTTATACTGATCCAATTCCACTTCACTATGATAACACCAGTGCCATTAGTGTCTCCAAGAATCCTGTTCTTCATTCAAAGACTAATCATATACTGATAAGATATCATTTTCTCAAAGAAAAGGTTACAAATAGAGTTGTTCAGCTGCATTATATTCCAACCACAGAAAAAAATTGCAGACATATTTACTAAACCCCTAGCCATGACACCATTTGAATATCTCCGTCAGAAGCTGGGTGTCATCCCTTCTCTCACCTAAGAGAGTCCATCATGTCAGGGGGAGTATGTGTTGATTGAATATCTGATACCTCCAAAAAGTACTGCAACAGCTCAGGGGGAGCATGTTTTCTTTTACATTGTTGTCAAAGGGGGAGCAAAGGTGTGGTCTGGATGCTACAGTTGGAGGTCTAAGAAGAATAGTGCAACCTTTCAGGGTTGCCATTAATGCCAAAGGGGGAGATTGTTGGCATGTTTTACAGGAAGTGTGTGCTTTTCATTGATGGAAAGAACAAAAATGACAATGGAAAACCGAAAAATCATAAGATCGGGAGGAGAAGCGAACAATATGCAAAGATCAAAGATCAGAAGGAAAAGTGCAGTACAGAAATGTGATCAGGATCAAAATCTCCACAGGACAAACCAAAATGATTAAGAATTCAATCACCTGAATATCCATCAGTCGTTAGATCAAGTTAAGTGAAGGATAGGATAAATGGGGCACAAGGTTTGGGAATTCAATTATCCGAATCTCCATCAGTCTTCAGATCGAATTAAGTGGAAGGAAAGGATAATAAAACATGGAGAGTCGTTGGATTTAATCCAAGGCAAACTTGCATTACATATAGATCGAGCCGTTGATCTAAGATCTTGATCAAATGAACATCATTCGTTTCGGGTCTAAAGTTATGAGGAGGTTACACTCCAAAGAAATCACTTCAAGAATTTCCAGTTGAGATTTGAAATACCCGAAGCCTAGAGAGCCAGAGAGCTGAAATACATTCTCGACTACCAGATCATGCGAGGTATATCTCAATCGTCAGATCATCTGAAGAAGATCTCAATCGTCAGATCGTCCAAAGCGAATTTGGGTCGTCTAATCCAGAGCGTCAGTTTGAGTTTTGAAATTCACGAAGCCCGGAGACCCGAAGAGCTGAAATATATTCTCAACCTTCGGATCATCCGAAGTAGATCTCAGTGGTTAGATCATTTGAAGAAGATCTCAAGTGTCAAATCATCCGAAGTGAATCTGGGCCATCTGATCCAGAGCATTAGTTTGAGTTTTGAAATTCTCGAAGCCCAGAGACCCGAAAAGCCGAAATAAATTCTTGACCATTGGATCATACGAAGTAGATATTAGTCATCAGATCATCCGAAGAAGATCTCAAGAGTCAGATCGTATGAAGTAAATCTGGGTCGTCTAATCCAAAAAAGGTGTGGTGTAATCATGTGGACTCCCGGTAAAGACCCGAAGTAATCCTCAACTGTCTGATCCAATAGGACACGTGGAAGTAATCCACATACTTCGAGGGGAAGTAAAGTTTGAGACTTGAGATTTCAGAAGTCCAGAGACCCGAAGGAGATCTCGACCGTTGATCGAGAAAGGGGCCACATAATCGTTGATCAGGTTGAAAGGTCAAATTTCTGAAGTAGAGGTAGATCCGTCGATTGAGAAGGACATGTGTCCACAGATCATCGACTCTAGAAGATTGGCATATGAAGAAAATAAGGGTTTGAGATTTGAAACTCCCATAGCCTGGATCACGAAGTAAATCACAACCGTTGATTTAGGAAGGCTAGATCTAATCCACAGACTTGAGAGGATAGATATGAACCATTCGTTCAAGAGCACTGTCAAGATCATGAGATCAATGGTCCCGTCGCATTACAGGGATTGAAGGTGTGTGAACTTTAAAAAGTTAAGGGCGGGCTACAATTGAAACCACAGTTTTGAAGAAAGGACATGTGGAGGCTCGAGGTAAATTGTGGGGCGAAACATAGTTTGATCTCAAACCACCTTTTGTCACGACCGCATTCGCATGGTCACATGATATCATCGCCCAAGGTCACATCAACGAAAGATAGGGGAAGGAGCTAGTATTTCTAGGCTCCACATCGGAGGTAACACATTGAAAATTCATAAGGGCCTCTGCGTGTATAATCCAACGATGTTGATCAAACAAAATTTGATTGAAGGGTTGTTGTTTCACTTTGTGATTTCTTGATCAGTTACGATTCAGTTACACTAATTGAATCATTGTTCCTGAGCATTGGAATCATGATTCTTGAGCATTTTTTAGATTCTTGACTTGAGCGTTGGAGATGCGGAGTGTAACAGATGATGAGAGCAAGAATAAAAGTGAAATGTCATGACAGAGAGAGGTTGTTGTTTCTTTCTAAATAAAGTTGGATAGGTATTCACAGAGGTAGAAGGCAGCCAAGTGTATGTGCAAAAGTGAATAAGGGAGGCATAGCGCATAGAACGGACATGGCGCACAGAGCATAAAACATAGAAGAACAAAAAGTGCAAGAAGATGCGAGCAGGAAGACATTGATGCAGGCAGAGAAGAGCAGTGTATAAAAACAATGATGAGACTAGTAAGCCATTGATAAATATTGTATCACTATAATAAGTTTAAGCAAGCAAAGATTTATATCTCAGGGTGGTAGGGTGGTGCTAGGGAGGACTGTTGTCCTCAGATTTTCAAGTGGGTTCTTGAACACAGGGAGTTGTAGCTTCCATCTGGTTGCATCCAAAAAAAACTAGGGTGGTAGGGTGGTGCAAGGGAGAACCATTGTTCTCTGTTATACAGGTTGGTTCCTATGTGATTGGAAGTTGGTGCTTCCATCCAGTTGGTGGTGGAACACTCAAGGATTTGGTGCTTCCTTCTAGTGGGTGCTAGAGAAACCAGGGAGTTGGTTCTCCCAGCAAGTTGCAGCTTGTAAAACATAGGTGATAGCCTCACAAAGAGTTGGTGCTCATAAGAATGATAATGTACAGAAAATAAATACTACTTATCATATTAAGAAGAAGAGGTTTTCTCCCTTTATGCATTTCCTCAAGAATATCTGTCTTTGTATACTTCATGTGTGTGATTGATGTTGAATACTCTATTGCTTACTTCCCTGAATTATGTTGATCATCATTGAGTGTTCTGTAATGAGTTTAAAATGGGTATAATTCTTTAAGCACGGTAAAAACTAATTCACCCCCCCCACTCAGTTGTCTAACACCAAGGTCATACACAAAAAAACAAATAGAGAGAGCCAAAGCCACACAGAAGAAGATATCAAGGTTTATAGTGGTAAAACCTCTACGATATGTACTAAATGTTGCACCCACTTGGATTATCACAATTTAATACTTTTCTAACACATACAATCTATAAAGATAGTAGTGAATCCAATAATCTCTTACATGGAGCACCAAAACTTAGAAGATAAAATTTCTTTATTAAAATTGAATTCAATTGTTTAGCTCAAAGTATCTTGAAATCATCTAGAAGTCCAAATATGAAGATGGAATAGAAGACCAAATATGAAGATGGAAGTACATAGACCATGAATCCCATGCATGTTGAGAATTAGAATCCTGTGAGGTTTCATTCACCTATACTATGTAAGGATGAAGAGGAGTATCACTAAAAAAAAAGTTCAATCAAGCCATGGGAATTGAGAAGTTTACAGAGACTCTTGAGTTTGTCTTCTAAATAATCATATTTACATTAAGGATGTTTTAGAAGTTTTGAATAGTAGTTAGATAATCTTAATAATGATCTAGAACTTTAACCTTGAAAAAAACCCTAAAATAACTTTAAAAATAAATTGATTTTAAATTGTAAAAATGTTTAACTCAAATACATAGAATTTTTTTTTCCTTGATAAAACATCTTTTTTATAATAAAAAAATAAATTTCAATAAAAAAACATGAAACTTATCATCCTTCTTTTAAACCAAACATATATTACAAGATTTCATATTCTAATAAAATGGTTAGGAAATTAAAATTGAATTTTCATAAACAATTAACTTAATTTTAATTTTAGTGATGAAATAATCTCTCCCACCCTAATCAAATATAATTATAAATATCTTACCATGCATATTAAATATTTTATGTTACGTATATAAATTACAATAATTACAATGACAAAAAATACAAAATAAAAATCTTTTGTAAAAAGCAAAAATTAACCCCGGATGGGGTGCCATCGTGGGACACCTGGCAGAGGATGGAGGAGGGGGATGGCCAGCGGGGCACGGAGCCATGTGCCTGGCTCGTGCCCCACGCAGCCGTCACCCCGGGGTCTTAATGCCTACTTACTCCGATGCCAGAAGCATTAACGCCTCCCTCCTCGACCGACTCTTTGTATTGCATCATGCGGCGATCTCTTGGCATTTCTGTTCGGCGGTGTGGTCTCTTTCAGTGCTCTGCATTTTTCATGGTATCCTGGGTAATTTTTGTCATTTCTCTTGGCTCTGCAGATCCCCTGCAGAAGCCGATTCCGACCATGCCTCGCCTTCGCCTTTGTATGCGTCCTCGCCGGGGCTCTCCATGGCACCCACGGCGCCCCAGCAAATCTACCTCGCCCTCTGGTTCTGCGGTCTCAACTCGGGACAACTGGGCCATGGTGGACACCGTTTGGCCTCCTGCACAACCTGTTCGTAGCGTCAAGCATTCCAGCTCCCCTCCACCTTCTCGCACCAGCCATCCCAGTCATCCTTCGCCAGAGCGTCCTACCTTTTTGCCGCGGGAGCATTATGTCATTCTCCAGGAATTAGTTTTTGAGTTGCGAGAGGGTGTCAGCGACCTTCAATTCCGCGTCCAGCAGATGGAGGGACGCCTCTCCATTCTCCTCCAGCTCCTGGCCACTCCCTCTCCAGTCGTACCTGAGCATTCCAGTGACGCCTCCGAGACCCCTAGCGATTCTGAGAGCAGTCGACAAACCACCTCCGCTGCAGAGACTTCCGACTCCGAAAGGAAGGAAGGCCACCCCAGGGCCATGACACCTCTCGCGCAGATAGCGACTTGTGCAATCAAGGACGAAGCAGACGACAATGCAGGCTCGGCAATGGCAATAGCAGCAAAGGGAAGCAGCCTCCAGGTGCCCGACGACGACAACTACAACGCCATGGACATGCAATGGACCGGCGGGACACCTGTCGTTGAGGAACCATGGGTTGGCACTCTGCCCGAGTATGTTCCAGACTACACTGTGTTTG